>VZTA01016555.1:0-104593 GCA_013398855.1 Mohoua ochrocephala | reverse complement strand
TTTTTTTTTCCCCAACAGCAGCTTGCATGTGCTGTCACCTGAGGTATGTGTAAAGTTTTTCAGAAGTAATGACTTGTTACTGTGAACTACTCTGAAGAATACGTGCCTCCCCCCACCTCTAACCTCTGAGTACAACACCTGCAAAATACTCCATGGTTACGTTTGCTTACATAAACCACTGGCAAATCAGTAGAAGAAAGTTATGTTTCAACTCTTTGTTGTGTTGGGGTTGGATCCGAAAATCGTTTTTTCACTTACCTGAACTCAGTGCCATCCTTTCAGAAAGCTGCACAGAGGACCTCAGACTCACTGAACTGTGACAAATTGTGCACAAAGGAGTCTATTTGGGAGCCTCCCCTGGAGAACTTAATCCTACACTGTTTTCCTTAGGTTTTGTTTCACATACAGTAAAGTTTCCTCTTAGGTTTCTGCTGTCTGAAAGGAGAGGTCTTGATACCTTCCTCCCATTTTCCCTGTGCTGTCCTCCCCTCACACTGGCTGTCACCACGCTGATTTAACTCAGGGGAAGAGCAGAACAAATTGCTTTTCTTCCCTGGGCTATTGTTCTCCCATTTATCTGAGCTAAATTGAGCTGTTGTGCATTGGACAAGCCAGCAGGAGTGACGGGAGCGTGTGGCCAGAAGTGGAAAACAAATTTCATTCCTGGGATTCCAGTCAGACTCAGTCTTTCCCTCTGACACTCACTCTGGTCGCTTTTCACCCAAAAGATTATCTGGTTGTTTTTCTTCCTACGTACCTCAGTTCTCCTCCGTTGCTGTGTGCGTTTTCCTGGGAATCCAGACACTATCCAGTTCTTTTCTGGGAAGCCAGAGGAGGCAGAATGCCTCTGTCCTTTTGCTGCCTGATTGACTGACGTGTTTCTGTGTGAAACATCCCTTATGTGATGCTCCATTCCATAATAATCAGTATATTCGTGTACCTCTGTGTCCGTGGATGTGGTGAATAAATGGGTAGAGCTCACTATGAGCTCTTGACTATTATTAACTGCGTGGTGGTGTTAAATAAGAGCTGTGATGTTGTTCAACGACAGTGGTGACAGTGTGTTTGGACAAAATTGTGTTTTCCCTCTCCTTCCTGAGACTATAGGAAGTAATTTTGTCCCTTTTGCTCTCTCCCCGTTCCTCTGCCCCTCGCTTCTCGTGCAGGGCGTCCTGGAAACCTGCCAGCTGCTGAGCACATCTCTGACCTTCTCCCGGTGCCACCACCGAGTGGATCCCGAGCCGTACATCAGCCTCTGCGAGAGGGACATCTGTGCCTGTCCCCAGGGCGTGGACTGTCACTGCCCCGCCTTCCTGGAGTACGCGAGGAGCTGCGCTCACGAAGGAGTGATTTTGGAGGGGTGGCCTGAGGAGAGCTCGTGCAGTAAGCTGGCAGATTTATTCCTAGGCTGCTCAACCCCAGTAAGATCGTGCCTGTCTTGCAGATTTATGTCCTGCAGCTAAAAGCAGCTGGTGCTTTTTTAGGAGGTTGGTTCATTTGCAGGAAGTGCCTTCACTCACTCTCCCTCTCAGCTCCCCATCACCCACACCTTTCTAGAAGTGTTTGTCCCTAAGGCAGTATTGTTTGAACCACATGAGAAGAAGATCCTGAGCTGTTGCATGTCCCACCACAGTGGGACACAGGCAGTGAAGGCTAACTTGATGCACAAAGGTATAGATTAGGACGTTTAGGTGCTATTTCACATATGGTTCAAATGTATGACATTTTCCAGCCTGTATTTTTAAGTCAGCATCTTTGTGAAGTGCTCTCTAACACTTTTGCATAAAGACAATTGTTTCACCCTTTATTTACTTGAATCAATTGCCTTGAAATCGAGATGTTGCCTTTTCTAAGGTAATTTTTGTCTAGGTTAGAGATCCTGATTGCATCTCGACCTGCTGCCTTTATGAGCCCCATTTTGTTGAGTTCAGAGGTCCTGATTGCATCTGTCCTGAGGTTTTGCAACAAGGAAGTGCACAGACTGACTGAGAGGGATTGTGTTTATAGAGGAAAAGTCACGTTTGCACCTGCTGCTGCTGCCTCCACTGAAGAACCCTGGTTTAATACAGAGCATTCAAAAAATAAATTAAAAAATCCACCGATATAATGTTCTCAGTGATTTTTCTCATGCTTTTTGTTAGGAGAAAGGGCAATTTCCTTGGGATGTTTGTGTAAATTGATTTCATGGGGTAAACTGTCTGATCTACTTGGTTCTCTGGTAGAGATGTTCTGCTATTGGCCACTGAAGAGAACTGTGCCTTCAGACGGTGGTTAGGGCAGCAAGATGCTGCCAGCCACTTGTTCTGGGGATTGTACATCTGAGTTCTAGCAGTAATTTATTACCTTTCCCTTGGGACGTTAAAGGAATCTATTGAAGCTCAACTCCTTGCTCAGCGTGTGAGCCAGAGAACCCATTTTTGCTGGGGCTCTTTGTGAGTCTGATTAAAAGCCACAAGTGAAATGAGCCTTTCTGTGATCCCAGGAGCTTTAGAGCTCATTTCTAACCCTTGAATTCATGAGCCACAGTTTTTTTTCCTCCTGAGTCAGGAAAGAGGGAAGTGTCCTGCTGCCACAGCAGGAGCTTAGTTTTCCTTCATCTGTGCTATGGTGCTCTCTCAGGAGATGATGATGATGATGATGATGATGATGATGGAGGTGTGGAATGCTCTGCTGTGTGGGAAGGGCTCTAGTGCTGGGCACACTGTGCAAGTGAGAGCTGGTGCCCAAGCCCAGGGCACCCAGGGCAAGATCACTCCTTCGTTACCCTCCCACCTCTTCAGCAGAGGATTTGCTTGGAAAGGGCAGGCCCTAACCTTTTCTTCCCACTCCCTGCCCCCGCAGTCTTGTAGGGCATGGTGTGTGTATGCACTGAAGGGAAGGAATGGCTGTAATGGAGTGTGTTTGCACAATGGCCTGGCCTAGATAATGGCAGCAGTGGAGATACCACGGCATGGGTGTTATCCTGAGCTGGTGGTTCTCTGGAAGAAGGAGGGTGGGATTTCAGAGCTTTAACTGTCTCCTGGTTCTCCCTGGGAACACCAAACAGTATAATTTCACAAATGAGTGGAGTGAGTGCATGGCTTAAAGGCATAAAACAACCATGTCTGTCCAAATTACTTAGATATTATTGCAAAGCTTCTCCCGGGGTTTGATTATTCTTAATGCACTTGGGTTTAGTTATTAAGGCTCAATTTATTAGACAATAAATTGACTTTAACCTCTGAGTATTTACTACGCTACCTGATAGATGATGATATTGCAGCAAAATGAAGATCAACTACTTCTCAAATGTTCTGCTTCTGAAAAAGAAATAATCATTTGGAAGCTGACATGACCTTTTGTCTCTGTGGTTCAGCCTCTGATAATGAAGGGATTTGTTGGTTTAAGAGTTATTGAGGAATTTGCATTTCTAATTTCTTTTAATTGTTTCAGGGCCAAGATGTCCAGTTGGCATGGAATATAAGGAGTGTGTATCCCCATGTGCCAAAACCTGCCAGAGCCTGAATATCAATGAAGTGTGTCATGGACAATGTGTTGATGGCTGCAGCTGCCCTGGTAATTTATTTACTGGGTTATTTACAGAGAAACATTTGGCAGTCAGGCTACCTATTTTATTGGAAGAAGGAAAGCTGTGTCTTCCCTTAAATTTTCTTGAAATCAGAAACACTTCTCTTTTCTGGGACCATGCCCTGGAATAATCCAGTTTCTGTAGTGCCTGTATGCTCACTCCATGAAAGGGCCATTTTTCAGAGCCAACTAAAAAGTAAATGTTTCTGTGAATATCAGTACCAACTAATACTCCAGGATTGCCTTTATTTCTTGGTGAGGGACTGCTTGCCCTCGATGTGCTTCTTCTCGTGTTCCGGAATCGCTTAGGTTAGAGGCAAATACAGTTAAAGGAAGAAACAGCAGAGAAGACACTGAAGGAATTTCTTGCAGAAAAACAGTACATATAGAGCTTGCACTGCAATTTCAAAGGTCTTCATGGTTTAGGTGAATAACTTCATTTATTATTGAATATTCCGTACAGGAGATTTGATTGGGTTAAAGAGGACAGCCCAGCCACGCCATCTTCCACTTCTGTCTCTTGTACTTACAACACTGCAGGAAGAGAGCTTGATTCCTGGCTCCAAGGCTCCATATGCTTCCATTTCTAGCTGGTTTTTTGTTTGATTTTTCTCATTGGGTGCTTTGTTTGTTTGGAATAGGACTGTCTCTGCATTTCACCCTGTCTGGGCTTTGTGAATGCACGGAGGGAGGCGTTAACTGTCCCCGTGTACAGGATGCCAAGTGTGATAGAGGTTTGCAGAGATTCTGATTTCCAAAACAAGGCAATAATGACAATGTCAGCCTCGTGTGAGGAGTCACTGCATTCCGAGTTTGGTAGTTTCCCATTTAGCTGCCAGTCTCTTCCTTGCAGGAGGTTCAAAGGTGTGGCAGGACCTGGGAAGGTGCACATGGAGGGTGACAGGGGATGTAACCAGACTCAGGAGCTTATTTTGTTGTGAAGGATTCAGCTACTGTATTTGTGCAGTCCTGGAAGTGTCGGGAAGAGCTGAAGGAGATGAATCCACCGGCTGCACGAGGGCTCTTGCTGTATTTTTCCTCTGGTAGATGCATTGGTCTGTTCAGCGTAGGGAAGGTCTAAGGGGAGAGGAACAGAGAAGCAGGAGCTCCACAGGAAGGGTAAATGGCACGAGGAACAAGTAGATGAGTAGAACGGAGTGCATAGAAGGAAATAACAATCATCAATTCAAAACTTAAACTGTTATTTGTTGCACAGTCAGAAGGGAAGAACCTGGATTTGAGTTGAATAGAGAACCAGGAGGATCTGACAGATGACTAGAAGCATTTTTGATGAGGGTTCTACCTTCGCTTAGCTCCCCTCCAGTGCTCCAAGAGTAAACAGGATCTGAAAGATGTTTGACAAATGTCTTCTTTCTTTTTTTTTTCTTTTTCCCTCTGTTAAATGCCCCACAGAGTTACATTAATTGCGGTAAATGGAATTACTCTTGCCAGGAAAAAAGGCAGGCGTTCTGTTTTCTCGTGCTCTCTGGAGAGCCACAGCACTCTTAAATGCTCAGATCTTGTTGCGAATCTTTCTCACTGGAAGGATTTTCTCAACAGCCAGGATCTTTCCAGGCAGCTCTAAGGGAAGAATGGGAGAAGGGAGACTTACCTGGGTCTCGCTGTCAGGGATGACTGCTGCTGCCAGGGAAAAGAGCCAAAAGCTCTGCAGGCAATTGGAAGGAGTCCCTCAAAGAGAAGGGAGAGAGGGGTGTTAAAGAAAACAAATATTTTGCCACAGCAGCTCTTTTGAAAATAGGGGAATATCAACTATCTCTCAATATAGGGATCGAATGGAAAGCACTATAAACAAGCAGTAGAAGCAAGGATGAGTTTCTACCTTCGACAAGACTTGTAACTCTTTTGTGCCTCTGTTTATCCTTGTAGGATAAAGAACTCTCTCTCTAGAACAGGTAATTATAGTTGTGCAATGTGGAAACCTCAGCAGCTGGACCCAGGTTGGGAAGTTGGCTGTTTTTGCTTTTTGCCTCTGCAGAAGCTGAGCAGTGGTTTCTTTCTCTCAGGCCCCGTCTGCTAGACTTACGTGGTGTCCAAATTTGATTCTTCATTCCCTGCTTTGCCTCATCTTTGGTTCTCTTATGACAAATGCAAGACCTGCACCCTTTACTGCAGCCAGTGAAGTTCATGGTTTTTCCAACAGTCAGGTCCCAGACCAGCTCCGATCAACTTTGATCATGCTCCCTATGTTTGCTTTGTCTATGTCCCCATATGTGTTCTGGACCTGAGGATGTGCTAAGCTTTTCTGGGAGCACCAGGAATGCTTTGTTCAGCACGTCTGAGGGAGAGGCAGCACTAGAAGGAAAGCAGACACCTGCCCCTGTGAGGCTTTTTGGCAAGCCTCATTCCTTTTTATTGCTGTCTGTGACTAAGTATGGATAATAATGCAGATGAAGTCTTGCCAAAGCATATGAAGAACAAGAAAATCTAATTGTATTTATCTTTCTTTCCCTGTGTGTGTGATATGGGTGTCTGATGCTACCTGACCTGTCCAGAGGGCCTGCTCCTTGACGGTGAACACTGCATTGAAAGCTCTGACTGTTCCTGCATCCACTCTGGAAAACATTATCCTCCCGGCTTCACCATCTCCCAGGACTGCAACTCATGGTAAACCCTGTGCTGCTCTGGTGTGATTGCTGTAGATAAGTCCTGCACACTGATCAGTGACTGGTTTGCATTATCTTTCTAGAAATCTCTTTACCTTTAAAAAATTTTCATTCCCTGGCAAAGGACTTGCTCTCTTATTGGAATTGCCAGCCCCTTCCAAGAAGTGAGCTGTTCACAAAGGCAAAATCAGCTCTGTTTTTAAAGGGATATTTGATCTGATAGAACAACATGAAGGTCACAACTCCTTCAAAGAGCAGAGAACTACCTGTTTCCTGTGGATAAGGCAGACCAGCAGGTTCCCATGTCTGGGTAGTGTCAGCAGTGGTGTCTTTGTTTTGACTTCCTACATGTGTTTAACCTCTAAACCCCATTTCTTTCCAAGAGGATTTAGCCTAAGGCATGTCCTTGGAACTTGTCACGGGGCTAATGAGTCTTCCTAGCATGGCTCACAATTTTTCTTTCACGTTTGGGTACCAGACTGGAGGGGAAGTGCAGCACTTTAGAGAAAGGAAGGGGAATTAGTCACATATTCCTGATCTGGTTTTGTGTTAAGAGTGGACACATTTGTGCAAGGAGCTCGGACAACTCTTTGCTCAGATGTTTCCAATTAGAGGACAGGAGGAGGACTCGGTGAAGACCATGATATGCAGAAGAAAGGTGGTCTGTGCCTCATCCCTGTTAATCAGAAGCTTTTAATTACCTGCTCCACGTGTCCCAGAACACAAACCATAACCATGACATTAGAATTTTGTCTTTTTCCCTGGACAGGAAGCCCTCTGCAGCTTTGAGCTTGGCCACATTGTTCCACCTCAGTGCTCTTGGGAGATGAGTGTAGCCTGACAGGCTGTTTTTCTTTATTGCTTGTGTTTTGTTATTGTTTCCTGTTATTCAAACTTGATGCTGCTGTGGAGAACGTCATTCCATTGACTCTGCATTTAACATCCTCAATAATCTGCCTCCCCACAAATGGTTTTCAAGGGCTGGGATAATTAAAGGAATGAGAAGAATATAGTAGCTCTTGAAGCAAGGATTGCGGAGAGGCTCGTGGAGGACACTGGAGGTGATCGCAGCAGGGGAGTTGACGTAAGAAGAAGCAAAGGGGAATAGATTTGTTTAAGGGCTAATGAGGGAACTTTCACTGCCTAAAGATGGGCTGTGAAGAGGATGGGGCCGAACTCTTCTCGGAGGCAAACGGCAAAAGAGTATGAAGCGATGGATACGAGCTGCAAAGGAAATTCTGCTTTGACACAAGGAAAAATTCTTCCCCCTTCCCCAGTGCTGCACTGGGACAGCTGCTCAGAGAGGCTGTGGGACCTCATCTTGGATATTTCTAAACTCAAATGGGCAAGGTCCTCACCCACCTGATCCAGCTTTGGCATTGCTTTCTGAGTTGGGGATTATAGTAAACGATTTTTCTAGAAGTCCTTTCAAACTTTTTTCCCCCCTGTGATTCTGTTGTATTGATGGATATACCTTGAGAACTGCATTGAAAACTCATTCCACAACAGTGGAATATAGCTGAAAACTCCGTTAAACACAGAGCTTTGTCAGGGAAAACCAGAAGTCCTTGAGTTTTGCAACCATACCCATTCATATTGCCAGCAGTTGCTGTCGAATGATGGGAAGAAGGGATGAATGTATTAAGAAATGAGGTTATGGGAGATGGAAAGGATGTTGGAGACTGGTCTAACCTCCCCGGGACAGGGGACCATTTTCAATGTTTTTGGGAAAAATGTGCAACAGAAGATTTGCATTCGTGTACTCTTGTCTAACTTGCCACTATCTCTTTCCTAGCATTTGTCGATGTGGCACCTGGATCTGCAGCAATGGGGAATGCCCCGGTATGTTGGCTTTACTCTTTTCAGGTTTTGACAAGTAAGCCTTGCCTACATCCCTCCCACTCATGCCCCACTGTCCTGGTTTGAGACAAAAATTCGGAGGAACGCTCTGGGAGGAACGCCTCCTCTATAGAAGGCAGGTTACAGCCACCCCTCCCCAACAGGTTTGGGAAAAAATTCCTCAGAGGAAAGTGAAAGGAGGAAAAAACCTATTTATTTAACAAACACACAGGAAAAGAATAATGCTAAATAATAAAACCTCTCGCTGTGGAGAGAAAACCTGGGAAGAATTTAGAGTCCTTTCTGTGGGTGTGGGCTCTCTCTCTCTCCTCTTGGGAGCTGGGTCGGCTCGGGCCCCTCCGGGCCGAGGTGTGAGGGCTCCCTGTGAGGTTCTGATGTTCTGGTGTTCTGAACAGTCCAGAAGAGAAGAAGGAAAAATCCAAAGTCCCAGGGGAACAAAGGAGTTTAACTCTCCGTCTCTCTCCTCTGAGAAAAGGAGCCAAGAGCCGGGGAAAGCAGGAAGGTGCCTCTGCTCTGCAGCAGCAGGAACGCAGGGGAGTGAATGTCCTTGAAGCACAAAAAACTGTTTTGAAAAGTTTGTCTGGCTTTTTTCCTTTCTCTTGCACTCAATTTTAAAGACACAGAAAGGCACAGGAATCATGTCTGGGCATAGAGCAGGCGATAGGGGATACACATCATAAAGTCACCCCAAGACACCCACTTATATTTTTTTTTCCCAAAACAGCAAATCTTTGTTCGTCCTTGCTCGCTCCAGTACAATCCAGATGGGATCTTACTTTTGAGTTCTTCTCCTGAGACAAGTCAGACGTTGCCCTGTGTGGTTTATGTGCAGCAATGAAAAATCCTGTTTGATGGGGAGGGCAGTTCCTGTTTTGGTTGCTTGGTTTACCAACTATAAGGGTCTGTATGTTCAGAGGATTGGCTTCCAGGTAGAGGAGCACTCCTGGCTTTCTTTGACCAGGTACAAATCCTCACTGTACCTTATTGACCATGACAATTCCCTCATGGTCATGTTGTGGGTGAAGGAGCTACGGCCCCAGGGAGAAGGTGGCTGCCCAGTCTTCCATGGGTGGTGGCAGACTGGAGAGGCAGCTCTGCAGGTGCTCCTGCTCCCCTTCCTCCTGACTCCACCTCCCAAAAGCACCTGTACTGGTGGCTGCTGTCCCATGCTGTTGCCTGCATGGGGAATGTGACTTTTCATGCTGTGCGTTGGCCAGCAAAGTGCTGCCTTCCTTATTTCCTCCTGCTGGTTCCATGGCCCATCCCCTGCCTCAGTTCCTGCACCATGTTCAGCCACAGAAAGCCCTGAAGGGTTGACCTGAAACTGCGTTTGACTCTGCTGGCATCATGTATGGAAGTCTGCAGGGAGACAGCACAGCTCTTTATCTTGGTGATTCTCCTTGCTTTTGGGGACTGAGAGTGGAAGGGAGGTGAAGGAGACTGTGGTTATGGCTGGACCGGAAAAGAGCAGATTTGGGGCTTTGGTGGGTTTTTGTTGAGATGAGACTGTGCAACCCTCGCAAATTAGGGAAATTGCAACAGTCTTAAGGTGTTCTATCAAAAAGTCTGTCTTTTTCTAGTAACATGAAACTTGCCTGACCCATCAATGCTCCATTTCCTCCTGCTTTAGACCAAAAGAGCACTTCCCCTAAAGTATCAGTACTTAAAGAAGACGATGGGGGGTGGTGCATGCAAATATTCAAAAAAGAGATGACATTTTTAGTGAGCTGTGCCCTGTGCTTGTTCATTAAGGATCTCTCCAAGTGCAGGGAAATCCACCATCTAAAACACAGCCTCAAGGACACAGCCCAGGCTGATTTGTTACATCTTTTAGCTAATGGGCAGCAGCATGATGACAAACAAGAAATAGGTGTTTCTCTAACTTCAGTTTTTACTTAGGTTATAGCTTTTAATGCCCTTGCTCTCCGGGCTGTGATAAATACTCCGTGGGCCAAATTTTTATCCTTAACTCCGGCCATATTTTCTTCATGGTGGTTATAGAAGTGAAGATAAATCTGGTACTGAGGCTTGCAAACAGATGTTGATATCCAGCTCTGTGCAAGAGGCAATATAGCATTGCTGCCTTTTTCCGAATTGGGAAGCTGTCCCAAGTAAGCAGAAGTGGAAAAGAAAGGCAGCTCATTTTTGTACCTTCTGCCCATATATCTAAATCAGTTTTCTGCTAGGCTTGTTCGAGACTGAAGGTTGTATACGTGCAGCTGTTGTGCATGTGCCTGCTAACACTCTATAAACTGTACTGGAACAGTATGGGAGGGCAGCAAAGCCTCCCAGAGTAGCCACATTTATATTGTTACCCGTGCTGTTTGTCTCCACTTGAAGTAATATTGCAGCATATTTTCATTGTTGGTTAGTTTCCACAAATATTTCTAAAATCATGCGTCCAGAAAATTTGTGTAGTTCCTCAAAGAAACTCTAGGTAGTTCTGTTTTTCTTTTGGCCAACTTTTTTTGTCAGGAAAGATTTCTTTCATGTTGTGGGAGCGAATTGCCCAGCTGGAAGTTTGGTGATAAGGTGGATCCACAGCTGGAGCTGGCTGGCACTACCTAGAGGCTTTCAAGCTGATATCATAATGGAAATAATTATGAAGGCAGAAGGTTTCAGGAAATCTCACAGGATGCACTACATCAAATGGAATAGACAGGGGGACCCATAAGAAAAGACTTGGCCACAGGAAAGAAATTTCCCTTTCAGGAGCAATGCCAAAGGCTGGGACTTGTCTTGGATTTCAGTTCCCAGTTCTCCATGCTGCAAACCTGTCCTCTTGTTTCCTTGTTGCAGAGAATACCCTGGAAATCAAACTTGCAGGGATGACAAACACCCAGGAGGTGCTGGACTTCTCTTAGGGTGAATCAGAGCTGTGCAAGGCTGGGAATCCTCAGGATCTGTGCTTTAGCACAGGCTGGTTTAAGACAGTAAACACTGAATAATATGCTGAAGAGGGAAATTTCCATGTGATGCTTATTAAACAGAGCTTCTGTGGGACTCAAAGGCAGTGAAGAGAGAATAACTCACGGAGTTCACCTGCCAGCTTGTAAAGTTTCACCTTTCTCCATCCTTTGCCTTGTGATGCCCAGTGTAGGCCCAGCATCTGAATTTTGTTCTGGATGAGGAAGTGGCTCCCCACCTTGTTTGCCATGGGGCCATCTCTAAGTATGATGGTCTTCTCACAGGAAAGATTTTCTCTGCAAGCTCTGTGGAGTTGGAGCCTCTTTGTGTGTTTGCATGACAGGGTACTAAATCCCAGCTGTGGTATCTGGATAGTGCCTTCCTGGAAATGAAAAGCCACAACTTACCAAAACACCTTTAAGTGTTGATATGTTTAAATAGCTCCTTTTTGTGGTAGAAAGGTGGACAAGCCAGGCTTTCACATTATTCTGTCAGGACTTTAGGTGCAGCTATTGTAACTATACAATTATTTTAAATCTTCTGTCAGTTGAGGTAATGGTTAAGTCCAACATAAATTCTACCCTTGGAAGGACTCCCACAGACATTATCTTCCAGCTCTTCATTCTTATAAGGTATTTTATGTTAAAAAAACTTATTGGTATCCAAGGAAGCCCAACAAAAGAATTCAGGCTTTTGCATAGGCACAAATTTCAGCTCCTGAGTGCGATTTATTCTGTGTTCCCCACCTGCTGTTGGTTCCTCTGTTACTGCTGGTAATGCCTTACAGAAATAAACAGTGAGATAAGGATCTTGCTGGTGCTTTCTGGTCTGTGGAGAGCTTGGGCCTTGTATGACCTGTTCCACCAGGGAATGCTCTTCCCCCTCGGAGGCTTGTGGGGGCCGAGCAGGATTTTGCTCGCAGCTGGCACTGGGATGAGTAATGGCTTTCTGCTTTTTCCAGGGGAATGCTCTGTCACCGGCCAGTCCCATTTCAAAAGCTTTGACAACAAGTATTTCACCTTCAGCGGGATTTGCCAGTACTTACTTGCCAAGGATTGTGTGGAAAATTCCTTCTCTGTGATCATCGAGACGGTGCAGGTAACAGCAGCCTTGGCTGGTGCCTCTGCGCACGCTCTTGGGAGAGAGGGCAGGGCTGCGGGACTGTGTCGTGAATTGCAGATGCACAGGCCAACAGAAGTAATTTCCCTATGAGATAATTGGTTTAAATGGCAGATGCAGCCTTTCTCCTTAGTTAATCAGTGTTTTGCTTCTCCTCACCGCCATTCCCAGGAGCCTACCTGGGGATGGAGACTCGTGATGAGGTTTGGAGAATGGGCCCTCGCTGACTCTTTGCCAGCTGAGCAAACAGAGGCGAGGGTGCACCCCTTGCAAGGCTCCCTGGGTGCTGGTGCCTCCCTAATGCCTGTGGGGAAAGAACATTTCCTTGGACACCACGGAAAATGCACTGGCAGAGCAGTGCCTTGCACTGCTTCCCATTTAGTCAGATTGGCTGGTGATTTTTCCTGTAGTCAGACAGCAGCTCCTGACTTTCTTTGCTGTCTCCCCCGGTGGATGTGTGAGAGGCAGATGGAGAGAGACAGGAAAGGGAGCCAGGCCAGTGCAGGGAGGGATGGAGACCCTGAAGGGGGGATGTCACATGGAGGTGAGCCCGGTCATGAAATGAATCGACCAGTTGTGCTTGGGAAAAGATGAACTCATCTGGAGACTGAAAAGGGCCCTGAAGGAGGCAGAGGGGAAGAAAGGTGATGGGGACAGAGGAACTGAAGGCAGGGAGAGGTGCAATGGAGACAGGAGACTGACAGGAGGGAAGGGGTGTATCAGCCTCTCCTGCAGCACCAGGGAAGTTGCAGGCTTTGGAGAAATGGGCTGTGACAGTTCTATGCACCATCTGCTCTGTCTCCTGTGTTAGAGAGCTCTGATAGTGCAGCTCTGAGGTCATGGGTGCTTGGGAACCTGCAGGGCAGGTTTCCACTGAAACTTCCCTTTCGCAACCAGGGAGGAGGCGCGGGGCCCTCCCGCAATCCCTGTTCCTCATCTGGGTATCCCACAGCTGGGAAAATAAACACCTCAGGAGCCTCGGGTAGTGTGAGCTGCGTGGCTGTTTCCCAGGCTGCGTGGGTCAGGTGGCCTTCCTGCCCCTGCCATAGCTGTGGGGCTGGTCATTGCTGTGGGTCACTCCCAGGGGACAGGTGGAACACCCACAGATCCCTTTCCAGGTTCTGCGACTGGGAGCTCTGCTCTGCTGTGTGATTAGTGGGATAATGGAGGGAAGGCTGCCAGCCTGGTGTTTGTGGGATGCAGAAACCAGAACTGTAAAACCAGTGTGACACTCAACAGCTCTTAAATTAGATGCCAAAATGCCTTCTGGGACTAAGTCACCAAGAAAGTGAAAACGTGTGGTTCAAGGCAGATTTTCCCTTCTCTGCAGTGTGCGGACGATCCTGATGCCGTGTGCACTCGCTCTGCGTCTGTCCGGATCCGGGATATGGACGACAGCATCATTAAAATGAAACATGGAGGAGGAGTTTCACTGAATGGACAGGACATACAGATCCCTTTGCTGCAAGGTGTGTCCACACGGGGTGACTCTGGCCGGCCACTGAAAGGCTCCTACCTAGTGGTGGTTTTAGACATGCTCAGTCAAAGAGTGTTTTCAATGCCAAACTCTCAGTCTCTTCTAGAAGCTCTGTCATTTCAGCTTCTCTCCATGCAGCTGACACATCTTGACTTGGCTCCTCTAAAATCAGGAGAATTGAGCTGGTCTGCACTTGTGAGATTTGTGAAAACCACTGTTGGTCTATTCTTTTTGACATTATTATTTTTCAACCAGAAGCTTGAAATCATAGCATCACAGAATTATTTGGTTTGGACCTTAAAGATCATCTCATTCCAACCCCCTGCCATGGGCAGGGACATCTTCCACTACCCCAGGTTGCTCAGAGCCCTCTTCAACCTGGCCTTGGACTCTGCCAGGGATGGGGCAGCCACAGCTTCTCTGGGCAACCTGTGCCAAGGCCTCACCACCCTCACAGGGAACAATTTCTTCCTAATATCCCATCTAAACCTGCTCTCTGTCAGTGTGAAGCCATTGCCCCTTGTCCTGTCGCTACATCTTGTAAAAGGTCACTGACACCCTGTGGTTGCCTTCAGGTGCCCTCCGTGTCCAGCGCGTGGTGAGGAGTTCAGTTCGCCTCACCTACGGGGAAGATTTGCAGATTGACTGGGATGGTCATGGAGAACTCCTAGTGAAGGTACTTTTTTCTGTCTGTTGTATTTCTGCCTGTATGCCTCCCTCCTCGTTCCACCCAAATACGTACAAAGATTTTCTTGTCCGAAGCCAGAAATTGCTTTGTGCTGCATGTTAGAAATTCCTTTCTCTTTTGCTACCCCCAAAGTGATATACAGGTCCTTTTGTATTCCAGAAACAAACACTTCATCTTACAGCAACTTGGTAGCTTTTTTTCTCCTCCCCTTTTTTTTCCTTATTTTTTTTTGTTGGTGTGTGCAATGACAGCCATTATTAACCATGAACAGTTTTGTGTTGCGTTCAGCAGATACCCTCCAAACTGGAGTTTTGTTTTTATTTGCTGTGACTGCCCTGTCTAAAACAACGGATGTGAACGACATAAAATAAGGGAAGAAAAGGCCTCCAGGGACACGGTTACTCGTAATTTCCAGGAAAAAGAAATTAGCTCATAGAAGATGCCTTGCGTGCCCCTTCTACCGTGAGGAATGTTTGAAGTCAGCCTTGATTAACAATTAGGTTTTGTTGGTGCTGCAGACACAGCAGAGTGTAGAAATACCCGAGCCAGGTTTAACAGAAATGATCTGTAAGGAAGCGGTAACCACAGCCCTGCTGCCTTTGAACCCCCCTTGTAGTAGGGGTCTGCTCCCTGAGAGGAGTTTTGCCAAGAAAACCAGTTTTCCTGGGGTTTTCTGCCAGGCGGTAAACACTGCCCTCCTTGAACCGTGGCATCGCTTTTGCATTCTCCTTGTCTGCCCCAAAATCTGGCTTAAATGTCACGTCTGGCACAGCGCAAAGGGTTATGAAAGCCAGTTCAGAATCGAGTTCAAGAGCTGAAAAGAAAACAGATAAGAAAGGTCTGGAGTAATTTTAGAAAGCATCTGTGGGTTTTTGGTTGTTGTTTTGATTTAACCTGTATCTCTGTGCTCCAAGGGTCCTAAAAGTTCTTTTGGGGCTTAGAATAATTCACTTCAGTCCCTTGGCACATCTCAGGAGTTTTGGCTTTCCTCAATATTCAAAGTATTTTTGCGCCTGGTCAGAGACCCATATAACCTGGCAAATTTTTTGTCCCGCTGAAAACAAACCTAATTTTCTGCTCCAGATCCTCTACCCATAAAATCAGTGGAAGTTCCTCCAGCTGTCTGCTCCTTCCCTTGCTGGGCATCTAAAGCATCTCTTTAATTACTTTTGGAAAGTTATTTCATGCTGGATTTGTAGACTGACCTGTTGCCAAGTATTGCCGACAATTGGAGGAAGTGATACACTTCCATTACCTCGTTCTGGCAAAAATTCTTCCTGCATTCCTCAAGAAGGCTCCCCTTTCTGTGACTGCCTGATATTTGTGATTTGAGCTTCCACTCCAAACTACGGCAGAATTTGGACTCGTGTGAGTCATTGTTCCATCTGCAGAGTACGTGAAAGAGTAGTAATACTCTTAGGAGTAAGAATATTTATCCTCTAATTGTTCTTTTTGATGCTCCGTATTTATTCTCTGACCCCCGCATTTGAACGGTGGGTAGTATTAGGTTATATTTTGGAGGATGTTTTTAATTTTTATTTATACAGAAAACCAGTTTTCTTTAAAAATGTGGATTTTTCTAACTTTTTTGTTTGTTTGTTTCACTGGTTACTCCTGCAAGCCTGCCCAAACTTGCATTCAACTGCATGGATACAGAGGGCTAATGTAGCATCAAAGCTCCTGAGGAGCTGATAGTGTTTGTAATGTACCAGAGCTTTACTCCTAACAGAAGCTGACAGTTCCTACTAAAATAAAAGGTATTGGTGCCTTTGTGTTGCAGATGTTGCTTAGGAGATTTCTCCCTCTTTACCTCTAGGTTTAGGGTCGCCTTTCATCTGCCCCTTGATTTGCAGCAGGAATAAAGCGGGGTGAAAAGTGCACCTGCTCTGTGGGCTGTTGGCAATTCTGCTTTTAGTGTGCCTGAAGTTCCTCTAGGCAGGAGGAGGCTCTAATGTGAGGTTGCTTTAGGGGTATTTGTTTATTCCTTATTTTATCCAGGGTCCT
The DNA here is from genome assembly GCA_013398855.1 of Mohoua ochrocephala. Classification (NCBI taxonomy): domain Eukaryota; kingdom Metazoa; phylum Chordata; class Aves; order Passeriformes; family Acanthizidae; genus Mohoua; species Mohoua ochrocephala. The sequence continues at coordinate 88,347 of VZTA01016555.1, read as the reverse complement.
CAGTGTTGAGGGGAACATCTCCAATATTGCCTCGATTTTTGTGATAAAACAGCCCGTTTAAATTTCCTTCATCATCCAATTTTCCTTTAAAATGTGAAATGCTCCCAGGTGCAGTCTTTTTCCCCAAACTGCCGTTGGAATTACATTAAAAAAATGCAACCCCCACTGTTGCCCTGCTCATTTATATGAATGAAGGGGGGAAAATAGGGAAGGACTAAACTGGACTGTTGATAAGGGCATAAAAATAAGCTATTTTTCTCTTAGTCACCCTCTGGAATTCACTGTACTGTGCAAAAATCGTCCTGCTGCTACTAATACTGGCATTTTTGTTAGAAGTTTAAAAATACATTACAATGGCATTGTGTCTGTAGTATTTTGATGTGTGTTTGAGAATTTTCTTGACTGCTAAATTGCGTATGGTTCATTCCTAAAAAAAAAAAATCTTGCTCTGCAGTGGTAACCTGTTCTGGAAGATGACCAGGCTAATGTTGTGTTCCTTAGGTGTCTCCAGTCTACTCTGAGAGGATGTGTGGGCTGTGTGGAAATTATGATGGGAACCAAGGGGATGATTTTCTTACACCTTCTGGCATGGTGGAATCCCTTCTGGAAGACTTTGGGAACTCCTGGAAGCTGAACGCAGACTGCCAGGACTTGTTAAAACAAGACACTGACCCCTGCAATCTCAATCCTCATTTAGGTACTGAACTCTATCCAAAATTCGCGTGTGCAGCAAATGGTGATCTTCCATTTAAATAAAAAAAAAAAGGAAAATAAAGAAAAAGAGAAGAAGCTAATGTTGTTTACGTTACCACCAGGATGGCTGTAATATATGTTTAAAAAAACCCAATAAACAACAGCAACAAAAAAAAACCCACAGAGAGACTTGCATTGATGCAAGTTTCCTAAGGAAAACGCAATATTTGGTGAAAGTTGAAAACAAAAATTCGTTTAATTTTGCAAATATCAAAAGGCAGCAGAAAGCAGAGGCCCTGTAAAAGGAATTAGAGCACCAGAAATAGTGCTAAGAGAATATAAAAGCATTGCTTTTCCTTGATTTGTTTTACTAGTGAAACATTATTCTTTCGGTAGAGCTCGTGACACATGAGCTATGGTGCTATCTGTGCCTGCCTGATGCTGTTTTATTCTTGTGTGATTTGTTTTTTTGATTTTTTTTTCTTTTATAAAAGGAAAAGGAAAAAGCTTACTGTGGCTCCTCTGGCTTTCCTTGAAAGCCGCCGATTGATTCAGCGCGAGCATGTCATTTTTCTCTTTTTAGCCAAATACGCTGAGGATTCCTGCTCGGTTCTGCTGTCTCCTGCCTTTGAACCTTGTCACCACGAAGTCAGCCCCACTCCCTACGTGAAGAACTGCCGCTTTGATGTTTGCTCCTGCTCCAGTGGCAAGGATTGCCTGTGCTCTGCCGTTGCTAATTATGCAGCAGCCTGTGCCAGGAAGAGCATCCTGGTCCAGTGGAGAGAACCCGACTTCTGCCGTAAGTGCAATGCTGCTCAAACCCACTCATTTCCCTTGTCCTGAAGGAATTTTTCTGGCAACGTTGGATGAAAGATCTAGAATGAGGTGCCACATTTTCCTCATGAGAGTAAATCTTTCCTCCACACTGGTAAGGATGCAAGAGCTGTTCCCAGGGACTGCTCAGCACTGGGGGAGAGAAGCAGCGATCTGACACACCTCTGCAGAGCTTTTGCCTGGATTTCCATTTTCAGCTACTCACCTGGAAACTTTCTGAATGTCCCAGGGCAGGAATCTCCCAAATGATTTCTAGTAATCCATGAATTGCCTTTTTTTGAGGCCCAAGCTTCCCAGGACCTGACCTCATCAGTGACTCCTGACTTTAGCTGAATGTGGGGTTATGGAGGAAGCACAAAAGGGCAAGACAAACTTGTATGAGAAGAGAATTTTGGCAATCTTGTGGCACCACCCCTCCTCACAGCAGGGCTAAACTACTGTAGATTGCCTGATGTCTTGTCCAGACAAATTTTGAATATCTCCAAAAACAGAGGTCTCACATCTTCTCCGACATCTCTCTCTTATCCAGGGCAAGATTAATAGCCAAACTGCCAAGAGGCTGGAGCAGAAGAATCCAACACCTTTTATTTCTCTGTTAGGTCAATGTGGTAGGAAAAAATCCATTGCCATGTAATTTTGATTGAGCACAGACATACTTTTCCCATAAATATTTGTGAAGTGAATGTTTTTCCGTTTTCCTGAGCGACTTTGTTATTAAGGAAAGAAGACAATTGAAAAATTTGGGGGAAAGCATGTGTGCTTGGCAGCTGTCCAGATTTGTTCTGCTACTTCTTCCCAAACAGAGGGTGGGAAAAACATTTATAAACTGAGCGTGTAGAAAGTGGAAAAGAGAGAGGCCACTGGCCTTCGACCTGGTAGGGTCTGCAAGGTCAGTGACCACAACTTCTGCAGGCTGGGAAGTGTTTGCTGTGAATGAGAACAAACCCAGTTTATATTAAACTGCTGCGTGGTTTTATAATATTTTACCCAGTTTATGTAAATGTTCAGATAGTGGAACAGTAATGTAATAAAAATCCTTTCAGAACTCTGCAGGTCTGGAGGCTGAGAGAAAGAACAGCGATAATGCTCCATTGCTCTTTCTGTAATTGAACAAGTCAATTTTCACAATTAATCTTTAATAGTGCAGAGCTGCTTCTTCCTTTCTGTGCATTACAGAGAGCTTTGTGCTCTCACAAAGTGACGATTTCCCTGATTGCAGATCCATCAGCCCCCATTAAATAATCCCGGTGCCCTAGACATCTCCTGTCACATGAAGGAGAGCAATCCCTCTTCTTTAATGGGCCTGAGATGTGAATGTTCGGGTTGTGTAATTTGTGCTGATGGCCCAGTGCACTGAATGTGTGCTCCACCCCTGCCTTCATCCCCAGAGATTCGGTTTCTTGGGAAATTGACTTGACAGAGCCAGTTTGCTTGATTTGGAGTGGGTAAGTGTCAGGGAGCAAAGTCATTAGTGTAGCACGGCACTTCTGCTGTGTATCAAGCTGTCAAGTGCATTCAGTGTCCTTATCTTTGAAATTATTTCAGTTGCAGTTTGATTATTTGAGACCTGACTCATACCCCTGCAGCCCACCATGAATAAGCACCAGAGCCAATCCCTTCATGCTGCAAGGGAGGTGCAAGGGAGGCCACACTGTAAAGGGTCTCTCATGCACCTGCATGTGAAAAATTGGGTGAAACCCAGGCTGAACGGCTGAGTCCAGAGAGTGGTGGTGAATGGAGTTAAACCCAGCTGGTGGCTGGTCACCAGTGGTGTTCCCCAGGGCTCAGTGTTTGGGCCAGTTTTATTTAATATTTTAATCAAGGATCTGGGCGAGGTGATCGAGTGCACCCTCAGTCAGGTTTCAGATGACACCCAGCTGGGTGGGAGTGTGGATCTGCTGGAGGGCAGGAAGGCTCTGCAGAGGGATCTGGACAGGCTGGATCCATGGGCCCAGGCCGGTGGTCTGAGGGTGCACAAGGCCAAGGGCCCGGTCCTGCCTTGGGTCACACCAACCCCCTGCAGCTCCAGGCTGGGGCAGAGGGGCTGGAAAGCTGGGAAAGGCCCTGGGGGTGCTGGGGACAGCGGCTGCACATGAGCCCAGGTGTGCCCAGGGGGGCAAGAGGCCGATGGCACCTGGGCTGTGCCAGCCATGGGGTGGCAGCAGGGCCAGGGCAGTGACTGTCCCCTGTGCTGGGCACTGCTGGGGCCACACCTCAGATCCTGGGGCAGTTCTGGGAACCTCAGGACAAGAAAGACATTGAGGGGCTGGAGCGTGTCCAGAGAAGGGAATGGAGCTGGAGAAGGGTCTGGAGCACAAATCTGATGAGGAGGAGCTGTGAGAGGGAGATTAAGCCTGGAGAAAAGGAGGCTCAGGGGGGTCCTTCTCACTCTCTACAACTCTGACAGGAGGGGGCTGCCAAGTGGGGGGTCAGGCTCTGCTCCCAGGAAAAAAGTGACAAGAGAAGAGGAAATGGCCTCAGGTTTCACCAGGGAGGTTCAGATTAGGTTTTATGTAAACATTCTTCACGGGAACTGTTACCAAGCACTGGCACGGACTGCCCAGAGAAGTGGCTGAGTCACCATCCCTCAAGGTATTTAAAAGCCACATGGATGTGGTGCTTAGGGACGTGGTTTAGTGGTGGACTTGGCAGTGTGAGGTTAATGGCTGGATTCAGTTATCTTAGGGTCTTTTCCCACCTAAGTATTTCTGTGTTTACCTGTCTCGTGCGTGTATTTGTCTGTGGCACGGGGGAATGAGTCAACAGGTCCCCAGATCTTTCTTCAGATTTTAGGACGTGTTGCTAAGCCCACTGTTTTCCTTAATGTGGTAATGCTGAGGCACCTTGTGACTTTGCATGCCTTCTGTAAGAGGATTTTTACAGGATAAATCCAGGAGTGCTGGAGTAGGAAATCAAGGACAGGCTCTGAGCAGCATTTGAGGATGGCTACGGTGCCTGCTGGGCCTCAGCATGGTGGAGAAGCTGCGTTAAATCTAGTCCTGACAGGGAGCACCTTCACCCAGAGGCGGTACCGTTGTCACCTTGTGTTACTTGAGGAACTGGCCGTGGTTTGTCTCTTTCACTCTGGTTTGAAAACCCAAAAGCTGCGTGAGCTGTTCGATGCAGACACATTTCTCCCAATGTTTTCCCACTGTTTCTCATCTTATTCCTGGGGTAAGCTGTGCTTCAGAGCATGGCACTGAGCTATTTCAGTTTTGTAGGAGGCATCCACAGAGATTAGATGCACCTTGCCTTTCCCTCTCATTTTCCTGGCAATAAAGGGATGGGTTTTTCTTAGTGGCAGTGTGTTACACAGTGTACAGACAACAGGCCTCTCCCAGGTCAGTTGCCTTGCCTTTTTGTGGTTAAAAACAGATGTTGCTGGGAAGGGATGGAGCAGTGTATTGGGATGTGGAGTGTAAGCATGGCATTGGGAAGCATAACTGGAAAAATAGGGGATGTTTTGAAAATTTTAGGAGGTGCATGGGCAAGGAAAATCATAGAATGGTTTGGGTTGAACGGGACCTTAAAAATCATCTCGTTCCAAGGGACACCTTCCACTAGACCAGGTTTTTCCAAGTCCCATTCAGCCTGTTCTTGAACACTTCCAGGAATGGGGCAGCCACAGCTTCTCTGGGCAACCTGTGCCAGGGCCTCAGCACCCTCGTAGGGAAGAATTTCTTCCTGATATCTAATCTAAACCTGCTGTCTTTCAGTTTGAAGCCATTCCCACACATGGATTACAAAGGTTTGTCTAGGAAAGGGATCCACTGCAAAGTTGTCCCTGTGGACAGGGAGAGTTACCACTGACTAGAAAAGTAGGGCAGAATGTTGGGCTTGGTTATCCCATCTTTTTTTGAATCTTGAAACTCTACTAAACTAATGTACTCATCTGAAATCTGCCAAACCAGTTCCATGTTTCCAGAGGTTCACGGGTAGGAAATAATACTTTTGGCTGAGGCTTCATGGTTGTCGTGCTAGAACGTGCCTTTAGTGATGAACGTTGTTTTTAAAATGGTCCTCAGCCCTGGGCTGTGCTTGTTCAGTGTTTGATTTACTGCAAAGATCAGGTTTATGTAAATTAGAAGCACGTTTCTGTGAACGGCTGCCAAAGACTCCTGTAAGAGTGAGCGAGTCTATCTGCTGCTTAGTCCAGAGTTAGGACGCATTTGCTGTATCGATGAGCACACATTTCTCAGCCTGTGTTGTGAAAGGCACATTAAATAGTTTGGGCACAAGTTCCAGACTTGGGAGATCTTTGCTCTGAAGAAGGGTTCAAGTCACCTTGGATGCTTCTGGGCCGGATCCTCGGTTTAGGGTGTTACACTCCCATGGATGGGGCTGCAGGAGCCTCAAGAGAAGCTGGGGAGGTGTTGATGCAACCACTTCTCTCTTCAGTAGGCAGGAATAACTCTTCATTCCAGAAGAGTTTTGTGAAGGTGACCACAAGTGACTGGTCAGCACGTAGGCCTTGCTTTGCTAGTCCAATGAACACCTGGCTGAGGCTGCGGGCCCATCCTGTTATTCCATGGCTGCCACAGTTCCCAGGGGTGTGTGCTCACAGAGGAGAGTAGGGATTATCACATCCTTCTGCAGGGATGACAAGAGGAAGGGCTTTCTCCGTAACCCTTTGATCCTCGTTTTGGCAAGGTACAAATGCACCAACTTTGATTTGCAGCTGCTTCCCTGAACATCCTTCCTCATCACCTTACAACTGTTTGCTGTGGAAGGTTGCTAAAAAGCGACCGTGTAAATCCTGGTTATCAGGAGGCCTGTTAAATTCAAGCCCTTGATAAAACGAACTCGTTTTCTTGTCCTCTGCAATGTTTTGTCGTAGCTGCCACCTAGTGCTGATGCTGATGTGTGCAGAGGTGAATGCCTCAAAATCGGCCCTGTAGAAGTGGAGGTAATAAACAAAGAAGCCGAAATGGCTCCAAAGGCCATAATTAGCCTCCATATAAAAGAATTCATCATCGAAAATCATTAGTATCGAGGTTTGGCTCCATAACTGCTAAATTACTTCATTATTTGCTCCTGTTTCCATAGAAATCATGGAGTACTTCTGGGATGTGAGGCTGTAAAGTATTGCAGCACACCTGCTTGTCAAAGCAGGAAAGTACTTTTCTACTACTTTTCTACTTATTTTGACCAAATTGTCCCTAAAGATGTTGCAAAGGAAGAGAGATGTGAATGCGCACATGGCACTTGTAATACTCCTAACACATGGAATCATGGAATGGTTCGGGTTGTAGGCGACCTTGCAGACCATCTCATTCCAACACCCCCCTGCCATGGGCAGGGACACCTTCCACTATCCCAGGTTGCTCAGAGCCCCATCCAACCTGGCCTTGAACAATTCCAGGGACGGGGCAGCCACAGCTTCTCTGGGCAACCTGTGCCAGGGCCTCCCCACCCTCATAGGGAAGAATTTCTTCCCAATGTCCATTCTAAACCTCCTCTCTGTCAGTTTGAAGCCATTCCCTCTTGTCCTGTCACTCCAGGCCCTTGTCGATAGCCTCTCTCCTTCTTTTGTAGGTTTCCTTCGGGTACTGGAGAGCTTCAATTAGGTTATCCCAACTGTGATCCAAATAATAACAGAGTTTGGACAGAGCTTGTGTTTCATGTTCTGGGTGAAAATTTTGTGGCTGGATTTCCATCACAGAGGTTGCAGTCCAGTCCTGACATTTATTGGGGACTTCCTTTTGTGAGGTTTTGTTTGTGTGTATATATGAGCAGTGCCTCAGGCTGCACCGGTGCTGCAGTTAAGGGAGGATGGTGTAACACTCCATTGAGGAGTAAATTGAGCAAATACCTTTTAACCCCAAGCCTCCCAGTCTGGTTTAGGCAGCTTTTCCTTTAGCTGGATTTGGATCTAATGCTGCTCTCCCTCATGTGTTTCCCCAGCAATGGCCTGTCCTGAAGGCCAGGTGTACCAGCAGTGTGGGACGCCGTGCAACCAGACTTGCCGGTCCCTGTCCTACCCGGAGGAGGACTGCGAGCAGCTCTGCCTGGAGGGGTGCTACTGTCCCCCCGGGCACTACCTGGACGAGCACGAGCAGTGCGTGCCCAAGTCCCAGTGCTCCTGTTACTATGACGGGGAGATCTTCCAGCCGGAGGACGTCTTCTCGGATCATTACTCCATGTGGTAAGTGCACTTTTCGTAACCCTTCCCTACGCCCCGTCACTCCAATTTTTGGATGGCTTGAATTGTTAACTGGGTCAGTTCCTGTGCCTCCACTGAAACTAGTTTAAGAAAAGGCAAGATTTTGCTTCCAACAAACCAAATGGTGAATTTTGCTGTTGCATCTCTCTCCACTTAATTTCAAACGCCACCTTACTCAGAATTACTCAGTATTAAGCCCTGTTCTATGAACAGCTCCTGCCAGATTGAAATGGAGCTTAATTACTGACAATAGCTACTTTGTGGGCTTTTAAAGTGTCACTTTAATGTACTGCGATACACTTCTTAACTGTTAAAACCTAATTACCTCTTGTCAAAGATACAAGTATTAAAAAGCATTTCTAATTGTTAAATTGAGTAGCGGTACGCTTGGAGCGGGAATTCAACCGCTGGGCAAGCCCAGTTTTTGGAACAGTATTTTCTCCTTTTCTTCTCTACCAAAAAAATCCCAAGTTTCAGGAACTAGGTGGTCCCTTACCTCTTTCCACAGCAAAGCTGACTGTTGTCTTGCCCAGCTTTATCCCTGTGCTGCTGCACTGGATCCAGCAGGCAGCTGGGTTGCCATGCCACTATATCCCATCAACTCCCTTAAGGAAAGTTTGCCTTTAATGTTGAGAGACACAGTGGCTGGAGAGCAACGGCTCAGCCCCAGTGAGGTGAAGTTTTGTATTCTGACAAGTTCCCTGTTGACTGAAAATCAGTGTGGGTGAAAGCTAAATGCCATTTCATTAAATATAAGATCTGTTTGTTTTTCTTAGCTATTGTGAGGATGGATTCATGCACTGCAGTACAAACAGAGCTCCTGGTGCCTTCCTGGCTGATGTTTTTGCTGATCAGAGGCCATCTCCCAGAAGTTAGTATGCCTTAAAAAATTAATATTTTATTTTGATTTCTTTTTTCCACTTCAGTCTCTTGGTAGTGTAGATTGAAGAAGAAATTCCAGAGGTTGCAACAGCTGTGGTATTGTGAGACTTTTTTCTAATTTTTTTTACGTGATAGAAACAAAAGGGTTGTGTGGGAGGGTGCAGGGCTCATTGAATCTCACCTCTCAAAATTGTAATTCTAATTAGCCACTGCAGTCTCTCTTGAGCTGAAGAGGTTAAAAGATGCCTTGGCAGTGATCCGAGGTCCCCAGTTGCTATTTGAGGATCACAAGACATCAGTAACTCCTCAGCTTTATACCTTCTGCTTCTCACTAGTGGGATGCAAACTCTCTTTTCTGGTGCAAGTAAGGCTTTTTGTGGCCTGCAAGATCGCACTGCTGCCAGGTTCCCAGTGTGCTTTCCAGCCAGCAGGAATCTCCATGAAACCTCCTGGAGACTGACAGCTGCCATGCTTCCCATCAGTGGACAGGTTTATCAAATATTTGACTGTGAGAGGTGCATGGGAACAGTTCCAGCATCTAACTGGGGTTTGCAGCGTTGGAGAAAGGCCAGCAGTGCTCTGGGGTCTTTTGGGATTTCCCACTGGTACATGGATGGAGCTTATGGGATTGTCATGAGATTGAGAGTTTGACACTGGATGCATCTCAGAGGGGACAGGGCAAGTGTGGCTTTGGGGAGGCCTGGGAATATCCAGGAGTTGGACTTGGTGATCCTTTTGGGTGCCTTCCACCTCGGGATCACCTATGATCCTTATGGGAACACCAGTAGAGCCAAACACGGTGTCTTCCATGGCCCACTGACAAATGCAACTGTACGTGGGGTCTGGAGGAAATTCGTGGTTGATATTAGCCAGTGCCTTGGAGACAAAGGGTTACTGTTTGTCTTTGCACCTTCTAAGGATAAACCACCTTCCGGTGGAAAACACTGTAAATCCCTCTGTAGGTGCAGCGCAGTGACCCGTTTATTGTTGCTTGCTTAGGACCGTGTCGCTGGTTGGGTCACCTGTTCTTCAGGTGAAGCCTTCCAGGTGAATATCTCACCAAACTCTTCCCTTAATGCTCCTAAGACATACTTTTCCTGATACTAGCGTGTCAAGACTTACAAAACCTCAGAGAGGCATATTGCTAGTACCACTTGAAATAATATCCTGGAGTTTCTTGGGACACTCTGTTCTTCTGTTCGATCCTGAACTCTCACAGCGTTTGTATTTAAACTCAGGGCACTGTTATGGGAAATGAGTCTAAATAGAACAATATACGATGCTGTTGCTTCTCAGAATATCCATTTTCTGACTTTGTACAGTGCCTGTAGGTGTTTGCAGAGCCCCAGAGCAGCCTGGAATTGCACTTTTATGTCTAGTGCAGCTTTTTTGCTTCAGTATTAAATACCTGCTTTCATGGCAGCCTAACTGAGGTCACTCCATGGGAAGTAGGGGCTGTTTTCTTTGCCGTGTCACGTGTGGTGGTGTTGCTACGGGCTACATTCTAAATTAGTTTTCTTATCAAAATGTTGATCCACTCTTTAGAAAAATGCCATGCCAACAATACTCAAGTTCTGATTGCAATTTCTGTAAACTCATTTTTTTTAAAGTAAAAAGGAGCTTGACATGCAGATTCCCCATGGAAAAAATCATCTGTCCTGCCAACAACCCGCGAGCAGAAGGAGTGGAATGTACCAAGACCTGCCAGAACTATGACTTGGAGTGCATCAGCCATGGCTGCGTATCTGGGTGCCTCTGTCCAAAAGGGATGGTAAGCAGGTTGCAATACAGCAGGGAGAAGCAGATCCTCTTTGCTTTCTTGCCTTCATTCTTTCCTACCAACAGTCTTCTTGCAGCTTGGGAATAAGTGGTTGTGAAGTATTGACTGCCAAGCTGTGGCTGGCTTGAAGAATGTGTATTAGTGTGTCTGCATTGAAGATGAACTTTAGCTTGTAAGAATAATTAATGATCAAAATTCCAAAGCCTGATTTGAAGACCAGGTTATGTTTTCCTCCAGCTCTGCTCCTGAACCCCACCTCAGTCTTGCTGAACTTTCTCAGTCAGACAGACAGAAGTACACAGACGCCCATATTCAGGTTGATCAGAGGGATGGAGCACCTCTCCTCCAAAAAAAAGCCTGAGAGAATTGGGATTGTTCAGCTTGGAAAAGAAAAAGCTTTGGGGTGACCTCATTGTGGCTTTCCAGGGCCTGAAGGGAGCCCGCAGGAAAGATGGAGAGAGACTCTTGCCAAGGGCCTGGAGTGACAGGACAAGGGGCAATGGCTTCACACTGACAGAGAGGAGGGTTAGATTGGGTATGAGGTAAAAAGTCTTTATTTGTGAGGGTGCTTGAGACCCTGGCACAGGTTTCCCAGAGAAGCTGTGGCTGCCCCATCCCTGGAATTGTTCAAGGCCAGGCTGGATGGGGCTCTGAGCAGCCTGGGATAGTGGAAGGTGTCCCTGCCTATGGCAGGGGGTTGGAACGAGGTGATCTTTAAGGTCCCTTCCAACTCAAAACGTTCTGGGATTCTCTGATCCAGCCACCTTTCCTGCTGATGCTGGTTCCTTCTTGTCAAGTCTCCCTCTCTCCAGCTGCCTTCCTGTGGGTTGTACCAAACTGAAAGTTCCCTGTGAGAAGGAACGCGGGACATGAAACTTGCTAAGATGATGCCAGAACATGTCTTGGAATTGCAGGTGGTGTACTGAGCACACTTTTTGGTTTTTTTTCACTGAAAAGAGGCTTTCTGGAGTCCAGGGTTATTTCCCACTGCAACTCTCAAATTTCATTGTTATTTTAAGTGTTTTCTACCCCCAAATTCCTTCCATTATCTTACTAGAAAAACAGCTCTCTCCGAATTCTCATTAGACAGTAATTTCTGGCATTAACATAAACATATATTTTGAACATTGCTGCTGTATTTTGCTGATAAACACACATTTATGTAAATAGATTCTACTCCAGAATTAAATGCCAGCTCTAGGCAAAAGCTCAGGCTTGTGAAATATCTTGGAGGTGAAAAAGACAGAACAGAATCTGAAGTCACCTATAAATTTTTACCACGGTTTTAAAAACAAGTGCTGCTTCTTTTCATATTTCAGTCTGTAAATGTCTGTCCTTTAAGTGAAAAATATTCCTAAATAATAGTGAGATAAGAAATCTTAGAAAAGCTTTGTACTTGTAAAGTTCCAAGAGCTCAAAGGCGAACAGGTTTTTCTTTGCATCTAACATTCAAACCTCTGATTCGGTGAAGGAGCTTGAGATTTTTGGTTTCAGTTCTGGGATATGGTAGTAGTACACTTTTGACATAATTGTGGGAAACAAATTATGATAACCACTCCACAGGAAAAAAAAACCTCATAGTAATTAACCTTCATGCTTGGTACAGTATTTCACATTCCTTTTCAGTAAGTTGGAACAAACAATTGTTTCATAAAATTGTTGCCACCAGAGCAGTCTTTGGCCTTTTGGACTTGGAAATTCCAGCTGACTTTGCAGTGATGTGAAACACACCCCTGAATTCAACAAGGTGGTTGGTCAGGTTTTAGATTGAAGAATCAAGGCTCAGTATTTTTTTAAAAAATACTAGTAAAATAAGTTCTCTGTCCACTAGATGACAGTATGGTTTAATCTTCACTAAACTCAGCCTGGAATTTCTTGTTCTCATTGGCTTCGCTTCTGGCAGAGAGTAAAAATCACAAGATGCACCAGAGCCACGACAGGAGAAGCCCATATAGGGATGGTGTTTTAGCCACTGCCATGCAAAGACAGGACGAAGCCCAGTCTCCCTTCAGGTGTGTCCCCTTTGCCCTGTGTTTGGCTCCTGGCTCCACAGGACCTGCCAGCTCATTGTCAAAGAGCAGTTTCCTCCTCCTCACCCGATGGGATGAGGTTTGGGACAGCCTTTCTTTCTTACTTCTGCACTCTGCAATGAGGCTTGGTGCTTCTCCACTAGAGAAGGATTTGGGATGGTGACCAAGATCTCCTGTCCACCCTGTCCTTTCCTAACGCAGACTCTGGGAACACAGGCAAAGCTCTGCAAAGTCAAATCACAGTCAGAGTCTGTGTTTTCCAGGCTTATACCAACAGAGGTGAGCAATAAAGGAACTGGAAAAAGGAATAACCATTTTACTGGTCAGTGTCCCTTACCGGTGTTCTGTAATCCTGCCTGATTTACAAGCGCTCGCAGAGGTGAGCTGCTGTTTGCAGGAAGGTCTGTGGGAAGGAACAGATTACTCAACACGTGTTCCCATAAATATTAGCACATATCATCATTCTGGAAGAAATTGTGCCTTATTACTGAAGGTTTTTTTTTCTTTTGTGCTACAGTAGCATATGAAAGTTATCAGTGTTCATGGATAACTTATTAGCTTGAAGACAAAACCAAATTTCTTTCAACTGAAAAATAAGTTTTCCAGTTCATCTTGACTTAGTATTTTAAGTTGTTTTGATTTCTAGCAAATAAAAATGTTCAGCATGTCATAAAAATAATTCTTCTTCTTCTGTCTTTGATCATCTGGAAGGTGGGAAATTCTCCATACTTGTCACCCTTTTGCAGAGCCAAAAAGAGAAATCATAACATATGTGCAGAAGTGTGGGGAAAAATATGTTTTCTCAGATTAGTTTACTGTACTTCAGGTTTTTCCCATTGGAAAATATTAATAAATATACAAATGGAGTGTTAACCACCTTTCTGGGGAAAGTGAGGAGCAGAACAATCAGAGAGCACAAAATCCAGACACTCAAAAAGTAGAAAATTAGTTTCTTTCCATTCCCAACAACTGACACAAAATTAAGGTTTAAAATTTAAATGAAGTATTTTATTGCATTCTGACTGCTGAAATAAAACTATTTCTAAAACTTTAATACCTTAGTAGAAAAAGGAAAACAAAACACAAACCCTAAACATCTTAACCAGGAAAGTTTGGAAGGTTTTTTTTTTTCTTGCTGTTTTCGACTGGAATTTACCTGGCTGTTTTGATTTCTCTGTTGTATATTTTTCAGTGTAGGCTTATCCTATGTTACAATATCTTCATGAGGAGGTGGGCATGTCAAATAACCATCAGAGCCATACAGCTAATATAAGAAAGAGAAGTCAAGTGCAAACCAGCACATTTTGATGTCCTAACATATTTTTGGCTTGTCTTTATTTGCACAATAAGGGTGAGAGGCTGTTTTAGTTAGAGCAAAAATTTATGAAAGAAATTGTTCCCTGTGAGGGTGGTGAGGCCCTGGCACAGGTTGCCCAGAGAAGCTGTGACTGCCCCACTCCTGGCAGTGTCCAAGGCCAGGTTGGATGGGGCTCTGAGCAGCCTGGGATAGTGGAAGGTGTCCCTGCCCATGGAACTGGGTGATCTTTTAGGTCCCTTTTACCCCAAACCAGTCTCTTATTCTAAAGCCTAATAGCTATAGGGTTCTAATCTGACCCACTTCCTTCACTTAATGCCATACTCCTTTATACCTTTGGCTGCCTTTCCACTGAAATCCACAGGTGTGTCAGGCGGAACAGAGCGATGTCTGAGCTTCCCTTGACAAAGGGATACTTGTCAAATTGTGTTGACCAAGAGAGTTCAAAGTTTAGGCTCATTGAGATGGGTGTCAGGATCATAGAATCTCCTGACTTGGAGGGGACCCACAAGGATCACCGAGTCCAACTCCTGGCCCTGCACAGACACCCCAACAATCCCACCCTGTGCATCCCTGAGAGCATCCAAACACTCCTGGGGCTCTGGCAGCCTTGGGGCTGTGCCCATTCCCTGGGGAGCCCATTCAGTGCCCCAGCACCCTCTGGGGGAAGAAAATTTCCTAAAATCCACCCTAACCCTCCCCTGACACAGCTCCAGCCCTTCCCTCAGGTCCTGTCCCTGGTCACACAGAGCAGAGATCAGGGCCTGCCCCTCCTCTTCCCCTCATGAGGAAGCTGCAGAACTGCTGTGAGCTCTGACCTCAGTCTCCTCTTCTCCAGCTGAACAGACCAAGTGCCCTCAGCCACTCCTCATGTGGCTTCCCCTCCAGGCCCTTCACTATCTTTGTAGCCTCCTTTGGACACTCTCTAACAGCTTTGGATTCTTATATTGTGCTGCCCAAAATTGCCCCCAGGACTCAAGGTGAGGTTGCACCAGCGCAGAGCAGAGCGGGACAATCACCTCCTATGAGTCTGGGTAAGGAGAATCTTAAAGGTTCTGAAACCTGTCATATTGTCCTTCCTTTTGCAAGATTTTTCAAGTTTTAGCAATTTATAAGACAGAGCAAGGAAAGGATGGACATTTCTGTTTGATCCCCAAGTAATGGGAGAATCATTAGCTGTTAGCCAACCACTTGAAATCCCATGGATGCAGAGCATCATCCTGAGGGCATTTAATGGTGCAAACAGCTGCTGTTTTTGTTACAAACCTATGTCTTTTTGTGGTTGCCTCCCCAGTGCTGCTGCTTCCTGTCATCTCAAGCACTCAGGACTGCTAAATCTCCTATATTAGCTGCAGTCTATCGATAGATCGAGAGACTTCCGCAGAAAATCCAGCTGCTTGTGATTAGTGCTCCTGGCCTTGTTGTGTCCTTGTGCTCCTGGTCCTTGTAGTGCAGCATGGCATCAGGCTGCCAGATGTGCCCCAGCTTGTGGATGGGGTGTTAATAGGCCCAGTAGATTGTGTGTTACTGTTAACAAAATCATAATTCGTTGAGTTTTGCAGAGAAAATGATCGTTCTTCTGGTCAAAGTCCGCTTTGGGTTTTTATGTCCTGCTTGCTGGATCCCACCCACCCACTCTGTGGTGTTCAGACAAGGTGCTCTTCCCTCTTTATTGGTAGATTAGCAGTTGTTGCTCTAATTGTGATAGAAATGCTAATACCAATCTATACCAGTTTTTAGGGAGCAAGGGGAAGAGGTTCTGATGCTCCTTTTGCTAACCAGATGTCTAATCCCAAGTTTTGTATCCAGAGGCAAGCCCTCAAGTGTATTGTGAACTGTGTGGCTGAACACTGCAAAAATTCAGAAACGTAGCCACGAGTGTGAGGTCATATTCCTGCTTTTTTCCTAAATGCCACCAGGAAGGAAGGAAAGAAGGCATTCAACTCTTCTTTCTGGTCTTCTCTGGACCGTTTTCTCACCATCCTTTGTAAAGGTGAAGGCAGAGCTGCAGCTCCACTATCTGGAAAAGCATTTCTTTGTTTCCATCTTGCTTGTATCAAAATGATTTTGTTTGGCGTAACGCAGCTCTCCGTAAGCCACAGAGCACGTGGAGCTGGATGTGAAGGAAGGGTCTCCGGGCTGTGAAATCTTTTTTATGAGTTGTTCCATGTGGCAGTTCTAGGTCCCCATAGGAAAAGGCAAAGCTGTTCTTCTTTATTGACCTGGCGTTCAGACTACATTGATCTCATTGGCCCATATTTAATGGTAAAAATAAGCTATTTTAATGATTTTGCAGAAACAGTTTCAAGTGGGAAGGTGATATTTTGTGACTTTTGAATGAGAAGAAGGGGAAGGACTCTCCATTAAGGTATTCCGTGAAACAAGAGCCAAACCTGTCCTGGCTTTGCCAGAACTGCTATTGAGTGAAAAGTCAGCATAGCCAGCTTTGGTTGTGTTTGATTCTCTAAAACTGGGGGTCTTCAAAATGGAGAGTAATCACAGGAAAAGAAAACAGAAAAGGAATGGAAAAACAGAATAATCTAAAGGCCTTACTTGTTTTTCTTTGGTTGTAGTTTTTTGGTTTGTTTTTGGTTTTTTTTTTTGTTGAAGTGGGACAAATGATTTATTGTTATACAAAGAGAAGTTCAGATCAGAAGGGTGAAGCTGAAAATATGGATAGAACATAATGTCCTATTTCCCAGCAACAGGGCCTGTTGCAGACAGAGCAGAATAATACCTCAAGTGGACTGATACTTAGCCTGCCTTCCAGGAAATAGACAGGGATTTGAAAGAAAATGAGTGATTACTGCCATTTTCAGAGGCGAGTTGATAGAGGGTTGGCTATGTTAAGGGGCTGTTGTCTGTGACAACAGAACCTGCATTTGCACGAGGGCGGGTCAGGTGCTGTGGCTTCTGGTCTCCTCCTCAGTGTTCCTATTTCTGGTTTTAGTCCATCTGGGCTCTTTGCTTTCCTAGTAGGCCCCTTTCCAGTTTGCTGTGTGTGAGAAGCTATTCACCTGCTCTCCATATTCAGGTTAGCCTGGTTTTATCTTCGCTGCATCCTGGACTTTCTCATTGTGACGTTCTTCTGTAATGTCATCTATTCTCCCAGCAGCTCGAGATGGTGGCAGCAAGCTGTGATTTTTGTTCCCATAAGACTGTGATTTATGCACCTACATCTCTATTTAGGTTAATGGGTAAAAGTATTAGTGATACTGTACCTTTCTTACCTTGGATAGCCTTCATCCTTGCTTTTATTCTTTTCAACCTTTCTTTTATTTTTCATCCACGTGTTCTGTGCTCGCTCCTGGCTGCTTGCTTGCCCTGCTCGTGGCCATGTGCCAACAGCCCCAAGTGGTGACAAACTGTGTGTTCTGCTTAGGTGCGGCATGAAAACAAGTGCGTTGCTCCTGAGAGGTGCCCGTGCTTCCACAATGGAAGAGAATATTCCAAGGGAGAGACAGTGACCAAGGACTGCAACACCTGGTGAGCCACTGGAAGGGTGGTTTTTTTTCTTTAGGGGGCCTGCTGTGTTTCTGATAACACCAAATGTTGTTTGCTTAACACATCTGTTTTATAGGAAGCCGGTTTTTGCAGCGTAGTAGTTGCACAGGCAGCACAATCCCTTTGCATGGTGCATAAAGATCCAATGAAATTCCTTGCAATGTCTGGCAACCTCTACCTAGTGCCCTACAAATAGTTGTGTGTCTCTGCAGCTCCTCAGTAGGCACTAGGGAGTGGATTTTACAACACAAGATAACAATTTAGGATCTAGATGCTTTGGGGTGGGAGGAATGGAGCCTGGGCTTTGTCACTAAGCTTTGCCGTCGTGTTTCCCTTTTTTTTGGCTGTCTGAGGCCCTTCAAATCAGCCCTTTTCAGCCAGAAGGGGTGTGATGTGCCACCTATAATAAGATAGGAGCTCTTCAGGCAAAGGATAAATTAGGAATAGACAGTGTTGACCTCTTATATCTCAAAAGAGTGCTCTGTCTATTATGTATTAAAAAAGATGAAAATAGATGGAAAACTGGTACCTTCTTACAAGAAAAGAGTAAGTGCTCCGTGTCTTTCACCCTTATCCCGGTGTCTTTCACCCTTATCCTGTTTGGTTGCTGAAAAAGGCTTTATAGGTTCAAAAGGGAGTTCTGGGCTGCTCAGTTTGCATGGAGGGAAACCCTCAGCACAGCCTTTGGTAAAGTACAGTGGGCCACTTTGGGTTTCTCCTGCACAGCAGGTTGGCTGCACTGGAGGGGCTTTGCTTTCCATGTGTCTGTGGGGGGAATGGTGGCCCTGTCCTTCAGAGCTCCACGAGTCCAGGGTGTAGGACATTCAGCCACCAGCAGTGTGAAAATTCTGGGGGTTTTTTGGACTCAGACTTGAGAATCTGTCGTGCATTCTACCCCCAAAGTCCCTGCCCAGCTCTGTGGCAACCCCAGGAGTGATGTTTGTCATCCTCTGTATGACAGGGTGGAGCTGGGTCAGAGAATCAGCACCACTGGAGAGTCCAAGGGTTGACTTTTGGTTGGTACATTGATCTTTGAATAACAGTGATTTTCAAGTTTGGCATTTTTTTAACTGCTGGGACCGCTCCTAAGTAGTGTAAGTTAGCCTTGGATTAAGGTTTTGTATGGAAATATTGACCTCCCAGTGTTTTGTTTCATTTCTTTCCTTTGCAGCTACATATAACATTGTGAATCCAGGTACTGTAATTAAACCTGGGGAAAAATAGGCCTGAAAAGATGGAGGAGAAGTTGATGTTTTTGTCTAGATACATATTCTGTAACCTGCTTGCATCACCTGTGGGTAAAAGTGACTCAGCTGAAAAACAGGCACCATGAAAATTTTATTGAAACAAGAAGACTACAGTGTGAAACTCTTCAATGCTGAGAAATTTGCAAGGTTCCTCACAATAACCATGATCAGCCTTTTTTATTTTCGATCATTCTTATAATCTTTGATCTTAAAATAATCATAATCGTGTTGCTTCATTCTTGTAACTGCCCACTTAATTCTGGCGATGCCACTGTAAATGGTATTTCCTCAAATATATAGAACTACCTTCGATATCAGGGTTGAGAAAATGTTAGAAATCAGACTTCTTCTCATTGATAAAAAGTTCTTCCTCACATTTTAGGCGTTTTTTATGAATTTGAAAGTAAAATTGGAAATAAGGTTCCTCCAAAAATGTCACTAGGGCTTTTTTGAACTATGTGACTTTGAAAAGTTTCCTGATAGTTCTCAGCAAATATCAAGTCAAATGCCATTTAGAAAGCTATATAGGAAATTACTATTGCTTTGAGAATTAATAAGGATTGAGGGTCTGTGCTTTGGAGGTCGAGATCTTCCTTTTCTTTTGTTTGTGCTTTTTGTACTGCTGTTGCAGGAGTTCTCATTCTCACTTGTTCTTAGCCAGATGTGAACACCTGCAAAGGCAATATATGAACCAGAGGTGTCAGATTTGGCATTTGCATCCGACTTGACATATGGGAGACCCTAATTCAGGAACAGCGGAATGTCTCCAAGCCGAAGCCAGTGGCAAACCTTCTGTTACGCAATGTATTGGGAATTCATTGTGGAGCTCAATGAAAATTTTGGAGTCAGACTTGTGGAGCAGTGCACAGCAGAAATTTGCTAATCTGAATTTAACTACCCCACGTACCTTATAATCCGTCCATGAGTGTATTTACAAAATCTTGTCTAACTGTTAGCAGAGAATTCGTAGAGGAGAGGGGGCAATAGGTTTCATGTTACTGAAACTTCATTCTTTGAAGAAAATGTCTTGCACAATATTTATTAGAATGTGAAATGCTACCAAGATTAAACAACGTCTATGCTCAGGTTAAGGCATTGTTAGAGAACTCAGTTCAGTGCCCGGTTTTCCCTTCGTGCAGCAATTTGTCCTTGGGAAAGTACTTCAAGTTTTTTATCCCTGAGTTTTTATGTGTGTAAAGCATGGGTAGAATTTCTCTTTCCTTGCCCTCACAGAGCTTGATTAGAAAATTCCTGGGGCAGTGATGATGTCCATCTGCATTCATGGAGCATTTAGTGGATGAATGTTTTGCCATCCTACAGCCATGTATTGCTTATTAATTATTAAATTATTATTGTTAGATATTGTGTCAAATGGTATTCTAACTCTCCACCGGATTTGGTTTTTATTTTATTTGCTCAGTCTTTTGCTAGTTAGCAGATCAATTTATTCCACTGATCGAAAGCCTGTGGATGTCAAGGGAAAGTTCCCCTTTCATATTTGCAGCTTCTGTAGTGACGTTGTGGTCCTCCAGGATACCTCTGGAAAAGGGCAGTAGTGGTGGGTGCTCTGTTTTGCTGAAAGGGTACTTGGAGCAGAGCAGCATATCCTAAGTAAAATTCTAGTATGAAAGAATACTCCAGCAGGCTCTGTCCTGACCTGTTTTGTGACAGGGAAATTCAAACCACGCAGAGTCCTACGCGCAGCTTGTGAGAAACAGAGAAACACATCCCTTCTTCATTTAATCTTAATGCTCTATTTGGATTTATACACCCACTGCTAACGTATGCTAATTTATGTTAATGAGAGAGTCTCTCATCTGGTGGTAGAGAGCTCCTGGAGGCAGAGACTGTGGCATTTTCACTTTGCCTAAAGCACTTTGCACTCTCTTGCTTATTATTTACATTGGGATAAGGACACCTGTCACTGCCTCCTTTTCTCTGTTACAGCGTGTGCCAGGGGAGGAAGTGGGAGTGCACCAAAAATCTCTGTGATGGCACCTGCACTGCTATTGGTACAGCTCATTACTTGACATTTGATGGACTGAAATACAAGTTTCCAGGAAACTGCCAATATGTGTTAGCTCAGGTAAGAGCGTGTCAAATGCTAAAGCTGCCTGATCGTATAAAAAGAGTTTCACACCAGGTGAGAAGCCCAATGTTTGGATAAATCTCAGTAAAGTATTTCTAATTACTTAGCCAGATGTACAGTAGAGGAGAATAGAGCTCATTAATGTCTTCAGAGATGTCTTGAGAACTTTGAAGAGTGCATTGTGTTCTGTAGAAATCAGGCTGTCACATGTCCAGCTGGCCATCGTGAGCCTTATCAGAGCACCTCAGTTCAGAGAGGAGCTGTCTGAATCTCATCTCTAAAACAGAATTGTGGATATCCATGAATCAACTTCTCCTCCTTTTCCTCTTTATCCTGTAGTGGTAGCTTGCTGTCTGGCTGAGTGAGACAAGGAATGCTCAGGGAACCTGCCCTAAATGCCCCCAGAGCACAGGCTCTGCTCGTTCCCTGCAGCACGGTCCCTGTCCTGTTCCATGCACCTCCAGCTGGGAGTCCGCTGACAATATCCATTTTCCTCACAGCAAGGAGGAGAGGGGGATAGAGGCAGAGCACACTAAAATCAACTTTTGGTTTGTGGAAGCAGCCAGAATTTAGAGTTAACTAAGATAAAGGCTCGTCTACATGCAAATATCGTGTATTTAGAAATGTCTGTGCAAACAAGGATTTATCTGAAAATTTGGTCTGAAACTGGATGGATTCACTGCTGATTGATAACAACAATATTCTGCAGTTACAGTGTGATGTGTTTCTTGGGTGAGCTACTATTTTCCCACAGAGCCCGCATGAGGCTCCCTCCTCCTTGCAGTTCTCCTGAGGCAGGAAGGTGTGATCAACCTGTCTCTGCCTTGGTCTTTGAAATATGCTCCCACCTTCATGCCAGCTGGATTATCTTTGGGGAGTGATCACTCTGCCACTAGTGAGAGCGTTGTGTAAAGGTCTTGTGGGCAGCAATACCATACACTACTGCAAAACTGCTTAAAATGGAATTTACATCTGTTTTCCTTGAATGACAGACACAGAGAACTCCACACAGGGCCTTTTTCTTAAAAGGTGTGTATTGAAAAAAATGAACGCTACCAAAACATGAAATCTAAAAGACCAGAGAGATATGAGTAATCATAGAAATGTAGTATGATCTCTTCAAGGATCTCAGAAATATTGGATTTAAAAGAAAATCGATACATTAAGCCGTCTGTGCATTCAGATGTACACTGTGCCCATCATACATCTTTAAATATCACAGATACTGCCACACTGTGGATTCTCCCTTCCAAAGAATACTCTCCAAATTATGCATGTGTGTGTTGCTGGCAAAGCGTGCCTCACTCTTTAAGGGATGGACCATGTGAAAATATCAGTGCTAAGCACAAACTAAATGAATATGGGAACAGTTGGCATGCCCATATACATCCCACTTGCCACAGATTACACAGTGTTGTTTGAGGCTTCTTTTTTCTCTGAGTTTTTCCCTGTATGTGTTTTTCAAATACTCCACATTACTGACTCTTTTTTTTTTTTATCTGATAGGATTTCTGCAAGGGTGACTCTGGAACGTTCCAGATACTCATTTCAAATGAAGGTTGTGGCTTCACTGGAGAAAAGTGCACCAAAAGGGTTATCATTGTGTATGAAGGAGGGGAAATAGAGCTGTTTAATGGAAACGTATGTACTCTTTCTTTTCTCTTTCCTTGCTGGTTTTTTGGGAAAAGAATTTCAGATTGTTCAGTAGGATGAGGCATGAATGACCTCACACTCAAGGGTTCTTGATCATAAAATGAACAGATTAGCAGGATTATATTTATCCATTTTGCTTCCAGAGGTATAATGCTGTCTTGGTATTTCTGCTTGATGCCAACCAGTTTATCTCAGATAATCATAGAATGGTTTGTGTTGGAAGGGACCTGAAAGATTACTTAGTTCTACTCCCTGCCATGTGCAGGGACACCTTCCGCTATCCCAGGTTGCTCAGATCCCCATCCAACCTGGCGTTGGACACTTCCAGGGATGGGGCAGCCACAGCTGCTCTGGGCAACCTGTGCCAGGGCCTCACCACCCTCACAGGGAACAATTTCTTCCTCATATCCAACCTAAACCCGCTCTCTGCCAGTGTGAAGCCATTCCCCCTTGTCCTGTCACTCCAGGCCCTTGTCAGTAGTCTCTCTCCAGCTCTTTTGTAGCACCTTTCGCTTCTGGAAGGCCACAGTAAGATCTCCCTGGAGCCTTTTCTTCAGGCTAAACAATCCCCACTCTTTCAGTCTGTTTTTACAG
The DNA here is from genome assembly GCA_013398855.1 of Mohoua ochrocephala. Taxonomy (NCBI): domain Eukaryota; kingdom Metazoa; phylum Chordata; class Aves; order Passeriformes; family Acanthizidae; genus Mohoua; species Mohoua ochrocephala. The sequence continues at coordinate 65,563 of VZTA01016555.1, read as the reverse complement.
CAGAGGTGCTCCAGCCCTCTGATCATCTTGGTGGCCTCCTCTGGACTCATTCCAACAGCTCCATGTCCTTCCTATATTGGGAGCCCCAGACCCTTTCTAAACATGGTTGCTCAAAGCCTATTTCCAGCAACGTGAAGTGCAAGGAAGGGCTAAGAAATGGCTGACCCGTGGCTAGTAAAACATCAGAGCTGATTTAGCAATCTGAAGGACTGGGCACACAGGAAAAAAAAGGTCATGGCTCAAACAAGTTGATAGTGTAATGTCAGCTGTCCTTTTCCCTGCTAAATTGCTAGACAGAATATCCACATGTCTGTATTCTTCTTTTTCCTCCCTTTTCCTACTAACAAACATGGAAGAATTGACCAAGAATGGCTTCCACCTTCCATGTCCCTTCCCAGCAGGAAATTAGCTTTCCAGAGGGCAGAGTTCAGCCCTTTGCTTTGAGCACTGTAGCAATTCAGGCCGCCTGTGAGCTCAACCACTGCAGGGCTGCAGTGGATTATGGTGTTCCAGTCGCTCCCTTTTCAGAAGTCCTGTGCTCTGAGCTGGCATCTGGACCAGAGATTTGCAAGGATGTTCCCAGTGAAACGTGAAACCACTCTACATTTGCCTTGTTTGGGGTTAGCAGATAAAACTGTACCAGGTTTGGAACTGTCTGCGCTGAGCCTTGGCAGGAACACAAGAACGTGACCTTTATTAAAGGTGCCTGTGCAGTGCACCCTGGCAGCGTAGGATCCATGCAGGCTTTTGGGTGCTGCAGGAATGAGCACCTGGTTGTCCAGGTGTCCAATTGGTTGTCTGATTCTCTATTTTTACTGCTAAAGAATCCCCAGCCTGGGTGAGGGTGAGTAGCAGTGCAGGGATCGTTCCACTGAGCCGGGCTTTGTCTGAAAGCTTCTTTAGGTGACAGATTTTTTTTTCAGAAAAGCTGTCATTCCCTCTGGAGCTGTAAGAGAGGGCCAGAAGAAAACAGCAGGTGATTTAGGCATCCAGCAGCTCCAGCATCAGAGGGTGTTTGATTCCCGAGGGAACCTGTCCTTGCAAGGGCTAGAGCTGTATTACGCCACGTGGCCCTGAGTGAATTTTTAGCTTTTAGAGAGTTTAAGGCTCAATGTAATAACATCTAGAGCAGGTTTGCTTAGAAATAACAAGAATCAAAAGAGAGATTGAGGAAAAAGAACTGATATGTGGACTCCTAGGCAAAATCCCATTCAGTGGTGACTTTCTACACTCTTTTTCCACAAGAATCCTTAGAAGCAGGCAGAAGAATCAGGTCTTTTTTTGGCCATTAAAATGTTTCCAATTAACATTGTTTTAAGATGATGTTTTGAGAGCAGCTTCTACTTCTAGGTAAATGGGGTAAAAATTGAAGTATCTGCATGTTACAGTTCTGGCTGACATTTTTAAAAAAATGAAATAGTTTTTGTTTTTCTGAAACAAATCTGCAAGTTTGCAAGGTCAAAAGTTTATGACTTCATGGTTGGGCAAAAAGCCTCCATAAACATAAAAATTCTGTAATTTAGGTCAACCTCTCATCTCATCTTTGTCCTCTTCTGTTTTTTTTGGAACCCTTGGAATTTGGAAAGACAAAAGCTGTTCTAGAATTTTAAGTGGCCAAGTGACTATATTGTGTAGTAATACGTTGGGCATAGGAGGAGGTTAGAAAGCTTTCAGTCCCCAGAATATCTTTTAGTATCTTCCCTAAAGACGTTGAAGGCCTTCTTTAGGAGATCCATGGAAGATATGAACTTTCTTCTCCGGGTTAAATGTTTCTGATGATAACTCAGAGATGAAAAGAATTGAATTACGGTGCTGAGCTCTTACCAAATTGAGCAAGAAAGAATAGTGGGATAAGGAAGTGTTTTGTCCTCAAAGTAGGGGAGTGGGTGAATGGTTTCTGGGCTCTTCTTTCTCCCTTACTTTAATTGCTATTTATACGGATTGAAAGTTTTCATCTGCCTCTTCCACAACTAAGCAGTTAATGCATTAATGGTGCTGAAAGTAACAGCCATGCCAGACTTCTCTTTCCAAATGTGGTTAATAATCCTATTAGAGTTCCCATTGAAAGGGGATTATGGTGTGAAAGAGAGCATTTTAAATTAATCTCTTAAATTCTTAGTAGCTGGAGGCAGTGAATTTGCAGCCAGATGGAAAAAGAAAGAGGCATGCAGGGGAAGGGAAAGTGATGGAAAAAATGAATAGACACTGAAAGGAATCTCTCTGGATTTTTCTTGGTGGTGTAGTTGATTGGGAAGAAGGTCCTTCCTGACTCCAGAATCAGACTCTGATCTTTCAGAGGCCGCTGGTATGTGTGGTTCTCCCAGTTCCCATTACACTTGAACCAGAAGGAAAGAATTGTTAAATTTCCTAAAAAGCTGAGATAAAAAAACCCCCAAACCAACGTGTAATTATTCAGTGAACCAGTGAGCAATGCTAAACTGGTAATTAGTTGAGTATACCCTTTTCTGATAAAAAAGATAATTGTCTTTATCAGCCCTACTTCGTGTGTTGGCATCTGTGTGTTCTACCCTGGGACCACATTCAAAAACTTTGGAAATGGGATGAGACTGAAACACTGTACTTGTATCCCAAATTTCTGGTTTCCTCTGGAGCATCTGGACAGCCTATGGAAACACTCAGGAGAACAGCATGTTTGGAAGCACCTGTTAACATGTCCCACTGGGAAAATCACCTACCTTAAATAAGAATTAGAGACGCTGCTGATAGCCCGATGTGCTTCTCTCGTTCAGGTAAACATCAGGGTACCTCCTAAGGGTGAAAGTGAAAATTTAGATGTCATCAAGTCTGGCCGTTATTACATCATTTTACTGGGCAAAAGCATCAGTGTGACCTGGGACCTGGCCATGGGAGTCTCTGTTATCTTAAAAGGCAATTTCAAAGTAAGTGTTTTGTTGCTTTACTTCTTATCCTCACTAAAGAATGCACTTAACCTGTCCCTGGTGAACAGCTTTTTTTGTTTTTTTAATGTAGATTTCCACGGAATATTAGGCACTTGCTTGAAAATGGAGGGGTTGTTTGGTAATAATGTAGGACTGCCTTATTCTTCTGGTTGTTCAGCTGTAAAGGGCAAATCCTGGGTCATGGGAGATGAGCTATGACAGAAAGGATGAGTGCTGTGGGGCCTCAGAATAACCATGCCTTGAGTGATTTCTTCTGCACTCAAAAAAAAGCAGCGTAAGGAGCCAGATTTACTGGTGATGGTGATAGGGCAGCGATCTCCCGAAATAAAATAGGATTGTAGGAACACATTCCAGAGCCACCAGGCACTGCTGATTAGAGCAGTCCTGCTTTCTGGAGCCCTCGGAGACGGCATGGTCCTGCTTTCAGCAAAGCAGAGTGGGAATGGGAGCGACACATTCTCTGGGAGAGACTGGGTCTGTTTCAGTGGGCTTGGCAAGGCTGTGGGTAATTCAGTTTGTAAACCTCATGGCATTAAAGCACCGGGCTAAAAAGACTTCTTAACAAAACCCTAAGCCGGTCTACAGATGTAAGATTAATGCTTTCTGTGTTTCTTTCCCTGCAAGGATCAAGTGTGTGGTCTGTGTGGAAATTTCGATGGAATCCAAAACAATGATTTGACCAGCAGCAGTGAACATCTTGAAGTAGATCCAGTTGACTTTGGGAATTCTTGGAAAGTTAATTCCCGCTGTGCTGATGTTGCAAAGGTGATTGCGAACAAACTGTGGAAACTAATTAGTGTGGGTTACAGTATCACTGAAGGGGGGACAAAGAGCTTTGAAAGGATTAAAATAAGTAGAAATTAACTCCTTCCCCCATGTTTTTGCCAAATAATATTATTTCTTGAAATCTGGTAAAAGGTCAATTAACTTATGTAAAGCTTCTGTGCTGCCTGGCTTCAGAGGAATGTTGAAATAGCCAATTTGTATGGCAGAGGCTGTTCCTAGAATTATCCAGCCCAGATGCTTGAAATCCAGGTATCACTGGAAATCTAATTTTAGAGTTTAATCTTTAAAAAATAGCTGTAATTTTCAGTCAGGGGGAGTTCAGATAAAAATTTCATTTTTCCCTATTCAAATTTCTAGATCCCAAATCTTAGTCTGTCCATTACAAACCATGGAATGCACAGGTTAATTTCTTTCTATATGATTCTCTCTCTCTTTTTTTTTTTCTTTTTTTAGTAAAGAGCATTTGGTCATTATTTTCTCATTGGAAAGGCTTGAACAGAAAAAGCAGGATACAGGAGGGGATGGGAGACCTTATTGCCATCCATCATTGCATCTGAATTTTGGGGAGGATGCCTGCTTTCTGAAAGTGTTATCTCTGTCCCAGTGTGTGGGATGCTAATTATAATACACATGAAAGTCTGCTTCCAATTTTCCAAATACAGACTTTTGAAGGAATGAAATTGAATAATAAATTTGTGTGTAGCTGACAAATACGGCCCAAAGTATTTCCAAGTGAAATGTGCAAGGAAACACGTTGAAAACAACTTGTTTTGACATTTGTAGAACAAAGCATTTCATTCAACTGATGCTTTTTTTCCCCCCTTGAAAATTTATCTAAACGATCAGGGACAGGAGGGTGGAAAGAGCCTTTTTTAGATCTTTTCTTACAAGATTTAAATTACCAGAAAAATACATTGAAGCATTTATTCTTGATCACATGAAATCTTTTGGGTTAGTTCGCTAATTATGCGCGTGTGACATAGCCACAGTATTACCTTGCTGAATGTCACCTTTTTTTTTTTCATTTGGCTTGATTGCAGCACAGTAAAAAGTTGTAGTACTGAGGGGTGAGGCCACAGGGTAAGACTGAGAAGGAACAGCTTCTCATTTCAGTGTCATTGGCACAGGACAGGACCTGCAGGGTGTTGCTGTGTTAAATTCCATGTCAGTACCTAGTGGTCCTTTTTCTTAGATAAATTAAATGGGCGTAGGGAAGATTACTGAGCTGCTCTTATTCAGCAGCAGCCTTGGGTATTGTCTGCTGAAGTCTGATCGTATTTTTAAGTCTCGTGGACCGTCTGAGGAGTTGTGGATGATCGTTTGTCAGGATGGGTGTTTGGTGCAGTGGGTCTTCCTGTCATCAAAATGCCTGAGTTAGAACTGCAGGGTACAAGTAAGAGCTGGAGAAAATCAAGGAGGTGATCTGCTCTACTGCAACAGGATCTGTGCCTGTTGTACAACAGGTTGAAACTTTACTCAAAGGAACAATTTCCTTTGTCATGAAAAATTGCTAGTGAGTCTCTTACTTCAATTTGAAGAGTCCCAGGGTCCTGAGGACAAGGCTAATGCAATCTCTCCTTGTCTCTTACAATGTGAAGCCCAACCTGGAGCAGACCTTGATGTCTCCACTGTGTGGTGGAAACATAGTGAAGCAGATGATGGTAGAAACATCGTGCAGCATTTTGTCTGGAAGTGTCTTTGAAGAATGCACAAAATTTGTGAGTATTGGGTCATGTGTTTCACATTCTTCAATTCTGCATGATCTGTGCTGGCATTGACTACAGCTGAAGGAAAAAGTGTGGTTGTGCTGACAGCACACAGGACTTGGCGGAAGCTGGCTGGTGTTCTCATCTCTCACCTTGTCCTGTAGCTGATGCTTTATGGGAAAAACGCACCTTTATGGGATGCTTTATGGGAAAATGCACCTATTAAGCTATGAAGTAACTTCTGCCCAAGGGAAATTTTATTGTACAGCCCAGAGACTGCCCATGAAGTGAAGCCTAAGGGTTGAGATTTGAAGGAAGGGGGAGCTGAGCCAATGCAACACCATTTAGGATGTGTTATACCCAAGCTGCTGCACAAGAAGGATGGATGGGGACAAGGCCTAAAAATATTAGGTGACCACAAACTGCAGTATCTGTAGCAACTTTGAGAACATGGCCCAATTTGAGTCTTTGCTGAGATCAGCAGAAAGATTTGCACTGATTTATGCGGCCCCTCGACCCTTGGCAAGAGGAGCAGCCAAACCATCTGAAGGTTAACGCTGTGTGCGGGAAGGAGGTGAAGGGTCTCAGAGTGTCCTGTGCCCCGTGTTTCTCTCTTGTAGGTGAATCCTGAGCCCTACATTGACATTTGCCTGTATGACACTTGTGCTTGTGAGTCCATTGGGGACTGCGCGTGTTTCTGTGACACCGTCGCAGCCTACGCACACGCCTGCGCGCAGAAGGGGGTCGTTGTGCACTGGAGGTCACAGACTCTGTGCCGTAAGTACAGAAAACATCAGGCAGAACTGGGTGAAAAGGTTCAAGGTTTTGGCTCGGACTGCTCAGATTCAGCTCTGCTCCCACTGACATCCAGAGAATTTCACCTTAACGGGGCTGGGCTAACAGCTTGCTCTGACATTCCCACCCCCTGTTCTATTTCTGTACCTGGCAATACATCCATCAATTCCATCCATCAATTGACATCCATCAGTTAGGGGATGTGATAGCCTGTGGTACAAAATCTAGAGGAAGAAATAGTTTCTGTAATACATCTACACGTGCATTAATTAAAGTTTACAGTTTAGGATTGTGTTGCTATTATCAGACCCAAGAATTTCTGGTCTAGAGCAAGTATTTAATTATGTGAAGAAAATGTAAGTGCGAAGAGATGGCCTGCCCTGATTGTAGTAAAGCAATAGTGTAGTAAAAAAAAAAGAATATTTAAAGGTGGAAATCTTTCTTTTTCTATATATATGTGGTCCACTTTGTGCAATGTTTAGTGCCATAATTCTGAGAGGCACAGTGAATATACACTCTGGTTTGACTCTTTTTTTTTGCCTCTGGTTCTTTCCCTGCACAGCACAAAGCTGTGAGGACCTGAACAAACAGGAATTAGAATATCAGTGTGAATGGAGATACAACAGCTGTGGACCTGCTTGTCCTGTCACATGCCAACACCCCCAGGCTTTAGAGTGTCCTTTGCAGTGTGTGGAAGGGTGCCACGTACACTGTCCTGCAGGTAAGTCCATCTTTTGATTTACTTAAACAGCTTTTCTTCTTCTTAACAGGCTCACTGGTGTTTTCACCACAATTCCTTACTGCCTGAGGAGGGAGGTGGTTGGGCATCTTGGTTTGAGTTTGTGAAATGAGCACAGTGTGTGGAGGGCATGAAGTGGTGCCCAGAAGAGGAGGAGGAATCCCTGCCAGCAAGGATGAGAGAGGATGGGAACAGCTTAATGAGACTGGAGTATTAGGGGCTGTGTGGGAACAGAAATTGTTGACTCTGTGGTTAAAGTAGGGTATGAATTTGTGCTGGAAATTGATAAAATGCTCTGCTTCAGAGCAGCTACAGCAGTGGGTTGCCTTGATCATTGCCTTGATCTACTTATTACCTCCAAGATGCTCCTGAAAGTGCCCAGCTGGCATCCTCCCATGAACATGAGCTTCCAGCCTTAACTATTCCAACTCTCTCGTAGTGAATGGAAAGGAAAAAATACGGGACATATGGGACAGGGAGAAATAAGAGAGGAAGGGAAAGAGTGAAAGACAAGCAAGGGCCAAAAGTAGATTGAAAACTCAGATAAATCATTCCTGAAGACACAAAGAGAAAGAAATAAGGTGTTTTAAGACCCCAAGTAGCTATTCTGGGCCCTGATCAGAACGAGGCAGAGGAGAGGAGGAAAAATAAATAATATACCTGTAAAAAGGAAAATGCCCTTTTCCCCTGACATCTTCCATGCTTTGTTCTAAAGATATGTTTACCTTCTGTGTGGTGCTGGCTGTTGCAGGTTATACACTGGGTTAGGTGCTTCCAGTATCTAAGTAAAAGCCATTTTGAGGGAAGGAGATACTTCTCTGTGTCAAGTTGGCCACAGCACCCAGCAGAGTATTCAGGAGGTTTGAGCCCACCTCAGAAGCACTGTTTTGTTTTCAACCCCATGATTGGTTTTACAGTTCATGACAACTGGCATCTTTACACTGCTCTGCTATTTTGAAACAGGGAAAATACTTGATGAGCTGTCCCTGGATTGTGTCAGTCCAGAAGACTGTCCCGTTTGCACAGTTGGAGGCGACAAGATCCCGCATGGAAGGAGAGTAGTTTTGAACAGAGATGATTCGCAGCACTGTCAGTCTTGGTATGATGGGGTTGTGCAGAGAACCAGCATCCCTCTTGTGTAGGATGAAGGGTCGGGGTTGAAATACATCCCCATGAATAAGTTTATGGATGTAACTTTAAATATACCACTCAAAAAGAAGCTTGGAAACCATCTTTTATGTCAACCCCCCTTCACAGAGCACCCAGAGCTGAAGTTTTTCAGTGACACTAGTAGGGATTATAGGATGTCAGCTGAATTGAAGCAAGTGAAATTCATAAATTCCTTTCAAAAAAGGCCTTTTCCCATGTGTAGGTGGCCCTACTGGCTTCAGATGTTCCACTTCTTTTTGTGCAGTGTGTGATTCAACACCAATAAAGCTGTCAGACTCTTTCCTTCTGCCAGTGCTAAAAAATTCCTGTGTGTAGTGCAAGGTCTGAATGTGCAGTCAGCCTAGAACTTGCTCAGATTATTAGCAGTTGGAATTGTATCTCATTACTGGAAAACCAATTTCCATGAGATTTTTAAAGTGATACCTGTGGTCTGATTCTGCATACAGGCGTTTCCAAATAAGATGAAATGAATAGCAGGGAGCGTGATGCTGTGCCCTGTGCAGGATGAGGGCCTTCAGCTGAAGAGACTGTTTGCTTTTTGTTTAATGCCCTGTGGCATATTATGAAAATTTGTCACTCTCTGGATGTCTGAACCGTGGATGGATATTTTTCACTAGTGACTTATAATGCCATGAATAAAAGAGAGTTTTCCAACTTGTAAATTGATCAGATTTAATGGAAACTGAGTTGTAAAACTGCAGCAGCTATTAGCCCAGACCAACACCTTAGCTCCAAGTGCTCTGAACCTCACAGAAGCTCAGAATGGGTACAAACTTTCAATTCCTGGTCTCTAGCCAGGGCTTGTGTGCAACTGAGCAATAAACCCAGGGCATGAGACTGTTAGGCTGATCAATTAAATATATATTTTTAAACAATATATGTGAAGAGCCCTGAATTCCATCAAAAGGTCAAAAAAGAGTCTTCTTAAATGAGTCTCCGTTCTCTAATTTTTGTAATCCTTAATAATAATTTATCTTAAATGTTGATACACTGGCTGCTGCTCACAAAAGATTTCAGATCATTAGGAAAACTTGCCTCACTAGGGAAACATCTTTTTGCATAGCTGTCACCTAATTTAGATGCCTACACCATCTGTCCAAACAATAGGAAATATTGCACAAAAATGAATTTCATAGCAAACATCCAAAGGAAATTGGAAACCAAAAGAGTCTCGTTCATGTTAGGATTAGAATAATAAATCTTGTGTTGCTGTACGTTAATGCCAAAAGTAGCTGTGCGTTCTGCAATTAGGAAGACGCTAAAATGAGCTTGAAAAGAACATAACACTTAAACGAGGAGAACTTAAATGAAGGTGCCACGCGTAAAGTTAAGTATTTTCCTGGAAAATGGCACCTTCTTCCAGTATTGGCTCGTGTAGTTTGTACACCCTGGGCTTTCTCTGGCAGTGAAAACAAGGGTTTTTTGGTGGTTGCTCTCTTGTAACCTTTCCCTACTCTGTTCCTTGGACTGTCCAGTGAGACAAGGAGAATATATGAACTGGTTCTGTTCCACCCCGTGCCTGAGCGCAGTCACGTTCTTTTCTCTGAGAAGTGAAGTTGGTCAGAGGGCTGGAACACCTCTCCTGTGATGAAAGGCAGAGAGAGATAGGATTGCTCAGGATGGAGAAGAGAAGACTCCGGGGAGAACTTATTGTGACCTTCCAGTGCTTCAGCCTATGAGGAAGATGGGTACAAAGTTTTTTGCGGGGCCAGTTGGGGCAGAACAAGGGGGGATGGTTTCAGGCTGAAGGATGTTCAATTTAGATTCGATATAAGGAAGAAGTTTTTTATAAAGAGATTGATAGAACACTGGCATAGGTTGCCCAGAGCGGTGGTGGATGTCCCATCCCTGGAAATATTTAAGGTCAGGCTGCACATGGCTCTGATCTATTTGAAGATATCTCTGCTCACTGCAGGAGAGTTGGGCTAGATACACTTTAAAGATTTCTTCCAGCCAAAATCTCTCTGTGATTCTAGGAAGTAAAGAGAAACATGCAGCCAGGAATTAGAAGGACAGTATTGTTAAAGCCTTGCTAAGGATGGATGAAGTATAAAAGAATTCATAAAAGGTGGAGGGTGACAGAGGTGAAAAATCTCATGGCGATGCAGAAGGATGAATTGTGGGAAAGGCGGAGATGGGGGGGTAAGGAAATTGGGAGCTGAGGTGGAGAGGGGAAGGGAAGAATATACTAATGGAGGTGAGTAGAAATGGTGAGGGAAGACATAGGACTAAAGAGGTAACAGCTATGGCTGAAAAAAACCCATTTAATGTGAGAAACTGGACTGAAAAAGAAATCATGGTAAATAATAGGAAGGTAAGAGAGACGTAAGAAACAGTGGACGATGAACACGTGCCAAAGCTGTATCCAAACCAAAATGAAGTCAGGAAAAAAAAACCCACTAGGAGTGTAGAGCACTTCAGAGATAGAAAAAAGACTGTTAGTTTCAGTAAGGTTAAAATCTGTGTAAACCTGGCCCCTGCACAGAGTTTGCTGAGTCATATCAGAGATAAAACCTGTCTCTTGCTCTAGGATTTTACTTTGTGTTAGTTGCCTGCAGTTTGCCTCGTGTTTTGGCTCCTTGTGAAGCAAACCAGATCAGCCAGTTCAGTCCATCGTTGGCTTGTAGGTCGCTGTACTGCTGATGCTCAGTGGGTTCACAGACAGATTCCAGACACAGATTTTACCCCTTCTGCCAAAGACTGATCTAAGGAGTTTCCTCTGACAAACACATCAGAGTTGGTCATGTTTCCTGGATCTAAACAAACATCCATGAACATGGGGGATTTAGCTGTACAATACCATGTGGGGAGTTGTGGGGAATTGGGGTGGTGGAAAAAAAGAAATTCGTATCATATTTTGGTTTCATTATGGTTTTGAGATGTTTGGTTTTGTATTGGCATTCTTTTATTATGTGTGGATGTCTTGCTGTTATAAGCATTGCTTTTTACAGTTAAATTTGATGGGTTTTTTTATTTGATGATTTTTGTAGTCTGTGTGAAGGGAAGAACTTAACCTGTGTGGACTGCGAGCCCATGGAGAACACCCTACCTCTGACAACACCTATTCCAGAGGAGGACATTGAGCTACCAGCCAGTGCATACTCATGCAGCAAGATGATGGACTTGGCCTTCCTAATTGATGGCTCCAATAAACTCTCAGAGGAGGACTTTGAACAGCTGAAGACTTTCATAATTGGCGTGATGAAAAAACTCCACATCTCCCAGAAGAAAATCCGAGTGTCAATTCTGGTGTATAGGGCTGGTCCCACCATCTATCTTAACCTTAAAGATATCAAAACAAATTCCCAGATGAGAAGAATTGTGCAGAACATAAAATACACGGGCGATAAAGAAGCATCTGCCTATGAAGTCTTTAAATACACTGCGTTGCACGTGTTTGGAAAAGCAGAAAGGACCAACGCCGCCAAAATTGCGGTGATATTTATAGCAAGCAAGTCTGAAAAAAAAATCCGCAACATGCTTGGGTTTTTGAAGAACAAAGATATCACAGTAATACCCGTGGGGATTGGGCCACATATCAATGTAGAGCAAGTCAAGTTCATTGCAAGGATGTTTCCAGGTAGCAGGGCCTTCCTAGTGAGCAACGTGTTGGAGCTAACGGACAATAGAGATTTCCTCATTGATCACCTGTGTGATCTCGGGCCTGAAGAAAGTCCTCTGTTACCAGCTACGTCCGCTCCAACCATGTCCAGTGTCATACTTCCCCCTTTGGTAGTCACAGCCCCACCAGCTTTTTCAGAGAAGTCCCATCCCAACAGGCTGGATATTGCTTTTATTGTGGAAGGATCTGACAATGTGGGGGAGGAAAACTTCACTAAAGCCAAGAAGTTCATTGAGAAGGTGATCACAGGAATGAACGTGGGACAGGAAAATATTCACGTTACAGTCATGCAGTATTCAGAAACTGTCAGTCTGGAGTATTCCTTCAGGGAAACACAGTCAAAGGAAGAAATTATTGAGAAAGTGAGGAGCATACCCTACCAGGGAGGGAGGGCTACCAACACTGGCAATGCCCTCGATTATATTTCCAAACACACATTTACATCAGTGAACGGGGGCAGGCAAGATGTTCCTCACTTGGTGTATATGGTGTCATCCAGTCCTTCCACTGATGTTATCACGCGACCTCCCAGGAGCATAAATGTTATTCCCATAGGCATAACCCCCAGTGCCAATATCCAGGAGCTCAGAAAGATCAGTCAGCCTAATGAACCAATCGTCTTGAATAGTTACAACAGACTTATTGAAGAGGCACCTGAATTAGTGCTGCAGTCGTGCTGCTCTCGTGGGACGAGATTCTGGACCGAAATGACGGGTAAGATTGGACGAATTTTCCGTGTGATTTCTTCTTTCCTCTGTCAGGTCTCCTCCATTTACCCTGTGCATCACCGAAATTTGAAGGGTTCCCTTATCTGGTTTGGTATCTTGCAGTCCAAATGCCAAGGAAGGACTGTTTATCTTCCCTAGAGGTTGAGGATGCTGCCCCAGCCCAGTAGAACTGAGCCCAGCCCTGCAGTCTGTTTTCTGTACGCTCAAAGTCCTTGTGTCCTTTTGTCAGCAAAGTACAGCAGCTTTCAGACTGTTCTCCAAACTTCCAAGGTTGGAGAGTGCCAGAAGAAAAACATTCTCCTGTCTTTATTCTTATTATTCTTCTCTGCTTAGTATAATGTAAAATTGTACTTCCTCTTTTGTGACGAGACTTTATTGGGTTTTTCACATACTTTTTTTTCTTTTGTTTGCTTGGGGGTGAGAAGGATATTGTGTTTTTTGTTTATTTGTTTCTTTTTGTTTTGTTGTTGGTTTGTGTTGGGTTTTGTTGTTGTTGTCGTCTGCTGTTGGTTTTTGTTTTAGTCCCCTGAGAGTAAAACAGAATCGGTAGAAAAGCAGGAATTGTCATATCCATGAATATCCATGTCCCACTGAATATGAATCTCAAGGCTTTCATTAAAGGGGCATCACTTATTGTCTCAATTGGTCATTATCCTGCTTTGTTTTCCCAAAATGGAAGTGGACCTGCCCTTTCTGCTCCTACCGCATTAGCAGATGCTGCTTTTGGTTATTATATATAAAATAACTTTTCTCCCTCCCCTTCTCACCCTCAGAGTTGTGCAACAAACCCATGGACATCATGTTTCTTCTGGATGGAAGTTCCAATATCGGAGCATCGGAGTTTGAGGAAATGAAAAGCTTTGTGCGGGCATTTATTGAAAGTGTTGTGATTGGTATGTATGTGCCTTTCAGCTCAGACACAGAGAGATGTTTTGTGTTCTTTTGCTTGTAGGGGACAAAACAGCTTCTCAGTGGAGGCTTTTTAGTTCTTAATTTTAAATTAATCATGCCAATCCCTCAGAAAACTGACTGCTTAGTGTTTATTTCCTGACCCATGTGGGATGGCTGACACTTTCTGGGAGTGCTAAGCTCACCGAACTTGCAGAGTATGTACTGATCGGGGGATAGACCTCTGATTAGGCCATTCCTTATCTTTTATTATCAGTGCAGCCCCCCATGGCAGAATGCCTTGTATCCTTCACATACATGAAGCAGTTTAGGACATTGTGTGGGTTGTACCAAGTCCATCTGCATGGCAGGGGCTACACAGGATCCTGTGTTTTCCCAGTAGCATTTAACAAACATGGATTTTCATTTTTTAAAAAAATCAGAATTGTATTTTTTTCGATCCAGCATTAAACCATTTCCATGGAGCGACTGCTGTTATTGATAAACATAAATGTTTTCATAAATGTTTTGCAAAGCATTGATAAAGAGTCATTGGGCTCTATACATTAATACCTTCAGTAGGAGGCCTTGAAAAGAAGTACAGCCAATCATTATAACCAACATATTGCCTGGTTCAATATTGCAAATCTGATATTTTAAACTATCTATATAAATTCTCTGTTAATAGTTTTATTCATACTTCTTACCTAATGTCTAATCAGGATGCCAGAGAGGAGCATAATTTGGAATTTCTCTTCATTCCCCTTTGCAGGTCAAGCCCCCTGGATTCCCTTTGTCCCATGCACATCACTCCAGTGCTGTATGAGAGGGGGAATTGGGCATGAAATGCTCCAGGGAGCTTGGCCCATCTGACAAATGGGGCATTAATCTACTACTTGTGCAAAACAAGGTGCACGTTAAAAAAAACCCAAACTGAGGGGGGTGTTTAGACAATTTTAAAGTAGAAAAAGAATAATACTGAATGGAGATCAATTAAATGAAATTCTCCAATTACTGTCATATTGATCCAGGCTAAAATACTGCATGCTGACTCCTGATAGAAAAGCAATTGTTTCCAGCAGTATTTGCATATTTTTTCACCGGGGAATAGCTCAGTTTTGATCTTTTGGGTGAAAATGCAGTTTTCACACTCTAATGGAAAACCATTCTCCGATTGTGCCTAATGTAAATCACAACTGCCACGTCTTCTTCAGACTTATTTTAAGAGATTCACATGCACTGCTTAAAGTGTTTATTTTCTGCTTCAGGTAATTCTTCAATTCATGTGTCAGTTCTCCAGTATGCCAGGGAAAATAATCTGGAAATTTCATGGAACATGCCTCAGGAGACTGACAGGCTTGTAGAGATGGTGCACTCCATCCAACAAAGGGAGCAAGGTCCTACCAGACTAGGTGAGTGATTTTGTGAATATTGATGTTTAAACAAGAGGGGGAACGAAACCCCAAGGAATGCTAAATACAGGCTGGCCCCAAGCACCAATTTATGTCATTGTGGTGCCATTTCTTGTTAAGGTTCAATTTTCTCTATTAAAATGTATTCATAGGTTACACAAATTATGGTTTATCTTTAATGTATTTTAGAAAGAAGCCTTGAAGTAATGCTCAGGATTTGCATTCATTATCTTTCAAGCAAGCAAAGCGTAATTTAGAAGTAAAGACTTTGATCATTAACCTTTCAGTGCTGGTTAGTTGATTAGACATTTAGGAGCAGAACTGCTCATGCTGACTTCAGGAGCTGCCCTTGCCAGATGTTTGTGCTGAGCCAGTGTAACTCATCCAGCTGAAAAACAGCAAAACAGGAGTTATATTCTGTGTGGTTCACTTCGCTCATCCAAGTTGCCATGCTGGTTCCACGGAGACTTGGGCAGGCACAAGACTTGGGGATGGTGCCAGGGAGCAGGGAACAAGGATTGCCTAAGGCAGCACCTCGCTGAAGAGTTACATCTGAAATGCCATCCTCTGTTCCAGACAGACAGGTCCACTTCAATTTTCATGTGCTAAAACATCAGAGATTTCCCACTGGGTCGGTGGAAACTTGGTGCACACACAAATATCAGTGGCAGGGTTCAGCAAAAAAATGATTCTCCTACAACATCTTTCACCAGATACCCTGAGAATTTTGTTCTTCTGGATTGGAACCACATTTACTCTGGCAGCCACCTAGCATCAGGGTCCTATAAGAGTTGAGGAATACACAGATTTTTGGGGTCTTTGGACTGTAAAGAGTTATTTGTACAGAAAAGTGCGAAATAAAACCTGACTTCCATAGTTCGCAGGAGGATTAGCTCTGATTGCTTTCTCAGCCTGGAGAAATAAAAATACCAGATGGCTGATGAGACTTCTATAGGCTCATTGTGGGATGAATTGTTGCATACAAATAGATAAGTTTTGTGAAGCCTTCCATGTAATGTGTAGAGAAAGCCACACGGAACTGCAGAATAAACAGAGCAAACACGGCCTTTGGGAAATGAAATGGGAGAGGCAGCCACATGACATCCTCGTTAGTGGTTTGTTTATGTCTCATTGGAAAATGCTCAGAGACCGTGATCGGGGACGTGGTGTAATGAACCAAAGTGGAATAGAGTAGAAGTAGTTCCTCCCAAATGAAGTCATGAAAATAAGTCACTGCGGTGCTGTCCTGCACCTTGTGATGTGTGTGAATGCGGCTGGCTGCGCAGGAGACAGCACTCCCAGGAAGTGCATGGTCACTCAGGCCCTTCTGTCTGTGCCTGGGCCTCTGGAGATGCAGAGGCTGCTTGTCAAGTGTAGATGGCTCAGTCTGGATGCTGCAGTTTCGTAGGAAATCTTTCCTGGCCTTTGCTTGATCTGAATTGACCCATCAAAAATATCATTGCTATCAGATCAGAGCTGTTTCTTCTTGTTTGCACTGGCTGTCCTATGGTAGAAGCACAATTCAGTGAAATTTTTATTCTATTTCTGTTGATCCAAATCGTGCTATTTCGGTCCAAAAAGCTCTGTGTGCAGAGGGCAATTGTTGCTGCCACTGCATAAGTCTTCCTGTAGAAAGCATTCCCTTTCCTGCATAATTTAGCTTTGAGGAAACTCCAGGAGAGAGAGATTTTAGTAGTAAGAAATAATGAAAAGCTACTGAGTATTTGAGGGCATAGAAAGAACAAGAAAGAGCAGCCTATACCACAAAGCTTTCCCATGCTTGTGCAATGGGGCCATTCAATAACATCAGGAAAATTTTGGCTCAAGTAACCTATCAAGAAGCAGCTCTGGGGCTATTCAGACATCACAAAATCGTGTACAACTTCACATAAGAAACAACTGGAAAAAAAAAATAAAGAAGGAAACTAAACACTCAAGTGACGTGTGCAAGGGAACTGAGAATCGCATAAACGTGTCTCTGTTCAGCATTTGTGGGTGTTTAGGAGAGCCACAGGGAGCAGATTGAGCAATCCCTACAGTAAATACTGCTTAACACTTTATAAAAACATTATTTTGCTTCCTTATACCTCTAGTAAAAGTCGCTCATTTAGGCTGACATTTTCCTGCCTCGGCCTCAAAATTTGGAGGAAGTATGGTCTGTGTGGCTCAGCTGTATAAAAGCACCATTAGGGAAAGAAATGTTCCCCCTCCAAGCAAAAAAAAAAAATTCTTAAATGTTTTTCCTGCAACTTTCCATCATTATTAACATATTTGATTAGCAGCATTCAGCTTTGCTGAATAAATGTCTTTCTTCTAAACTTCCCCCGTGGTTTTGGAAGCAAAGGCCTCCCGTAGCACCTTTCCTCATTCAGATCTCTCCCCAACTGATACACACTGTACTGAATTTCCAAAATCTTGCCCCCCATCGCCCAAGGGCAGCAGCTGTCATGATCAGAGGGCTTCCACCCACTGACAGAGACTTTGACTTGTTCCCCACAAATATTTCTGAACTGGTGGTGCCATCTCCTTTTTGAAGCCAGTTTTGGGTGCCACTAATATCTTCCCTGAGCTGTTTAAATTCACCATCCTTCAGGGTTTTTTTGCTTGCTTGTTTTTTCTAGTTCATTTCTTACAAGGTTTGTGAGTTGAACGAGCTCCTGGTGGAGCCTGGGATCATCAGTAGCCCTTGGTGGTAGGAGAAATGCAGGATTTGTGACCTGCAGAGACAGGAAAGCAGAGGAGAGGTTCTTAGGGCCTGTGCCATTCAGTGGTGCTGGACTGACAGGTTTGTGCTGCTCATGAAAAGTTCCCCTGTTCTGTTAATCAAGGTGTGTTAATGCCAAAATATCAGTGTGCCAAGAACTGACCCCTTAAAGCACTGTAGGATCAGTTTTCAATAGCTGATTTGTTTCAAAATTAAAATAATCTTCTATTTTCAGTTAAAAATCTCAGTTCAATGTCAAATGAAGACCCTAAATTAAGATTTAAAGACCAGCTTGAGGACTATGGACCTGGTCTAGTGGAAGGTGTCCCTGCCCATGGCAGTGGGGTTGGAATGAGATGATCTTTCAGGTCCCTTCCAACCCAAACCATTCTGTGATTTTGTGATTCTATGATTATCATCATGGAGAGTTGTTCCTGGTTAGACGAGTCCTTGGTTAAATAGCTGCAATCTGGAATACCCACCATCCATCCAGTGTTGGCTGCTTCCATGTCACTTCAGGTTCTGAGGAACCATTCCTTTTTTGTTTCTTTCCCAGGCAGCTTTCAGGACTTGTGGGTGATTAAGATCTCCTGTAGTACTTTTTTTTTGATCAAGATGTTGCAGAAATGTTAGAGAAACCAGTGAGGCCACTTCAGGTGCTGATTCACAAGTTCCCAGCAGGAACCTCCATCTAACTGGTTAATTCCCTGTCTGTCACAACTCCACAGACCCTCATGGGGGCTTTACATTTCATTCCTTTTTTCAGACAAAATTAAAATAATTGCAAAGGTTGCTCTTAGGAAGTTTTTGCTTTCCCTGAGGCATCCACCAAAACAATAAATGTCTGTGTGTTCCAGTTTGGCTAATTCTGGGATGAATCCTTATTTTTATTTCTTGGCTATATTTCAAATATTTCTAGGGCACCTTGTGCTCATTCAGTTAATTCCATGATGTCCACGATTGC
The DNA here is from genome assembly GCA_013398855.1 of Mohoua ochrocephala. Taxonomy (NCBI): domain Eukaryota; kingdom Metazoa; phylum Chordata; class Aves; order Passeriformes; family Acanthizidae; genus Mohoua; species Mohoua ochrocephala. Next base: position 47,128 of record VZTA01016555.1, on the reverse strand, counting down.
TCCCAATCTAATATTTGTGGTTCAGATTAACACATTTTAACCCTTCCATCCAAATCATTAATGAAACTCTCCAATAAGGCAGAATCTATTGTAATTCCCTGTAGACTCCCAGTAAACACCTCCAACCCCACTCAACAGATTGTCTTTTGTCCTTAGAGCTTGTTTATGTCCATTTAATCAACTTGCAGTCCTTGCAGGAACCTCTATGTGAACCATTCTGAGTTGTTACTTCAGAATACAAGTCTAACTTTAATATCCATCAGGTGTCAAGACAACCAGGAAAAGGTTCTTAAAAAACCTTTTCTGACTGTCAGAATTTCAGCATGAAATGCTCACAGTCATTATTTAATGATTATTCCCAAGCATGAGCTCTGGAGGATGGGAAGAAGGTGCTGTTCTGTGCTGGCAGCCTTTGGAATGACTGACTTACCCTTTCTAAAGGAGCCTGTATGGTTCAATTGGGTTTTAGTTTTCCCTTTTTATTTATTGGCACTTTTTTTCCTCTGGACATGCCCAGTGAGTGGCAGTCACACCCTACTGACTGAGCTGGAAGGCTGCCAGGGGCTCACCGCCTTTGGTGGGCTGAGAGAAGGGCTAAAATGGGTGAAAACAACCTGGGCTAGTGGAAGAGTGTCCTTATCCATGGCAGGGAGTTGGAACTGGGTGATCTTTAAGGTCCCTCCCAACCCAAACCATTCTGGGATTCTCTGTACATTTCCATGCTGTGAACACTCTTTCCAGTCTTAATAAAGCCTTGTGCTTGGTGTTGTTTAATTCAGTGTAAACATTTACATTTCCTTTATTGGTATGAAAATGTCAGGTTTCTGTTGTGTTGCAGTCTCCCAGTATGGAAACGTTCGAGTTGGTTGATTTTAGCAGTCAATAGTTTTTATTGTGGCCTCTGAGGTATTTGGTATTTCCCTCCGTGGTGAGATGGAGAGACGAAGAGCTGAGAAGTGACAGCTTCCAGCTTGGGACGGGGATTTTCTGAATCCCTCTAGCAGGACAAAAGTGTTCATTTGATCATGTCTTCAGACACCTGGCTCTTTTCTCTAGAGCTGGCTTCAAAATAAAGGGAGAAATCCAAAGAGTTTTCACTGCGCTAAACCAAATTTTCCATGCATTAAATTGAGTAACTGCTTTGGAGGCCTTTGAAATAGTTGCTGGTTCTATTACAACGGTACTTGGTTTCTTTATGAGAAATTATAAAAATAATGGATTTTTTTCAGTTTGCAAATATGTATGGCGTTTCTGAACATTTTCAGAATTAATGTGAGAAGAGGAAAAATGGAGCTGGTGTGGCTGCTGTCCACACCAGCCACACAAAAGTCAAAGGGCCATTAAAGGAAACAGACAAACACAGAAATTTCAAGTACTTTTCACAAATGAATGAAAAATCATTTGTGATTCTTACTGTGCAAAAACTTAACCTAAAATACATTTGGAAGTTAAAAACCAAAATACTTTTTTCGGTAATTATTTGTAAGACCAAAGGGAAATGAGTCAATCTTCTGGCACAGTGACCATCCTAGAGCAATCTCAGGGGTTTTGAATATAGTCATATTAATTTGCTGTATTTTGTTTTAGCCTTAGTTTTTTTCTAGCTAATGTGCCATTCTGTATCTAATATTTACCTTGACAGACACAAAACCATTTGTAGAAAGGATTGTGGGACAGCTGTGTAGGACATGAGTTAATGCCTGAGGTTAGTTATTTTTTGTGCTCAGGAATAGTTGTTTGTGAAAGGGAATCGCCATCGCCCAACAAATAATGGTGTTTTAAAATGTGTTTTGTTGCAAGTAGAAAAACGTTCAAAATTTTGAGGTTTTCACTGGATATCCAACCGCTGTTGCTATGTTATGGAATCACTGAATGGTTTGGTTTGGAAGGGACCTCAAAGACCATCTCAGTCCAACCCCCTACCACGAGCAGGGACCCGTTCCACTATCCCAGGCTGCTTAGAGCCCCATCCAGCCTGGCCTTGGACACTGCCAGGGATGGGGTAGCCACAGCTTCCCAGGGCAGCCTGTTCCACTGATGCCTCAGGACCCTCTGAGTAAAAAAATCTCTTCATCACATCAAATCTAAATCTCTCCTCTTTTAGTTTAAAACTATTCCCCTTGTCCTATCCCTTCCTGCCACTATAAAAAGTTGCTCTCACTCTTTTTTATAAGCTCCCTTTGAGTACTGTAAGGTTGCAGTGTGCTCTCCCTGGAGCCTTCTCCAAGCTGAGCCATCCCAGGCTCTCAAGCCTTATCAATAATCAGTGTGCTGAGTGAGATTCCTAAAGGTTGTCCATGCTTGCAGCAGCTTGGGCAAAGGGTTTTTGCTTCTATCACTGAAAAGGTGTGGGTGACGTGGTGCAGGAAGACATCAAGTACAAACTGTTGAGGTGTGCTAAGGTATGCTGGGACTGTACTGGTGAATTATCTACAGGCTGACTCCCAGTGTTTTACAAATGCGTTTGTTATTATGAATTGTACAGTGAATTCCTCAGGCAAACCTATTTTTGCTCCGCAGTTACTGCAGATTACTCAGAGGAAATACTCTTTCAAGTGTTTATTATTCACCAAGTCACTGTTTGCCCCGAATGTCACATCAGTCACCTGGTTTTATTTCTACTTCCTGACCTGATAACTTGCAAGCCCAGAGGAGCTTTTAAGAAAGCTGCATATCACGATTCCCAGTGTAAATATTTGTGCAAATACATGTCTAAATACAAGTACTAACAAAGTGCTCTCTTGCTGAGGTCATAATTATCAACAAAAATTTGCCCGAGTGTTCACAGCTGTTAAGTGAAGGAGCAGCAGCTTCCCTTTTAAGCCAGTTTGTGATTTGGTAGCTCAGGTAGAATTTCTTTGCAAGTTTTGTGGCGTTTGGTGTGAGTTTTTCATTTTGTTTTTATTTTAATGTAGATCACCCAGTTGTATTGTGGATTACACAGAGTTTAAATTTCGGAGAGGTTGCTGGTAGTGTGGAGGCAAGATAGGTTTTTCACACCCGTAGGGAAAGCTGATGAAATTAGGGAAGCACTAGACCTTCTCTAGCAGCGAGAGCAACTTGTGCGAACAGCTCGGGATGATGCCAAGCTGTGGGTCAGCTCGCCACTGGATGTCAGTGTTGCTCGGCAGTTGGAAGCAGGAATTCAATCTCCACAGTATCTTCTATCCTTTAGTGATGGCAATACTTCTGGGAAAGGTAAATACCATAAGTGAGGAGCATAACTTTGTTATTGTGGCTAAGGAGAGGTAGTAAAGTTCCCGTCACTGCAGAGATTGGGATGGTCTAGGGATGGAGCTAAGGACGGTCCTCCCGTGTTGGGATGTCTTAATAATACTGGCAGGTTTTTAACAGCTGAGATCTTGCATGTAGCCGCAATAAATCAGACATTAAAAGTCCTTTAAGAATAAATATTCTTCACTACCTAATAACATAACACGCTAAAGCAACACGAGATTTCGTTTCACAGTCTCCTGTGACTTTTCTGTTATCTCTCCCATTTCTCTCTTCATTTCTTCCTAGGAAATGCCATTGATTTTGTGGTCCAGAACGCGATGTCAGAATCCCACGGGGGCAGACCCAGCGCGTCGAAGGTGGCGATCGTCGTCGTGTCAGGGAGCTCACAGGATGACGTGGAGGCTGCCGCACGTTCTGCAAGGCTCAACAGTAAACCTCATTTCACTGTCGCTGTTTTTAAGTAGAGTTGTTGCTTTTTAAGTAATGAACTAGGACAGAAGATGGAAAATTAATACACTGGTGTGTCCCTGGTGGTTCTGGAGTTACTGTGCATAACGTGGTAAGGAACAGACCTGAACTGAACGTGCCCTGCGAGGATGCCTTTGAGTTACTGGGAAATTCAGGACCAATTAAGGCTGACAGCTTCCACAGGGCTCGCAAATCAGTAGCATTTTGTTTTCCAAGATCATGTGGGTAGACAGGGATAACAGAAATGTGGTCTGATATCATACATTCAATACTGTTGCAGTACAGTGAAACTTGAAAGATTCACAATAATAATAACAATAATCATAATCATAAAGACAATAATGATGATAATAATAATAACTAGAGGTTTTGATTAGATTCTGCACTGACCTCTACAGGAATAAACTTTTGCTATCAGTGTGCTGCCTGATGAGTTTTTCAAGTTTTCTGGCCGCTGTTTCTGTACCTCAGCTTCCTCAGGTGTTCAGCTGAGGAGCTTTGACTTCCTTCGAAGGTTGCTCTGGGAGCTATTGAATAAGGCATGGACTGTATAACAACTATCAACTGTTATTTTTAATTAAATGGTTTGAAAATAATCCAATTTGCCGTGTAACTGAAGAAAGAAAACAGCATATTGAGATTATTTTTTCTTTTTTTTTTTTCATTTAAGAGGAGTGAAGATGTTGTCATTAAGTCTGCAGCTGTGTTTTGTTGCCCATGAACGATCTTATTATGCTTGGGACTAATAGAGCTCATCTTAGCTAACAGTGTGATTAGAGCAGCACCATTTCAGCCCTTTAGTTGCCTTTAGCCAATGTGGGAGAATGATGCAAGTAACACATGAAAATTAAGTGTTGGAGAAAAACTTTTCCCAGTTCTTTCTTTTTTTTTAAGAAGCAAATGGGAAAAAAAAAAAAAAGATATAATCTTTAGGTTGGAAAAGACCTTTAAGATCATCATGTCCAACCATTAACCCAGCACTGCCAAGTCCACTACTAAACCATGCCCCTAAGTGCCACATCCTTTAAAAGTTTCCGGGGATGGACACTCCACATCCATGAGCAATGATCTTCTCCTGTGCCTTGCCCGTTTCAAACCTTTCCTTCTCTTTTCCTAGGGGTATCCCTGTTCCCAATTGGTGTTGGGAACAGATATGATGAAGGGCAGCTGAGGACTTTGGCTGGGCCATCTGCTGCTAACAGAATCATGAAGCTCCAGAATTTTGAAGATTTATCCACGATGATCACACTGAACAGTGAATTTATCAAAAAAGTGTGCACGGGTAAGTCCAAAAGTTGTGGCCTCGTGTCTGGAGTGTAACACAAAAATGGAAATGCAAAGCCAGGATGATTTTTCTTGATTTTAGAAGGCAATCAGATGCTCCTTTGTTAGTGTTTCACTGACAACCGTCACAAATGCTGACCGAGACCACCACCATCACTTAGGTGTGAAACAAAATCAGAGCCCTTTCAACATGTATCCAGTTGCTCTTCCAATTAGTCCAATTCCAGCAAGGTTTTTAGAACTGCCTAGGTCTGAATTTTCAAGCTACCATCTTGATAAAAATCAATCTTGGTGAAAATCTTGGTAATCAGTACTCAGGACTGGTCAGTAACTGAAGGACACCAGGAAAGGTGAAGCTGTCATGAATGAATGGGGCATATTTCAGAAATGTTGGGAGTAAAGATTCCAAGTTATGTGTTTTTCAGGCATTGTTGTGTGTATGTCTACAGAAAATTCAGCCAAAATAGAAGGCAAAAAGAAAAATACCAAAGAATTATCTTTCCCAGGGAAACAAATACTGGGAAAAATATGTAAAATGTTTTAAACAAGCATTCATTTATTTGTAGATGACAACACTCCTCCTGTAAGGAACCTTGCTTCAACACTGACCAGGATTTTACTTCTTTTGCCTCCTTGGCCTGGGTGGATATAGATATTTATCCCTCGCCTTGTTGTTGTTATTCCTGTTACAGTAACATCCACACGTTCTCACCACAAGCCCCTGCCTCGTGGTGTTAGTCATTGCACAGGTTTTTGCCAGCATTACGAGGGCTTAGTTACATCTCCACTACAATAAATGGACTTTTTTGCAGAGCCAAGGACCTCTGAGAATGAGGAAGTTGCAGAGTGTTCACAGCCCAGCTTGGAGATATCCGATCAGCCTCCGCTGGGATCACTTCTGGCGTTTTAAAATCTCTCCAGAGCATCAAACAGCTGCCATTTTCTAGATTTAAACAGCTGCCATTTTCTTTCCTCTCTTTTAAAATAAGCTTTTAAAGATGCATTTCCTCTCTTCACACTGTAAAATATGTGATTCTTCTTGCTGTAAATTACATTGATCCAAGATATGGGATGGGGAGCAGGAATTTGGAACCGGTAACTGTTTTCTTATTGCAATCTGTGCTGTAACCTATCAGTACTAGAGGTGAAAACTTTGTATATTTTATGAAAACTTTTCCAACAGCTCAAAAAGCCTTGAACTGTAGACATCTTCAACACCTAAAATCTGAGAAATTTAGCTCTCCCTTTTGCTGATGGTAAAGACTTTGCTAGGGGGTGAAAAACTCTCTATATTTTTTTTTTTGGTGGGGATTTATTTTTTGTTTGGATTTTTTTTCCCTGTTTGTTTTGTTTTATATGAATTTCATACAATCTGTAAAGTATAATTTTCCCCTCTAGACTCATACAGTTGGATTTCTCGTGCAGAGGGAGTCTTGCCTTTTGTATGGAAGTGTACCAAAAATAATACCATTAAAAAAAGGTTTAAAAGAGTTCCTAAATGATTTCAAAATACATTACTTATCCTGGAAAAGACAGAGCAGAGAGTGTATATAGGATAGCATAGTCTAGTATTCTACAAAGAGTTTTCTAGTCAGTGTTTTAATATCCTAAAGACTTTGTCATACCATGGTACAAAAATGAAATTGCTTCCAAAATATCTTTAGGTGTGGAGTGAGAGCACACAAACATAAAAACTGAAATTCAGTGGGTACCCTGTGACTATTTAACTGATTATATGAAAGAAATGCTCATCCCAGTCATGCCTGAGTGTAAGGAAACTGAATTTGAGTGTTCTTATTGCAGCTATTTACATAGATATGCTGTATTGATCTTCCCACACTTAATAAATGTGGATGTGGGTGTGGAAATTCTCATTACCTGCTAATTTCCAGGAATATTCTCAGTGGATCCCAAGGTTCTGAGGTCAGGCTGGACTCTGCCTCAGAGCCAAAGCCACGTTCATCCTTTCAGTACCATCTGGGCAGAGCTGTGTCTGTTCAAGGAGTGCTGTAGAATTGCAGCCCAGTTGTTGCCCACGGAGTATTTTGGGACCACTGTCATTGTTTATGTGTTTTGTGACTTGTTCTGGTACGCTTTGGGCAAATGCCTGCAGGCTTCAGGTGGGGATTCACACACTCTAGCACAAACCCCCACAAACTTCACCCAGCTTAAATCAAGTTTTTAAGTAAGCAATCTGTATTTTGGTGACCACCGCTTAAAAGGCTGGATAAGGGAGTGGGATGACTAAAAAAATGTCTGCTTCTCTTTCAGACCCCGTCAGGGAATGCATAGATGAGGATGGAAACAAAAAGAAAGTAAGTGCATTGCCTGGGTTGGCCATCTGGCTTTTAAGTTGCAAAGTTTGTGCAAGAGCATGAATATCTTCGCAGATAACCTGAAACAAAAAGCGTGGGACAATGTTGAGATTTCTTTTGGAGGAGGAAAATGTCGGCTTTTGAACCGGTGGGATAACTTTGCACACAGAGGAGGCTTCCTCTGATGACACCTCATCTTGCAGGGTGTTGAATGTTATTGAAGTCAGGGCAGAACCAAAAGCCGTGGCAGTGTTTGTCTTCCCTGACAACAAAAAATGCATTTCCATCTCCTGGTGAGAGGACTTCTGGGACAGCCGCACACGGCCGAAATAAAGGTGCATGTGCAGGGGCAACGTCACTGTCCAGCCCCTGCCCTTCTGCTAAAATTACAAATCCCTTGTCCCTGTGGCAATTTTACAGGAAGATAATTATTGTGTGATAGTTGTGTCTCCAGGGAAAATTGTCTCTTAGCAATGGAGTCAAGTTTCTTGGAGTTTGTTTGCGCAAAAGTTCTTATTAATCCTGAGAAAATGCTCAGAAATGTTAGTAAACTTGTCTGATCTCTCAAAAGTGATCCCACTCTAAGAAAGTGATGTTCCAGATGTTGTAAATGGTTCAGGCTCTTCATCTCAGGTAAAGTGCCAAGGTTTTTGAGAGCATATGATACTTCATGCATTTAAAAATATTAGCGTGAGCTTGTGCCGTGTTTTCTAGTAGGGATCATTTATGAGTTCTACTCCAGGATTTATCTTGAATTTCCAGTATATTAAAAATATTCCTTTGATTTTTCCCTTGTGAAGACATGACTGTGAGGAAGGATGTGGCTGATAAATGAATATGAATTATCTAAACACAGGAAATATATCAAAGCTGCCTTACGTGGTCATCCTCAATCAGCTGGTTAGAACAGAGAAAGGCTTTAGCTAAATCAGACACTAAGCATAATCTGATGGCCTTGAGGCTGACAGCTTAATTAAGAAAAAAAAACCCCAAAAAACAAAAACTAAACTTGAAAAAACTTTCTTTATTAAAACAAAAAAAAAAATCAGATTCTTGTCTGCAGTTTGAACTGCACGTGTCCAGGCCTCTGGGCTCCTAGAAGCAGACACAGGTATGTGTAGATAAGTGGTGGGAAGGCTAAACTTGAATTTCAGACCTGTCAGGTTTCATTTTTGGGGGTGATAAACTTAAAGCACAATTTCCGTTCTGGCTAAAACGCTTTTAGAAGGAAACAGGCCGGGCTCTAGTCCATGTAAAAATGAACCACACTTTCAAATGGCAGCCTTCAGGGGGATTTTGAGTTGCCTCTCTTCTGTCAGCCAGGAAAAGTAGGTGCTAGAAGGCACTGTGAGGCCACAGCCTTCTGGAGCATCCCGTGGAGCCTACAGGACACTGTGGACGTTCCTGCCTCTGTGGTGCAGCATCCTCTGCTGCCTCACTGGCTCTAAGGTGCCACTGTTCTGTTCCCCTCTTCCAGCACAGCCCAGAAATCCACAGGGAGGAAGAATCAAGACTCTTCCTTCCCTGATTCAGAAAACACAGGCTTTTATATCGGATTCCTAATCTTTCAGGCGTTGCTCAGAGAATTCTTGCAGGAGGCTCAGCTCCCCCAGCGGGATGTCTGTCACGCACCTGGAGATTGTGGGAACTGATCTCCTGCAGTTTGCAAGGAAATCCGAGTTCTCAGGATCAAAAATCTCAGCCTAAATCCTATCATCATCGGGAATGATATGATTTGTTCCTTTTCCCTGGTTTGTTTTGTTATCACCCCTACCCTGGAAGTGACTGTAGAAGGAATATTCGTGATTAAGGTCATTGTTAGTAGCAGAAGGACAGCAGATCAAATGTGCTGGGACAGGCCAAAAATCCATCCAACCCCCTGTATTGTGTGGCCAAAAATAGGAGCCAGGGATGGAATGTTAATAAATACGTATAAAAATTCCCTGAACTGTCCTAGCCATGAACAATTTGTTACTTAGGGACACCCTGAGCTGCAAGTGACACCTTTTTGTATTTGATAATAGTGCTTGATAGTTTTGTCCTCCGAGAGTTTGTTCAGCTGTTCTTTGAATCCCTGGAAGTTTTTAGTACTCATCAGATCCAGTGGCAAGGAGTTGCAGGAGTGCCAAACACAGGCAGTCTAAAGAACCACTGGTTTCATGTTTTAATTTGCCAGCTGACAGAGTATCAGAACAATTATGATAAATTAGGGGTTTTTTTTAATGTAGTTAATTTTCATCGTTAGTCTTGTTTGGAAGTTTATAAGCAGGCATAAAGGTGATAATAGAAGTGTAGGTTTTTGTCTTAAAATAGTAATATTTCCTCATGAAGTGAACTGTAGAGCAATCTGCATTTCTAGGCTGTTCAAGGTGGCAAAACCCACATTCCTAAGCTATTACCATGGCTTTTCTGGGATTGCTCGGCTCTTGGTTTAAAGAACAAGCAAACAAACAAATAACCTAATCTAAACTAAGAGATAACAGCCAAGGGAGCTGTTGAGGTGCGTGGGTCTCTCTCCTGCAGATGCGCAGCAAGACACAGAGTGTGCACGTCCAGGTCTGTAGGTTCAGAGCTCCCTCAGAGAGGAAGTCTGAGGCTTCCTGCAGTGTCCTGGCAGAGTTATCCTTCGCAGCTTTGAAACCCTGATTTTGCTTTCCTTTCTGTCCTGCTTTTGCTCCTACAGTTTCATATCAGCTGGGATTTGGGCTTTCTTTGTCTTCAGAGTCCCTGTGTTTTCCTCTGCACCAGGATTCTTGGGGTTTTTTTATCCCTCAACTTTTTAAAATTTGTTTTAATGTGTTGTGCTTTGCTTTTCTTGTCCAGCTCTTAGATGTTTTCTAATAAATGTCCTGTTAAAGAGTGAAATAAAACCAATTAAATATGTATGGAAGCCAGACTTGCACAGCTGTATATGTACCCTTCCAGGTGCTCCACTTTCAGTGAGCTGTAGGACAACTGTAATTAAAAAACATTCTCTCCCTTCCTATAGAAATACTTTGGCCATCCTTAAAGCTCTTCTTGTTACTTTTTCACAGCTTTCTCGAGGCTCACAAGCCTGAAAAAAGTATTAAGCAACTTCCAGTTGCCTTTTCGAAGTCCTGAAACACATAAAACAAGTCCAGTAAATTAACTTGTATTTAATATGCAATTTTTTGTGGCTGCAAATCTGCCAGCTCTTGTTTAGGCTTGATGGTATCCCCCAGCTCAGCGATACAGAGAAATACTTTCATAATGACAAGACTCATCTGTGAATTAGGTTGTTACCTGGGTATTTTATCCCTTTTTTCTTCTCTTTTACGGGAATGATGGTTAAACTGAGAAGGACGGGATGGGAGATGTCCATGCCCAGTATCAATTCTCTTTTCTTCCCCATGTTTCTGTGAATAGCAGGAAATGTTACCCAGCTCACAGAAGCACTGTCTCACTCGTGCTGGTGTTTCTGGACTCATCTCTGCAGAGAGAGCTCTGGGGATTGCTGTTTCCCACAGTTGGGGGTATTCCTGGGAATGCACACCTCAGGGATGAGCACTGTTTTAAAACTCATTCAGCCTACTTATGGGCTTTAGATGTCTGCAGGATTGGGGCCAGAGAGCTCAGCTTTTTGCAGACAGGAATCTTGAAACACTCCAGATTGTGGCCACATCTATTTCTCTGTCGTTTATTAGTACATAATCCCGGTGCCTTAAAATTCAGACTGTCCTTTAGAAAACAGGAATGTGTTTTGCATTTAATTCTTTAGCTCTAGAAATCCACCACGTACATCTAATAACACCGATCTGGTGAAGGAACAATTTCCCTTTGGGAAGAAAGGAGCTGTTTTAAAGTTTCGGAGTTGTTGATAAAACAACTACAATATTCCACGCTTTCCTGGTTTGGAACAAATATTAATTCCTGCTGTGCTCTGGCCATCTGCGGCTTACGAAAACTAAAGGGTTTGAAATTTAAAGTAAAGCTGAGGGCAATTCTTTGTTGACTCTGCTCTCCATGCATCTCGTAGGATGGCTAAGCTAACTACAGGCGGTTGGAACAAAATATCTCCTATTGTAGACTGTTTTCTTTAGCTTGGAATTTCAGCCTGCTTCTTAGTGTTTCTAATTTGAACTTTCTCATCCTCATGAAGTCCTTAATACACTGCATTCCATTATTTATTTTTCCAGGGCTCATGTGAGTAGCACTGCTGTCAGGGTCATTTCACTTGCTGGCTGCGATTCCGTGACACCAGCCAATCTTTGCATTTTTGGTTTCAGTTGTTGCACATTTGTGTTTCCCTCCCCAGCCTGGTGATAAATGGACGTTACCAGACCAGTGCCACACCGTGACGTGCTTCCCAGGGGATTACACAGTTCTGGAGAGCCACCACATCAACTGTGAGAGGCTGCCAAAGCCCGCGTGTCACAGCAACCTTCCTGCTGTTAAGGTGGAGGAAACTTGCGGCTGCCGATGGATGTGCCCATGTGAGTGTCTGTCCGTGTGTGCCTCTCCCTCCCCATCACCTGAAATGTTTGACCACAAATGTAGTGCTGAGTGGAGCTTCTCAGCCACTGAACGCTTCAAAGGTGACCAGGGTGGGAGGAATTGCTGTTTAATTGTTGTACAGAGATTTAAACAAGTAATTAGGAGCGTGAGAGCCTCACTGGTGCCGGAATGCCTGATGCTACTTGCAAGTTCAGGGCCACTCTGAGCTTATTTTTTGCATTAGCAGAGCTACAGTGTTTTATCAGAGCATCTCACACTCGATTTCCAAAGCTGTGTGAACTGGGAAGGAGGGTGCATGGAAAAAAACAGGAATTTATCTCGGCAAGCTGTAAGAAAGCGATGCATTCTTGGTCCATCTCGGGGCTTGAGGGTTTGGACTGCCCTCAATCCAGCAGGTGTAGTGCAGAAACATCAACCAGAAATTCTCCCTGCCTCCAGGAAACCTCACACTGAGTGTCTGAGCAGAAAGCTGAACGCTGTGTGATTGGTGCCTTGGCTGGGATAACAGGAACAGGAATTAAGTGCATCCACTCCCATTTACAGGGTTAGAAGGATGCAGCCCTGAGGCTGGTGAACCTTTTATTTAAAAATAAGTGAGTTTAAATGTAAATTGATATGCTTACTTCTTAAAAGTAGATCAGAACCATATATATATACACACACACCTCCTCTTCACAACATATAATCTCAATTTAAAATGTCCTCTGCTGAGCTGGCTGATTTAAGAACAATTTCTTCCAGCCACTGCTAGAAATACCAAAGCTTGTAGCTGGATTTTGATTCCTGAACTCTTAGACATACATTTTTTACACCCTGCATTTTGGCATTTCCTAAAAGTGTATTTGATGATCTAAACCCTTTAAATCTAACATTTCTGGTTTACTACAAGCATTTTGAAAAAGTAGAAATATTTTAGTTGGATAGTCATAAGTATTTTATAATGTTTAAAAGATAGTCTTAGTGATACCTACCCATAAGAAGTGCATCTTTATTAAATTTCTTGGTCGTAAACACATAGATAGCAATATGAGGGCATTACTTTTGGCATGCAAGACATACCTTCATGAAAAACCTTCTGAAAGGATGAAATGAAAATAACCTTTCATACCATTAGCTGATTGTCATGAAAAGCCCTATAGTTCACTGGAGTTGTTTAAGATGAGCTAAGAACTGTTTAAACTGTTTATCTCTTTATGAATTTAATGAGCCACGATACCAAATATTTTTGTTCCAAAGGTGGTACAACTTGTGAGGGAAAAGTGAAAAGTTTTCATGTTACAGAAGGAGGGAACAAAAAATCCCCAAACCCTCCTCCCCTCAGCTGATTAAAAAAGCCCATGGGTCAAATCCTCTTCTTTTAATGATTGCTCAGTGCAACCAGGGTGATTCTGTGCCAACTGAAGCAACACCTGTAGCAGCCGGAAAGGTTGATTCTGATGTTGTGTGAGACAAAGCTCACAGCAATCAGAAAAGCAGAGATGGGCACGACAGAGGAGGTGCTGAATAGGAGCTCAGTGTGAGGCAGCATCTCTCTCATTTTGGAAGGAGGCTGGTTAGGCCACCCGTGAAAATGCTGCTGAATTGACTCACGATTCACTCATTTAGAGAGCTAAACCACAATTTCCAGCCATGGCTTGACAGTGTGGGTGATGTGACAAACGCTTCTGCAAAGAGGAAGCCCTTGAAAAAGTGTCCTTGGGTCACCTGAGCTCAGAGGATGGTTCAGGAGTTACGCTGCAAAGGTGCTTGCTTGCTGAACCAGTTCCAGATTTTACAGCAGCGTGATTTGCAGTGGGATTCATGGCTGTTGTGTGCTCTTGGGCGACTTTGAAATGGATCACGTTAGTGCATTTTGTGCTACAGAAACCTATGAGAAACTTAAAAGGATTCCCATTATCCTTAAAGGTTTTTTTCTAGATGTCCATGAATAAGTAAAGATTGAAAAATATGGTTTAATTGCTAACTCGTTAAATTGTTATTTATACATGAACTTTATAAGCAGATACAGTAAAATATCTGAAGATGCTCCAGTGCTCCAAAGGGAGCCTTCCCTTCCTCCCTCTCTCTGGTTGCTGTTTTTCCTGGGAAATTAAATTTGAAGGTCATTGAATAGGAAACAGATTATTCTCAGCTACAAGCAAAGTACTGAATTATTAACAATGGTAATTTTCCTCCTCACATGTTTTGCTGGCATGGCTTTTATCGTCCTTACTATCCTTTAAGCAAGAGATTTGAAAACATATGAGCCAGAGTCATCGGGTTTTGTTTTGGTTCTTCTGGGATTGTGATCTTCCTTGTTTTCCGGTTTTTGAAGACAAGGAAGTGTTTATAACCCAATGACCAGGACACTGAGCTGTCAGCTGGCCATTGGTTCATCCTGTGCGTATTATTCTCTGCAGTTTTCCTGTTTCCAGTCTGAAAAACAAAGTCCCTGGGTATCAACTTGTGACGTGTTTGATAAGGGTGAAATGGTGTTATTTGGAATCAAATGTAACACTGTGCAGAATATAATACAATGCAAAGGTTGAACAGTGTGTTACAGTCTTTCTACAAACAGGGAAGAGATTTCCCCCCCTTTTATTTTTACATCAAATCTATTACTAGATCATATTCAATGTGAATAAGTTTCAGGCAAAGGGATTTTCTTCAAGTTTATCCAAATCTTTTATAATACTTACTGTTTCCAGACAAAGATATTGCAAAAAACCTCCACATGTGACGAAGTATTTACCAAAGTTTCTTGTCAATGATTTGCTGCAGCATTTGCAGTTCATTACCTTTCTCTCCTAATTCATTGGATTCCCATGCCCACAAGAGTTATGAAGAAATAGTAACATTTAAGAGGAAATGCCTACATGGGTTTTTTTGTTGTTGTTCATGTTCAGGTGTCTGCATAGGAAGTTCATCTCGACATATTGTCACTTTTGATGGGCTGAACTTTAAGCTGACTGGGAACTGCTCCTACACCTTGTTTCAAGACTTGCACCACGATGTTGAAGTCCTGCTCCATGAAGGGCCCTGCAGAGCAGCACCCAGGATGAATTGCATGGACTCCATCGAAGTGAAGCATCGTGGTGTGGCAGTGCAGCTCTTCAGCGACATGGCAGTAAGCAAACACCAAAATTCGTCTGTGCATTGTCTGCTCGTGCTGCAGAGTTCAGGTTATGGGGACAAATTTGTTCCGTTTATCCAGTTTCAGCCTGTTTTTAACATCTCTTCTCCATTTCATGATACAATCAATGTTCACATAATGAGCCAGACACGTTTCTCCTCTTGTTCTCCCCGTCGTGCTGGTGTGCCAATGTCAAGATCAAGGGATTTGGCAGTGTCTCCCTGATACCTCTGCCAGAAAGGCAGGGTTACAGACAGGACATGCTGCACTCTGATTCTCCTCTTTCAGCAGAGGTCCTTTACACTATGGTTTTTTTTGGTCCATGGGAGAGTGCCCTGTTCCTCACAGAGCTGTGCCTGATTGGCCAGCTGAAGGTCTAGGGAGTTGCTTCTCCCCTTGTGTGAAACTGGACCTCAGAAATGGAAGAATGGGCAACTTAGTGTGTAGTACATCTGTTTTATAGGCAGAGAATATTCAAACTCAACCCCTTTTTCAGCCTCTGGGTGCTCAAACATGCAGGAGTTGGTTAACCTGCCAAAACGATCTCTTCTGACTTGTGTATCAAAACAGGGTGGGCCAAAAGACTTGCACCACGTTCTGCGTGGTGCTGGACAGCCTTGACTTCCACTGAGGCAGCATTTGATCCTCACAGCATGAGGCTGTTAGTCTGTAAACATGTGGTGCTCAAAGAGTGCACTTATATGGGAAAATGCTGAAAGAGTTGTTCATGTAATTCACAGGATGAAAGTCAAGTATTTCGGTATGTTTTTAGACTCAATAGAAAGCTTCAGTTGGCAAAATTGATTCTTATGTCCAGATTCGGTGGGATCTTCAGGTGTTTGTCAAGTCAAAATGTGCTTCAACTGTAAAATTGGGTTCATTTGTAACTGCTTGGTAGAGCTAATGTGACGACCTCACCTTTTTTTTTTTTTTAAACAGGTGGCTGTTAATGGTGAAAGGGTTCTTATCCCCTTTTCCAGCACCTTGTTTGAAATCAATACCTATGGAGAAATAATGCACGAAATCAAGTTCTCCCTTCTCGGACATAATCTCACATTTACTCCAAGAAACAACGAATTTATTCTTAAACTGAATTCAAAGAGCTTTTCTTCAGGAACAAAAGGGCTTTGTGGTAAGTTTGAAAGTTAGTACTTTTAACAGCTTCCTACTTGGGCTTGAACTTCTATTTATTTTTTTGCTATTTGTGAATCTCCAAATCTGTAAACTCTCTGGGTGAACTGGTCCCACATTTTTGGGGGAATATTGCAAATTTATGTAGGTTTTTCTACTCTGATCACCAATGTAACAGCTCACTTATGCCTAGTAATACCTTAGAAAGAACAGAAGAGTCAGCTCTCTGGTTTTTCTTGCTTCAAGTTATCTTTTTGAGGAGATTTGTGCTTTTTTTTTGGATGAGGGTTTAATTTTAGATTCTTACAAATACATTTACGCGAGAAATATGCTTGCAGTGAAGGTGAAAAATTTGAGAGGGGAACTGCTACCTGGGCAAGTTAATTCTATGGTGTCTTCAGTGGTGTAATCTACACAGAGATACCACCTCTGTGGCATAACCTGTACCTCCTTCAGTGAGGAAATGAGAGACAGGACCCAGGGTATTTATGCCTCTATTGACAACAGCTATGAGGAACATCACGAGTTCCTCGAGCCTCCCCAACCAGCGTCACCCGTCCCATCCCTGTTTTTTTTTCTAGGTTTATTTTACTGCCGATTACTCAGAGATTTTTCTTTTCCTTTTACTCACCCTGCCAGGGCTGTGTGACCAGAACCACGTCAACGACTTCACGCTGCGCAACGGCTCCGTCACCGCCGACAGCAGCGCGTTCATCCGGGACTGGACGGTGACGGAGCCGGGCAAGGCCTGCGAGAGCCGCCGGGAGGACGGGTGCTCCGAGCGCGCGCCCGGCCACTGCCGCCTCCTGCTCTCGGACCGCTTCGCGGAGTGCCATGAGATCATCTCCCCCAACATGTTCTACGAGGCCTGCATGGAGAGCAGCTGCTACGAGGAGGAAGCCTGCGAGATGATCACTTCCTACGCTCACATC
The DNA here is from genome assembly GCA_013398855.1 of Mohoua ochrocephala. NCBI lineage: Eukaryota > Metazoa > Chordata > Aves > Passeriformes > Acanthizidae > Mohoua > Mohoua ochrocephala. Next base: position 30,173 of record VZTA01016555.1, on the reverse strand, counting down.
TGCCGGGAGTACGGCGTCTGCGTAGACTGGAGAACGCCCGAGCTCTGCCGTAAGAGTTTTATCCTGTGCTAAAACTGATGCAGAAATTGCCCTGCTTTGGGACGTCTCATCAGTGAAATATCAATTTTTTGAATGCTGTTCAATAGGGCAGAAGTTCCAGATTAAGTTTATTGTACAAGTCGTAGTGCAGATCTCATAAGTGGTTTGTCATCCACTAACTTGAATATGATGAAAGAAGTGTTTCTTGGTAAGCTGTTAACTGGTAAAATTCCAGGCTAGAGGGAAATAAAGGTACTCTGAACAGGTACCCACAGCTGTGTGACAGTACCTGGCTCTGCAGCCACTGAACCTTTGTGGGGCTGGTTTTGGGCTGAGTCTGCCAAGCTCTTTTAGCAGCAGATATCATGGCTTTGATACAGACTTTGGAGGGTCTGAAGTGGACAGAGAAACTCATACTTTGGACTAAGGGAACTGCTTCCCAGCCTGTCACTGTCATACCTGGCACAAAATAAGACTTTTGTTTCTAACAGTGTCACAAATTCCTCCCATTTCCATCAAAGCCGAAACTTTTGAGAATGTGGTGGAAGAGCCAGTGTGATTTTAAGTTTCTGCTACAGGGAAAAATGGGGAAATGGCCTCTCTCTGTGGTGTCGTTTCTTGCCAGGACATGCCAGCTAGGCTGACTGAACCAGCTGTAATTTGCTTTGCAAATCTGGTTCTCCTTCTGCCTGGGTTCTGCTTGTGTTTTGGAGGTGAAAAGTTTGTGCTGTGGGAAGGCAGTGTAGCAGGACGTGAGTCTGGCACATTACCCAGAACCCAACCAAGGCAAGCAAGACACCCACGCTAGAGCCCAACTCAGACAGCTGTTGCTTTGTATGCCTTCTCTCCTAAATTCTCACAGACAAGTAGTTCTGCTTTCTCTTCCTGCTTTGTTTTCTTTCTCCTTTTTTTTGCTTTTTTCCTTTTTCTCCTGAAAGCCCTATTAGGAGGCATACCTAAAGAGCTGCCAAAAATGCAAGGTATCATTAAGTACAAATAAATAACTCTCGAGGTGGCTTATTCTCCACCTCCTCCTGTTAACCTTTCTGCAGTGATGGTTGCAGGCATTCAGATGTTCCCTCAGTGTTTCTGGTTGAGTCAAGTGCCTTAGATGTGGATGTGTGTAGGCACTTTCTTTCCCAGCTACCTCCTCACAGAGTGTCTCGATGTCCCCGTTGGTTTTCTCACCTCCTGCCTCTGTAGTTGAGCTCTTCCTTGTTGCTTTGCTTTCTTTCTCTGGATACTTTTCATGTCAGAACTGGGGAACCAGCATCCTAAAGGCATGATACCAAAAAAGAATGTGTAAAACAAATGTTTTTTTTCATGTTTTAAACTCAGACTGAAGGAATGATGGGATAGGGAGTCAAGAACGTCAATGTGAATTTGGCCTGAGCCTCCAGTTAACGTTTGGAATATCTTTCCAGGATGATAGGTTGTTGAACACAGTCTGTTTGGAGTGTAGTCCTGGAAAGCAGAGGGAGAACATTGCCGGCCATTTTCCAAAGTCAGCGCCTCAGTCAGACTTTGCAAATTGTAATGTCCAAAGCTGGATGTCAGCAGATTACCTCAATAACTCTGCAGTTTTCAAATTCCTGTCTAGTTACACGACCTGTGCAAGGACAGACAAAGAGTTGCTCATTTTAACACTAATTGCATAAAAGCCTTAAGTGTCCTAACAATAACATCATCACCTTTCTTCCAGCAGGTTCCCGTGTGCAACTGCCAAAAATTTAAATTGTCAACATCTGATTTATCCAATTTACATTAATGACTAAACAGTACAGCTTAATCACTCTGCCCCCACATGTTTAATGCCAGTGGCACAGTTCTGGGTTACCTTGCTTCCCTCCTCCCAGTCCACTGAACCCCTGTCATTCTTGTAGAATTTTATTTGGGGTTTTGTCGTGCCATGTTGGGACATTCCGAGCAGTACAAGTCCTTCCTGATTGCTCTTCCTGGGTGGGTGAATATACTCTCTGGAATTCAGATATATTCAGCCTGGAAAAGAGAAGGCTTTGGGGTGATCTCACTGTGGCCTTGCAGTGCCTGAAGGGAGCCCACAGGAAAGATGGAGAGAGACTCTTGACAAGGGCCTGGAGTGACAGGACAAGGGGCAATGGCTTCACACTGACAGAGAGCAGGTTTAGATTGGATATTGGGGAGAAATTGTTCCCTGTGAGAGTGGTGAGGCCCTGGCACAGGTTGCCCAGAGGAGCTGTGGCTGCCCCATCCCTGGCAGTGTCCAAGGCCAGGCTGGATGGGGCTCTGAGCAACCTGGGATAGTGGAAGGTGTCCCTGCTCATGGCAGGGGGTTGGAACAAGATGATCTTTACGGTCCCTTCCAGACCAAGCCATTTTTTTGATTCTATGAAATAATTGGCTTTAACATGGAAGGGGTTAATGTTAAAGACATTTCCTTTCTGTCTCAGTTGGCTGCTAGAAGGATGTGTGCAGACAGTTCAGCTGATGAATGTTTTCTTGTTTGTTTGTTTGGGAGCTTGGGTTTTCTTTCAGTGTTTTTTGTCAGGGGACTGAAAGAAAGTTTTATAAACCTCACAGCCATCACAGACTGGGAAATAAGAAACTCTTTTTCTAATTGAAGCTGTAGAGAAAACTAGACTTAAGGGAATACATAGTATGGAAGCTGTCTGTAGGTTTTTTGAATAGCTGTAGCCCTGATTTTGTGTTTGCCTTTAGAGACAATATCCTCAGGCTTGTGTACACGAGTAAAAAGTTTCCTTTGGCTTACAGGGCCATGCAACTTCCCTTGATTCAGTTAATTCTGTTAATAAGGCAATTCAGTTAAAAAGATGCAGAAATCCAGCAGGTTCAGTTTTGTGGTACCAAAATGTTCTGCTTGTTGGCTTTCTTTAGTTGTATGGGAACACTGCAGCCTATCAAGTTTAAAAAAAAAGAAAATAAATCTTTCTTCAATGCTTGAGTCTGTCCGGGCTGTCTCTTAACCATGCACTGTTACCACACACATAAGGTTCTAAATTCTCATGTCTGTGGCCCAGTGTTGGAAACGAAATTTGACAAGTGAACACTCCTCTAAACCATTGTATCATTACTGGGGTGATTCATGCGTTGCTGCTGATTCATGGGGCCTGAAAATGTGGTTTGCTGGTTCCTGCTGCAAGGGACCAGATCCATTCATTGGGTGATGGCTTTCTAAAATTGAAAGAATTCTAAAGAAAGCTTGAGTGTGGAAAGATTGGTCTGCATTTCTTTAGATCTGTTTAGATAAAGGTGGTGTTTCCTTCTCTGTCTCGCTCAGCGATGAAATGTGCCCCACACCTGACGTACAACCACTGCCACACGGCCTGCGTGAAGAGCTGCGAGAATAACACCAAAGTCAGTGTCTGCAAGGATTATCCCACGGAAGGCTGCTTCTGCCCAGAGGGAAAGGTGATTTTTGGTGACAGCTGCGTTGGTGAAGAAGTCTGCACTCAGTGTGTCAGCGAGGATGGCACACACCATCAGGTAACTACACGCACAGCAACCTCTGGCACTGGTTGGAGTTCACACCTTTGCAAGTAAATCTGTTTTCCCTTGGGATGCTTTATTTTATAGCTCAGTTCCTTCTAACCTGCTGGCTGTCAGCCCCATTTAGCTCCCCTAGTGTGAAATTGGCTGGGACTGGATATAAAGGTTACAGCTGGGACTGTACAGACCTGGCAAGGCATGACAATTCCATGTGGAGGGAGGTCTAGAGGAAAGAGAGGAGGAGTGATGGCATAAGTGAATATTTACCAAGATAAACATCTCCATTCAGCAGACTTTTATGAGTAATGACAATTTAATTATAAATCTGAATCCTTTACTTATAATGTGTTGTATTGTCTTTGCAAAGCTCACTGGAATCCTCATGAGGGGCAGTGGAGGGACAGGCATCAAACTCTTCTCTCTGTGACCAGGGACAGGACCCAGGGAACGGCTGGAGCTGTGTCAGGGGAGGGTTAGGGTGGATATCAGGAAAAGGTTCTTCCCCCAGAGGGTGCTGGGGCACTGGAACAGCTCCCCAGGGAATGGGCACGGCCCCAAGGCTGCCAGAGCTCCAGGAGCATTTGGACAACGCCCTCAGGCACAGGGTGGGATCATTGGGGTGTCCTGTGCAGGGCCAGGAGCTGGACTGGATGATCCTTGTGGGTCCTTTCCAACCCATGTATAAAATATTTCCAGTGGTTGGTGTGGAACAGTGAGACCAAGTCAACCTTATGTAAAGTGGTATTTGTCTATATATATATTTTTTTTTTTTTGAGGACAATTATTCCTTCAGTGAAATTAATTCTTTTAGCTTTACTGAAAATCCACTTTGCTTGGTTAAGGCAGCCCTCTCTGTGGCAGCATGGGATTGGGAGAAGCTATGGATGCTGGGTACCAGACTGCAGTGAAAGACACTGTGGATTCCAGTGTCACACAAGTGGGTGTGTCCCCTGTTCCAAACTCTTCCCTGTGTTCTCTGTTCCAAGAAACAGGGGTGGTTCCTCTTCACCCCCAGCTACTCAGCTCTCGGAGTCTGCACCTACATCAGCCAATCCTCTTCAATCCACATTTTTGTTATAGGATTTGAAGGAGAAAGGACTTTAATTGCAGTGTTTTAATGGGCTTCGTATTCTTAATGAGATTTTTAGGGAGGTACAGGACAGGGCAGGATCAGCTCACACAGCCATTTTGCCTCTCCATCATTGCAGACTTAGCTTTGTGAGCAATACACCAGGCACTTGGGCCAGGATTTCCTTGACCTCCTTCTTTTCCCCTGGTGTTCATTCTTCTGTTCTTTCCTACCCTAGATTGTGTTTGGGCTTATGGAATTCTCAGTCCCAACACTCACACAGAGTGGCTTAAAACATCCCTGCGTTTAGGTGCAGTATGTTTAGATTTGTCTTTTTTTTTTCTTCTTATCTCTGAAGGGCTCAGCAGGCTGTTAGTTTGAAACCATGCTCCAGAGTTTTCCAGATGACAGCTTTTTTTTTTTTTTTTTTGGGGGGGCATCCTGACCTACTCTACATGTTCTCACCCAGAACTGGATTGGTCGTGCAAATTAAAATGTCTGATAATTCATCTTTCCACTCTTACCTCCCTATTCACATGGGTGTTAAATGTGCATAGCTCTGTGTGGGTAACTGCAGCTTTAATATCAATGATTTCCTCTCTCATGGGAAGGAGCAGTTATTGAAAAATTATTCTCTTTACTGGTGGTTTCTGAATGTGCTCGTTACCCCCAGGTAGTCACCACAGGGATGGTTTCAGTTTCAGAGGCTGCTATAGTGCTTTCCCAGTCTTCAGTCCACTGGACAGTCAAGTGATGGCGCTCCAAATATTCTTAATATAAAAACATGCACTATTTATTTCTCCGTGTTGAAGTCCTGCTAATTTGGGAAAGCAGACACTTCTCTGTATTTCCCAAAATAATGCTGTTTCCCTTATTACTACTGAACATGCAATCGTGGTATGTAGTTGCACCAGTCCACTGTTACTCACAATAACCTGCAATTGCATTTATATCTGAGCATTTTTCACACTTAAAACAATAGTAATTTCTCATCCCATTCACGCATTCTTTGCATCTTTTGCTAAATTGGCACACTGCAGTCATTTCAGGATTATGTGTCTCCTTAGTGTCTTACTGTTAGCAGAGCCACCAACCCTTCATAGATAAATCTTCATAAATCTTCTGATTTTCCAGGTTAATGTTACTCCCCTTCACCCGCTCCCGTCCTCCCATCCCAACATACCAGTGACCAGAACACTGGATTTCTTTCTCACACCTCTGTTGGGGTTTTTTCCATGCAGCTCATGGAGACGTGGATTCCTGACAACGAGCCCTGCGAGATCTGCACGTGTCTCGACAACAAGAAGATAAACTGCTCGGTCCGACCCTGCCCGACTGTCAAACGTAAATTCATAGAGCTCTGTGATTGGACTTGAATCATTGTTTTGGTTCCTGGTTTCCCAGTTCTTACCCAGACTTGTTTTATACGTGTTTTCTCCAGCTGTCCAGTGCGGTCCGTGTGAAGTCACTCGTCTGCGCAGGGGCCCTGGCCAGTGCTGCCCTGAGTACGAGTGTGGTAGGTTCTTGTAAACTCTTGGAATCTTCTCGGTCTGTACTTTTACCAGATATTTTTAAGGTATACAGTCCCTTTTTAAAAAAAAATATTTAATTCGGTGCTGCATTTTTGATACCACTGAATGATTGAATGATCCGTGTGGAAAACCAAACAGCTCTTACGGATATAAGTCTCCATTCAGTTACAGCTTCGTCCCTCCTTCTGTAATAGATGAGGAAGGGAATGGAGCAATTTGTTTTTGTCTAAATGACATTAGAATGGATTTTTTTTCTCAGGCATTTATTTTTGCATGGTCTATATTTGCCCATTAAATATAACATTAGAACCTTAATCCCCATAACCCGAGCTTGAACTCTTCTCTAAGCTATTTTGAAAACAAACTCTGACCTGTTGAACTCTAATGTACTTCATATTTTCAGACAGCAGTTGAGTGTGAGTTTAATGGGGATGTGCATGTGTGTGTGTGTCTTTTCTTGAGGACTAACTAGGCGTGGTTTTAACCACCCTCTGAATTTCTGTTCGCAGTGTGTGACCTGGTTTCCTGTGATTTGCCTCCTGCCCCTGTCTGTGAGTTTGGCCTGCAGCTTGCCCTGACCAACCCCGGAGAATGCAGACCAAATTACACATGTGGTAAGGTCATTTTTCCTAGCAGGGAGTGACACTGGAACGCTGCGTTTGAGCAACACTGACAACTTCCTTTAGGCATTATTTTTCCCCCTCTGAAAGGTTTAATTTTGGCGCCAATGGACATGTAATGATTTCCCAGACTTGGCAGAAGTATATTGTTGGCACTTTGAATACACTTTCGAGTTAAGGACAAGAGAAACACTTAACTCTTGGACATGTGTTCTCTGACCCTGATGCTTATTTTACAAATCTTCTTGTTTGTGCATGAGACAAGAATTTTTTTTGGCAGGGCAGGAACTTTGCTGAGTTCCTGAACCTGAGCCTTTTATATCTGCGTTACTCCTCAGGCTTTAGGCAGATTTATAACAGTTTGGGGTAGTGATTAATGCCTTGCTGCCAGAGAACTGTCCTGTTCACTGGCAGCACTCTGAAAATCCATGAGCTTGACACGGTGCCCACCTTCTCCTGCCAGCCTGCAACAGGGAAATGTGCAGCTCCATCCCAAGACTTTCCTGCCCGTCGCATCGGACGCTGACCGTTGTCAAGACCGAGTGCTGTGATAAATATGAGTGTACCTGCAGCTGTAGGAACTCCACAGTGAGCTGCCCCCTGGGCTATCTCTCCCAGTCTCTCACCAATGACTGTGGCTGTGTATCCACCACCTGCATTCCAGACCGGGTAAGGGAAGTGAAATGTCTTTTCCATGGATGAGAGTGTCTTTTCCACGTGGAGTGGCAGCACTAGAGCAAGGAGGCAACCTCTCTTGTTTAGAGAGAAACCAGAGAAAAATAGAAAAATAAGTGTTGTAGCAATGGATTACCTCGGGAGCAGGATCTAGGAGCATTAGTCTGGGCATTATTGACTTTATTTTAGGATTATTGTTTTAGGATCGCATCCTGCTGCCAAGGAAATCAGTGACAAATTTATTTTACATTTTGATAAAGGAATAATAACCCCCCACTGAGACTGCTGGAAAATGATGCCAGGGCATTTTTAATTTACAAGTGCCTGAAAGAAACACTCTATTACTTCATGCTGTTGCTTCTTTTATTGCAGTAGTTTATTCTGACATAACCAGTTCATTTTTGGTAACTTTGAGATGATATAGACAAAAAACATTTCAAACTTAAAGGTCTCTCAAACCTCAGGAATTTCAGAGGTGATTTTTAATTTGTTCTCAGATAACAGATAGACATACTTTGGAGCCACAACAGTTACTATATATTCTTCCAATCTCATACTAAATTTATTGACATATTTGGTACACCTTAGAGCTAAAATTCTTTGTGATTGTTGATTACCTTTGTCTCTGCCTGAGAAGGTGTTGCATCTTTAAGAACTATATTGCCACTTTTAAACTTTTGCCAAATTAATACCTGACTCTGCTCAAGTTTCATTAGGGTATATTTTTCTTATTTTGCAAACCTTTTATTCAGTTGTTATATTTTGTTAACCTTTAAGATAAAGCTGCTTAGAGGAGAGGTTGCAGGGCAATTTAACTTTTACATTAAACCTTAACATAGGGTTACGTTGTCTTGTGGCTCAGGAGATCTACCTTTTATTGCCCATTTCTAAGGAGTTCACGACCTTGCATAATTCATTTTATGTCTCTGGGACTTGCTTACTCTATCTATAAAAATAAATTATGTTCTCTCTTTAATACCAAACTGTAAAATTTACTAATAGAAAGTTTAATATAAGGGATGGCTCTGCTTTTGGGGTAGCTGTGATGGCCTGAGGATACAAGAGGATGAAAGCTCTTAGCTCCAAGTAGGATCTCTTCAGATCAGAGGGTTTAGCTGGAAAAAGTTTTGCATGCAAGACTCCTTCTACAGGACTCATTGCTTATTATCCCTAAATATTGTGTGACATTATACTTACAGGGAAACAGAGTCAGACTCCACTGGCTGCAGATAAAACTCTCCAATTTATTCTGTATAAAACAATAGCTTTGCTTGCACTTTTTTTTCCTTTCCTCAACAGAGTGACCACAATTTTAAGACCTGTAGCGTTTCTGAGGGGTTCAAAATATCCCATAAAGTTCATGGTTGGTTTTGTACCTTAAAATGCAGCCTTTTGGTGCCCTGACAGCAGCAGTGTGCTCTTTTATGTGTTAATTATTGCATTTAACAGGTGTGTGTGCACAACAACATAGTCTATCCTGTTGGGACAGCCTGGGAAGATGGATGCAGGGAATGCTCTTGCACTGGTGTGAGGGATGATGTTACGGGACTTCAGATGACCGAGTGTCGTGACAAAGTGTGTGACACGTTCTGCTCTCGGGTGAGTAACACTTAAACCAGTGCAATAACCAGCAGAGCCCTGGTGGGGACCTGCAATGATCCCTTTTAAGCCTCCTTGTTTGGAGAGAAACCAGAGAAAAATAGAAAAATAAGTGTTGTAGCAATGGATTGTCTTGGGAGCATTAGTTTGGGCATTATTGGCTTTATTTTTGGATTATTGTTTTAGGATCGCATCCTGCTGCCAAGGAAATCAGTGACAAATTTATTTTACATTTTGATAAAAGAAAAACTGCGTCCTGACGTGTCTGTCATTCACACCACTTGCACAATAAGTGTTCATGGTGTCTGAAGTTCAGTTGCAGATGTCTGTTCTAGCTCAAGTTCACTTTCTGAAGTTCCCATTTCAGCTCTGTCTGTTGCTCAGCTCTGCCCATTGTAGCAGTAATAACACCTCATGCTGGGGCCTTTATTGTGCTCAGACATCTGCTACATCCTATAAAACCCCATGGTTTACTTTTGGAAGTCTAAAAAGGAAGTGTGAGCCACTTTGTTACATTGATTTAGATGGTCAAACAGGAATAGACAGAAAATTGGTACAAGGAGTTGGTAGAGGAACGTGACTTATGTCAGATATTAGGAAAAGGTTCTTCCCCCAGAGGGTGCTGGGGCACTGGAACAGCTCCCCAGGGAATGGGCACGGCCCCAAGGCTGCCAGAGCTCCAGGAGCATTTGGGCAACGCTCTCAGGCACAGGGTGGGATCGTTGGGGTGTCTGTACAGGGCCAGGAGCCGGACTGGATGATCCTCGTGGATCTTAAATATTGCATCATTCTCTAGAACCAATGAAAAACCCCAATCTGTTAGGAAAAAAACAACAGAGCAAGTGCAGAATTTGCTGAGAAAGTTTGAGTATGCCAAATGCAGTAAAAAACATGAGAGTAGATGTGGGAATTTTTAACTGTTGCAAAAGAATCCCTTCAGTTTCCACTTGTGGAAAAGACTTGCCTCTATTATGGCAATTTTAATGAAATATTAGATCTAAAGTATCTGGCTGTGTTTCAGCTCATAGCAATAATTTATCAATAATTTGTTATTCCAATAAAATCTCATTAATGCAGAGCTAATTCCTTGACATTGCAGCATCAAAAAAATCCAGTTAAAAACACATGAAAAGACTTGGTGGAAATGATGCCAGTTCTTTTTGGGAACTTGTCATTTCTTCTACTCCTTTAATGGTTGTACAACCAAAACAGTAATTGTTGGACTACTTGGATAGCTCAGATTTTTTTTCCCTTTGCTTATTCCTGATTCAGTGGATATACATATCAAGGACATCAGCAGTGCTGTCATCCAGTTTGAATTGACCTTAAACTTATTTTTCAGTTCAGATTAGATGGCATTGATAGTTGCGTTGATATCAAATACATACTTTAATCATGCATCGTTACTAGGATGGTATTTATACTCTCTGCTGCTCCTGGTTATTAATTTCATTGCCAGGTGTTAAAGTAGTGCAGTATCATTCTTGACCGTGTCATCTGACTTCTGTGAAAACAGCTTGGAGTTTTTTTTTAATCTGGCAACACAAAAAGAGGGAAAAAACCCCCAAAACCCCTAAAACCACCACAACATGTACTAGATTCCTCATGCTGATGAAGGGAATGTGCTACTGTTGTCCTTAGCATGGCAAAACTGAACTCAAGTAATATCTGTAGCTTTAGGGTGTTAAGAAATGCTATGGATAAAAGTGGATGTTTCATTTAAATGGACCAACCCCTGAGTTCTGTGAGGAGCTGAGCAGCAAATACTGACTTCTCCCTTGCAAACCACGTGTGGATTTGCCTCATTACATGTCAGAGTCCCTCGACCACTTCTGTCCTCTTTTATCTTTACAAACCTCTGAGAAAACAAGCAGATGATCCCTGCAGGAGTTGCACCCGGTGCTCTGAGCACCCTGCTCTGGTGGAAGGTGTCCCTGCCTGCGGCAGCGGGTGGGAATGGGATGATCTTTCAGGTCCCTTCCCACCCGGGCCTTTCTGTGTTTCTGTGGTCTTTGTCAGTGTGTTAGGGGTGCAAATTCTGCTCTGTAACACCTCTTTGCACTTTAGATGCCTGTGTTCACACCAACTTAGTGAAATTTGCGTCCTCCAGCTGGGTTTTGCTTTTTCCTGGGCACAAACAGCTCGTGGATTTTTACTTCTCTTGAGTTTGCCACACAAAAAGTTGCACCTGATACTTCAGATGCTTCAGGCATGTATTTAGCAGATAAAAGTAATGTAAAACCAAATGCTCAACAGCAGGACTTTTCTCACAGAGCTGGGTCAAGGTCTGGCATCACATTTTATGGCATTATATGAAATAAACTTCCATATCAAAGTCCATTGATTATCACGGTTTGCTCATGTGCTGCATGTTGCAAATCAGGGACAGTGAATCCCTCAGCAATTCAGTTTGACCAAAATAAAACTATGCTTATTTTTACTGGCATTTTTCACATGAACAATATTGTCTGTGGCAGAACATCTTTCCTTCAGCTCTGTACTGAGATCAGGGTTATGTTTTGCCCCTTGGAGGCTGCCTAGCTGTTACATATAGAATATTTTCTTTCTAATTGGATTAAAGCTTGTTGCTTTCTTGCACTTAGATATTTCACTGTTTCAGTATTTGGCTGCTTGCTTTAGGAGATTAATATGCATTAAAAGTGAGAATTTGGATCCTGTTGTTTCTGTGGGTTGAGGTTTCTTTTTGAACTATTTTGCTGGATTTATAAGATTTTTCTTTAGTTACAGAGGGCCTACTGTTCAATTTTCGTGCTGCTTATTTCGTTTTCCATAATTAAGTGTTAGACTTTGATAAGATACATAATCTCTGGTGTTGCATAGTAGTTTGTTATCTTAATTTGTAGTATTTTTTTTAAATGCCTTTTGCAGGTAAACTGTTGGCTTAAACTGTGTTGGACTTGGCAGTGCTGGGTCAATGGTTCCACTTGATGGTCTTAAAGGGTTTTTTTTAACCTAAATGATCAGTCAGAACCGGTTCCTGGATTACATGTCTGAGCAACCTGCATCTTCCCTCTGCTTAAACACAGGGCAGTCAGATGTCTGAACGTGCTCAGACTGAATGCTACCCTTGAATTCTCTGGAATGGGAAGGAAAGTTGTGAGTGCCAATGCCACAAGAACAATTTTTACCTTTATAAAATACTATTATATATAAAAAAAGTTTTTTTAAAATTATTAAAAAACCCCTCATAATTGAATCTGTCCTTTTTCAAACTCTCCTTTTCATAAAATGTTGTTAACATTAAACATCGCTCCTAAAAGAAAACCCTGGGATGGCTGTTCTCGTTTGCCTCCTCTTCCTGGATCAGTCAGTCCTTTTCTTTCCTTTCCTCCTGCAGGGCTACAAGTATGTTGTGCCAGAAGGGGAGTGCTGTGGGAGATGCCAGAAAACTGCCTGTGAGGAGCAGCACTTTTGGCCTCGGGGTGATGAAGATCCTCCTTTGCACGAGGTGAGGCACCAGTGGGATGGACATTTCCCCTCCTAGCAAAAGCCCCCCGGAATTCTTTTGTGTTCCATGGAGGGAAGTGAAGATGCTGTCAGCTATTTCTTCTGCACATCGAGCAGCACTGAGGAACGATGTTTTGGGTGTCCCGTGACCTGCCCAGTCAATTCTCACATGTGGATCCTCCCCACCCTTTTCTGGGACAGATATTTTTTGTACAATCACTGATTTCAGCCATGGTCGCTTGAAAGGAATGTTCATTGGGTATAATGCCTCCCTGGCTGTCAGCTATTTGTTTAAATTATCCCAGTTAATTTGTATTGCAATCTGCTGCTGTCTTAGAAAAAAAGGCTTGTTAAAGTGCCATTTTGCAACCTGCCTTTTTCCTGGTTTTGACAAGGGCATTTCTTAATGTGGATCAATATTCTTCTCTGCTTCATCAAAAAAGCCTTCAGAAAGCCTATTTTAATGTCCCACTGTCTCCCACTGATTTTTTTTTGGTCCTAACAGAATAATAGTTATACTCTGCAGTCTCTTTCTTGCTATGTCCTCTTGTAACTCTTCCGTCATTAGTGAAGAATTAAGTATTTAGCCCACTAGAGGAATGTTTCCTAACTTTCTGAGCAAAGATGTTTGAATTGACTGCAGCTGGGGATCTGATCTTCAGTTTCACTGTTCTTGAAGTGTATTCAGAGTGGTAACAGAGAAGGAATAAAACTGCAAAGCAGTGACCAGCTTCTCCCAGCCCTGAACTGTGGCAGCATCTTCCTCCTGGCCTGTGGTGATATCTGTTCCCATAAACAGCACTTGAAGTTCCCGCTTTGTCTGGCCTGTGGGTGATGATGATAAGAGAACTGTCAACAGGATCTCGTCTTTTCTACATTTGCAAGTGTTTCAGGTCTAGAGCCTATTGCCAAAGCCTCCTTTGGGCTTAGCAGAGCTGATTTGCAGCAGGCTGGAGCAGAAAGAGGGGCTGTCAGCTGCAGTGCAGTGCAGCCAGTCACCAGGGAATAAATGCAGATTTAACTCCAGTTAGGAGTGCTTTTTCTTCTTCACGTGTTGTCTGACAGGTCTCTTTTGAAGGATACTCCTGTGATTCTCATTCTCTACAAATTCAGTGTGCTCTATAAACTGTTTGTCACGGTGAGGGTTTGTGGAGAACTGCAGGGTGACACTTTTTCCAACACAGTAAACGTGCTTTTGTCAAGCCAGCACCTGGCTGGGGTGGTCCTCCCTCTATCCAGGGGCACAAATGCTGCTGCCTGCGTTTAATCCTCTCACAACTCCTCCTCAGGTTGGCACAGAGTGGCGATCCCCCTGGAACCGCTGCGTTGTCAACGAGTGTGTGCGGGTGAACAACGAGGTGTTTGTGCAGCAGAAGAATGTTTCCTGCACCCAAATGGATGTGCCTGACTGCCCAGAGGGAACTGAGCTGCGCTGCGACCGAGTGGTGGACTGCTGTCCTTCCTGCAGATGTGGTAAGGTCTGGGGGATGACAAACGGGATCGTTCCGGCATGAATCGTTTCATGGGGTGATTTTGTGTTTCTCAAAAATAATTTTAAAAGTGTGTGTTATGGAAGCTTAGCCCCACTTTGAAGGGCTCCTGTGTAATTTAGACATTGAGCACAGAAGCACCTGCTGCTGCATCCAAAGCTCCATGGGCAAAAGGGGAAGGGGGGGATTCTGCTTTCCAGTGCCTGAAGGGAGCCCACAGGAAAGGTGGAGAGAGACTCTTGACAAGGGCCTGGAGTGACAGGACAAGGGACAATGGCCTCACACTGACAGAGAGCAGGTTTAGATGGGATATGAGGAAGAAATTGTTCCCTGTGAGGGTGGGGAGGCCCTGGCACAGGTTGCCCAGAGCAGCTGTGGCTGCCCCATCCCTGGCAGTGTTCCAGGCCAGGTTGGATGTGGCTCAGAGCAACCTGGGCTAGTGGAAGGTGTCCCTGCCCATGGCAGAGAGCTGGAACAAGATGATCTTTAAGGTCCCTTCCAGCCCAAGCCTATGATTCTGTGACTCCTAAGATAGTCTTGACTCAAAAGTCTAAATCAAAAGATTTGGGTAGTTGGCCTCAGTCTGGGAAGACTCACAGTGATGTTTAGTTGACAAGTACGTGTGCAACCCCAGGGTTAGGAGGGAGCAGTGGGAGGAGGAGAGGTTATATGCTCTCTAACTTGCAGAAAATCTGAGTGCATCTTCTGAGAATATGAGGCTTGAACTGGAGGGGAAAGTTCATGTTCTGCCATGTATTTGTTCAAAAAAAGCTTAGCCAGAGATATTTTTATGCAGCATCAAGTACATCAAGCTCTGACAAATTGTTGCCTGTCAAGGTGTGATGTAAGGGGGCTCAGTTATGCCTCTTTACAGTGGACACAAATTTCTTCAAGCTGGAACTGTACTAAGTCAAAAAAGCATAGCTGTGGTTGACTAAATCCGGGAATTGTCATTATAATGGTAATGCTAAATGGAATACTTTGTCCTTTTTCAGCACCCCTGAATGGTTGTCCTTTGAATGGCACTGTTATTGGGGTAAGACACAAATTCCTTTTACTTGTTGAGATGGCAAGGTATTTAAATGTATGAATGAACTTTTGAAGGACACACACTTGTCAGAAAATACACACAGAATACAGGACAGCTTTTTTTCCAGACAGAATCTCTGCAAGTGAGACCTTGGAGTAAAAGCAGTGCCAGGGGGCTCAGCACATCTGTGTCCAGCCCCTGACTCTGCCAAGGTCAGAGTGCTATGTGACAATGAGCATCACTGCAAAATGGGGACAGCAGTGTTTCCTCATCTTGAAGGATGCTTGAAAAGAGTGCTTAGAAACTGTGGTAATCTGCATTTCGTAATGGTTTGCAGACTACCAAACACACAGGAAACTCTCTGCGAGGGTTAATCTCCCGAGTGATCCTTGCCCACTTTGGGGAAGCAAAACTTTCCCGTACTCTGCTCAGAGGATAAGGCAGATTAAAACAAGGATGGAGACTCGCTCCACCTGTGTGGAAGGAGAGGTATCCCTCCTTGGCTATTAGCAGGAACAGGAAAGCTGAGCTTCCTCCCTGTTTGAGCTCTTTTCCCTTTCAAGATCCCAGCTGATATGCCCTGTGAGGACATTTTTTCTCAACTGCGTATTTAATGGATAGATTAGGACATGTTTAACCCAGCCCATGACAGTGGGAATGATGAGAGTTAAGCATCTGATCTCATTTATACCGAATTCATCTTTGGAGAGCTCTGTCAATTGTCCATTGTTTCCCTAAATCCATATTCTGGCAGCACCTCTGGTGTCAAAGAGCTCTAAATATTCTCACCACCCCCCAGGGAAACAGGTTCTCTTTAGTCATTTAACCTAACTTTAACCTGCTCATTCCTGCTTTGTCAGCCTGTGTCTTCCTCTTTCATTTATTTAAAGGTAAATTTACTGAAATCTCTTTATATTTTAGTGATGAACCTTTCTCCATCTATTTCTTGTGGTTTGGATACTTTTTTCGTAGTCCAAAAGCGTAAGTTTATCAGTTTGTTAGAGCTAAAGCCATGTCATCAAGCATCCATCATTCTGTGTAGGGATGACTTCCCTGTAGAATTAAATTCAGGGAAAAACTCTGCCTTTCTTGTCAGAACCCTGGTTTAAAAGTGATAAATTCTGGAATAATCTACTTTCTCTTTGATCCCTCTACTTGTTTCCTCTAGGGTATGTTGTCAAAACTAGTTGTGGCATTCTATAAGGACAATATTTGTAGGGAATGTCAAGCAGGACAGTAATTTGCAGCTTTTGCCACATTCTGTTATAGAGGATCATATCATATATGATATATATATCATATCATATATAGGATCCCATATATATATATTTTTTTTCTGTATTGCAAACCAAAGTTATTTCCAGTTGTGTGCTGTTCTTCCATGACCAACTTATTTTTTTCTCCTCCAACAAAATGTTCACCTGATCTGTCAAGTAAAGTATTTTTTTCCCTCTTCAAACGTTTCAAAATATTTACAAATATTTTAAAATAAACATAAGCAAATTTTGAAACAACATGTCAAGTTGAAGGCAAAATGAGAAGTGTCTGTGTTTGGAAGACTTCAAGATAAAATGTCTCAGCTTCTGCAAGATTGAAAAAATTCCTAACATTTCTTAAACTAGCTTCATTTAATGTCTTACTATAAGTTAATTAGTTATATATCTGAAAGATTTTGAGCACCTGGCGTCACTACAGTTTTGTCTTGTACTCTTCTCTGCTTTGATGACTGGTTCCAGAGTCCTGGTCAGGAAGGAAGATGTGGTGTCACAGAAGTTTATACTTCCTGGATTTCAAACCCTTTATGCTGGGTCCTTTAAGAATAGGCTTCAAGTTTCATTTTCTATCAAGGGAAAACTTTGCTGTGTTAACTCCTTCCCTGAATAGTTCCAAGTTTTGAGTCTTTCACTGCATTTCTGGTCATTGACTGTGTCCTTAACCCCTTTACATTTTTGTCTTGTGTCTGCTTACCAATATTATATCCCAGTAATTTGGTTGTGTGGCATCCACTCTGCTGTTCTTAACAATGCTGTGGGCTTTAACTGCAAGCTTCCAAGCAGGTGGCTGTATTTACCAAAAGGATTATCATCATCACTCTTCTGTTTTCCCAGGCTTTTACTGAGTGGCATTTTTGAAGGTGATCCCAGCAGTTTTGGGCTTTATGCAGGTTGTTTTGGTGGCACTGGGTTAGCGGGTGGTGACATTTCATTCCAAGCTAGCCAAGAAAGCCCGTGATAGGTGTGTTATATAAAGAGGAAAAGCTATATCAATCCATTATTTTGTTCAGTTCTGTCATGCTGAGCAAATTTTGGATGGGGAAAGACCTCCCCCCAAAAGTCCAAGGCGCTTGCGTGTGAAGATACCGCTTCAACACGTCTCTAGTAATCCCTGTGTTCCTGCCTGTCACAGTGATTGTCATATGAATTCAACTTTATCTATTTTGCACTTAATTGGAATGTTAGAACTATTAGAAGATACCATGAGGATATTGAGGATATCAGTTGTGGCTTTGCAGACCCTTTGCAGAAAGTAGCTCTTTATGGAGCTACTGAGGCATTCTTTGATAAGCCATGCCACTGGTCTGCACTAGAACTGTCACTCTGGTGTCTGACTGCTTTCCAGTGTTGAGATCAAACAAGAAATCTGGAGTTTCAGAGGATATTTGCTCTCCACCTGTTGTGGTGTAACCTCAGCCAACAGCCACTCGCTCACTCCCCGCCAGCAGGATCAAGGAGAGACTGGGAAGGGTAAAAGTGAGGAAACTCCTGGGCTGGGATAAAGACAGTTTGATAGTGAAAGCAAAAGCCGTGCAAGCAAAGCAAAACAAAGAATTCATTCACTGCTTGCCATGGTCGGGCAGGTGTTCAGCCTTCCCAGACGAGCAGAACGGTGACCTGGGAAGACAAACACCGTCACTCCAAATATCCCCCCCTTCCTCCTTCTTCTCCTCACTTTGTATTCTGAATGTCCCTTTGGTCGCTTGGAGTCACCTGTCCCAGCTGTGTCTCCTCCCAACCTCCCAGGTACCCCCAATCTCATCATCAGCCTGGCAGTAGGAAAAGCAGGAAAGGCCTTGGCTCTGTGCAATCCCTGCTCAGCAATAACAACAACATCTCTGTATTATCACCCCTGTGTGCGGCACAAATCCAAACCACAGCCCCATTCCAGCCCCTGGGAAGGAAATTAACTGTACCCCAGCCAAAACCAACCACCCTCCCTCTCCCACAGCAACATTTTGGGTGTATCCCCATGCCTGCATCCACTGAGGGTTTTTAACCCTCCAGATTAATGATATTCACTACAAAAAGGTTAAATCTGGGAAGCTGAAGAGTCCCATGTTCAGGTCTCAAGCTGAGCTGTTAAAAGACAGGGATCGCCCCCCTGGTATTTCCTCTTTCATCATGTTTTATGTGGCGGATCCTTTTTCGAGACCTCGGGAGAGAGTCATTACTGTTACTGGTTATAGAGGCCTGAGGACCTCTGCTGTTCTGGGGCACAGAAGAAGAATGTAGCTAAGATTCTGTTCTCAGAACATTTGTCCTTCAGAGTGTTGGCTCTAAACCACCCATAAATGCATTACTTTTGCACTGTTACTGTGGCCAGCTTCTTGTTTTTGCTCCATTTGTTTCATGAGCATTTAATACTTCAAAAAGGAATCTGAGGATATGCACAGTATGTACCGTGGAAAATTCTCATTCCAAGTGAAATCAACGGTGGCATTCCATTAATATCTGAAGCAGAATTCAAACCTTTCATAATCTAGCAAAATTGTCTATTTACCTAATTTATTTACCTTATTTATTAGCTTTTAGAAGTTCCTTGTGGAAATCCTGAGTAGGCCGCTCCCACTTTGTCCCTTCAGTCTTTGTGGTTTGTTATTTTGGGGTTGAAATGAAGGGCTTTGCACTTGGGAGGGAGAAAGACTTTGTCTTTAGAATTCCTTTTAGTGCAGGGTAACCAGTTACTGACTCCACATCTTTTTGTTTCCCACTTAATGGTTTGGCATTTTTGCTCTGCATTTTAAATGTCATTTTTGCTTGCTTTGAAAAGGTGATGGGATCCAGCAAACAAAGTGCTGGGGAAGAGCTCAGGGAATCTGAATTGTACTCAGTTTAATTTGCTTATAACTATGGACAAATAGAGTTCTTCAGTCAGTAATTCTGGAGTTTTTTTATTTGTCTTTTCTCAATCTTAAGCTTTTAGGCCTTTAGAGATTCCAAGCAATGTTGTTACAAAAACAATAACAAGCAATTTCTGCCCATAATCTGTGGGTTGTGATGGCTCTAGAATAAAAACTTGTTGCCAAATCAATTCATTACACTCAAAAAATGAACTCTTGGCAACCACATAGAATAATAAAAAAAAATCTTCCTCATGACTTTCAAGGATTCCTTTCTTACTTGCTAGATTTGCAAGAGATAAAGAAATGCCAATGCCATTTCTCAGATTGAGGACTTCTAAAGGGCTTTCTTGAAAAATAGCCTCATGCCGTGCTGCTTGTTCTGGAATTACAGATGCAAAAAATTGGGGTCTCTGGAAACTTGGGAGCATGGGTTTCTTGTTTCTCTAGCAAAGAATTACGGTGCAAGATTTGATGAAAGAGATTTATCCTGAAGTCACTTGTTGATTTGCGTTTTGCTGGCGCCGTGGTCACTAACCAACAAACCGGTTCCAACGTTTCAGCACGGGAGGCGCCTGATGGTGGATCCATGCACGACGTGTGACTGCTTCCAGTCAGCACCTCGGAAATACACGCTGAGATGTTCCAAACTGAACTGCCAGGCCTGCCCAGCGGTGAGTGTGAGCAGTCTGGGGGTTCTGCTTGGGAATGGGTCTGATGGGAGTCGTGTTCTTCACTGGACACGCCAGTTTATGTTTGGTACAGCTCTGGGGCCTTTGGCCTTTCTTTGGGTTCTTCTGAGAAGTCTTGGCTCTGTGTCCTTTCCATGAATTAGATGATATGCACCAAATCTGATCTAAATCCTCAGTGTAGCAAAGATAACTTTACATGGTACTCAGCTCCACAGGAACATTTTATTGTTTATTTTAGTTTACTTACCCTAAGGGCAATGTAAGGTTTGGCAAATAATTTGCAACAGGAGCTGCTGTGTCCTCTTTCCTACAGTGTTATCTGTCCCTCCAGGGACTGGCAGCTCAGCCAGATCTCCATGCTTCAGGCCTTTCCTATGACTCTTCCAAATTGTCTAAAAGCTGGGCTCAGTAGCACTTGTTTGGTTCCCAGCCAAGTCCTCAAATCCATTTGAGGTGATTGTCCCCACCAGTTCCACTGTTTTTTTGAAGTCTTTGCTGCTGCTTTGCTGCCACCACCTGCAAGGAATGACTTTGGCTGAGAAAGCCAGAGGGATATAGCTCCCATCTTCACTCCACTGCCCAACAGTGTGACAGGAGTACCTGATTAGCTCTGCTCAATCATGTAGCCTTCTCTCTTAGCACCGACACCTTGAGTGGGACACCTAAGTGAGTTGCAGAGGCTGGTTTAATCTCCTTGTGTCCAAAGAGCACAGACCAGCAGCTAAGTTTCACAGAAAAAAGCTTAAATGCCTCTTCCCCTTCTTCATCCTTTGCCTGGATAATGGATGGAGCCCAATGAGCCCAACCAAACCCAGGGCCTGTGTAAGCGGTGGCTGTGGCACCCAAAATCCACATCTCTAAAATGATGTAGGATTCCTGGCTGATGCCCAGGAGAGGCATACATTGATAGGGTCCCTGGAAAAGAGAGGGCCAGAGTTGTGGATGAGTCCAATCTCCCATCCTGAAGTAGAACTGGAAAAGACTGGAAATGTAGTTAAGTTTCTGTAGAGAGTAATCTCTACTGATAAAAAAGTAAGACTGCAGGCTCAAATTATTTCCTGCAACTCTCTTTCTTGAAGAATTGTCAGCAGTGTCCCAGCTGGCCTATTGTGAGTATAAAAATGATGTTGTGACTTCCAAATGATGTCCAGGGACAGGTCAGTGGTTAGGACAACCCGAGGCCAGCCAGTTTCCTGTGGAGAATGTGGCTCAGATAATTCATAAGTGTTCCACTTGTCCACTGGGCCATCAAACTGGCCTTGACCCCTTTTGTTTGGTGGTGTGGGTGTAGCCTGTGGCCAAAAGGACAATCTGTAATACTTTTTGTGGTTCTAGACCCTAACATCACCCCTCCAGTAAGGTTTGATTATAGAAATACGTCCCGGTTTGAGACAAAATTCGGAGGAACGCTCTGGGAGGAACGCCTCCTCTATAGAAGGCAGGTTACAGCCACCCCTCCCCCACCAGGCTTGGGGAAAAAATTCCTCAAAGGAAAGTGAAAGAAGGGAAAAAACCTATTTATTTAGCAAACACACAGGAAAAGAATAATTCTGAATAATAAAACCTCTCGCTGTGAAGAGAAAACCTGGGAAGATTTTAGAGTCCTTTCCATGGGTGTGGGCTCTCCCTCTCTCTCCTCTCCGGAGCTGGGTCGGCTCGGGCCCCTCCAGGCCGAGGTGTGAGGGCTCCCAGTGAGGTTCTGATGTTCGGATGTTCTGAACAGTCCAGAAGAGAAGAAGAAAAAACCAAAGTCCCAGGGAAACAAAGGAGTTTAACTCTCCGTCTCTCTCTCCAAGAAAGGAGCCAAGAGCTGGGGAAAGCAGGAAGGTGCCTCTGCTCTGCAGCAGCAGCTCTCCCCCCGTGTCCTTGAACACAAAAACTGTTTTGAAAAGTTCGTCTGGCTTTTTTCTTTCCCTCACACCCAGTTTTAAAGGCACAGAAAGGCACAGGAATCATGTCTGGGCATAGAGCAGGCAATAGGGGATACACATCATAAAGTCACCCCAGGACAACATAAGCTTCTGAAGGGAAAATAAATGGCCAAGCTCAGTGCTGAGCATCTTTCTCCAAATATAACTGCCATACAATATAACCTGGCAGATGCATGAAAAAAACCCAAACATACACCAGATTGAATTTGTGGCCAGAGACATGTGTGCATATGTGTGTTCCCACACAAAGATACACAAACATCCATTCTTGCTGCTCAGTGCAAGAAGCCAGCTGTAGAAATTAAAGGTAGAGGAATCAGTATAATACATGATAAAAAAAAAAAAAATGGGGAAACATTCCTCTCCTGCTACTTTCACCACCCACACATTTCCCAAACAGCTCCTTTTCCCCACCTGACCCAAAAGTACAGACTAGACAGAAAACCCTGAAGAAAGGGCTGTTTCCAGTTGGGCTTATTAAGGACTGTGAACTTGTGTTTGGGAGATGTGCAGCTACCCAAGGGAAGTCACAGGTCGAGGAATATGTGTCCCTTCCTAGCCGTTGTAATGAATTTGTGGAGCTTGAGGGAAAAAAAAAATCAAATAAGATACAGAATGTCTTCATCCTCCTAAGGCCAGTGGGATTCACACACTTCACAGGATCTTTCCTGTCTCAAAGCCTTCACCTTCATGGTATACCCAGATTAAAAACCATTCCTTGCTAATGGATAAAATTTAGGAGTACCAATTCTCTCAGGAGCACCTGCTTTCTCCTGCATGCTGCACTTGTGAAAGTAAAAGCAGTGGTAATTGAAGTGCAGCCAACTCCATCATGTTCTGCTCAGAATGGTCGTTTTATGACCTGCTTTAGGTGCTTATATTTTTGCTAGTAGGGCAAGTTCACCTAAATAACAATGAACTACGTTTTCTCCCAGTGATTTAATAGTAACCCCCCCTCCCCAAATTCTCTTTCTATAAAAAACATATGGATAACATGCATACCTTCACTGAACCAGAAAGTGTTTTCTTTAAAATGTTCATCTCATCATAAGCAGCTGTTGGTTATCTGGAGCAGCTGGGGACATTACTGTGGGACACTTCATGTGTTAGCTCAGTTCCTTTCTGCTTGGTTTGGTTTTTTCCTTTCCATCCTCCACTCTATACCTTTCTTCTTCTCCCCCTAGTGCTGCTCATTCTCACATGCTCTTTTTCCTGCCACTGTTTTTTCCTTCAGTGCTGTTTGTGGGGCTCCATTTTTCCCCTTTCCTTTTTTTCCTCTCCTTTTTCCTTTTATTATATTGTACTTTCTCTGATGCTCTTTTTACTCTCTTGTATTATCAGCCTTTTTCTTTTCATACTCCAAATTTTCCAGCTTAGCCTTGTTCTCCCCTTTCCCTGCCCACTGCTTACTAGATATCTTGTCCTTTTCTCTCCACTTTCAGCACTTCCAACTACTTTTCCATGTTGCACTGTATAGAATTCATTGGCTTTACTGAGAAACATTTTGTTGGCTGTCATTTTGTCCACTGAATCTTATTTTTTTTAAAAAAAACCTTCTTAAAATAAATATAGGATGAATGCTTAAAACAAAATAAACTCAGAAAAATGTCCTTTACCTTCTAGAATTACAGAAGGCAGGAAATCCCTGGTTCTTGCTGTGGAAAATGTGTGCCAACTTCATGTAGCATCAGGCTGAGAGATGGAAGGGTTCAATATCTTCAGGTAAGTTTTAAGCACTCTTTCTTTTATTTATGAGTAAATGTAAATGTAACATCAATTTCTGTTGAACCCCAGGGAAACGCATTTTTCTTCATTTTTGATTAGGTAGCATGGCATTACCAGTGCTTTCTGTATCTCAGAATGATTGATCAAGAAAGTTAATTTGTTTGTAAATGAAAAAATAGGAGACTTCATACCACAGTGCAAAATTCTAGAGGGGCATTCTAGATTCATGAATGTTGTCAAGGAACTTTGAATGGAATATGACCTCAAACAGTTATTTAGAGGAAATTAAACCCCTCATTTTAAATGTGAAATATTTAAGTTGAAAATGTGAATTTTGAAAAATTCACCAGCGTAGAATCATGGAATGGATTGGGTTGGAAGGGACCTCAAAGATCAGCTTGTCCCAATGCCCTGCCGTGGGCAGGGACACCTCCCACTAGACCGGGTTGCTCAGAGCCCCATCCAGCCCGGCTTTAATCCATGATATGTTCTTAAACGGGAGTGGATTATTTTTCTGGTTAAACCCCATCCTCTGTCACAAGAGACAGCACCTAAAATTGTCTTTTATTCCATTCCTGTGAGAAGTTTTAGATGGAGAGAGTGTGGGAAGAGCCACAAAGCTGGGGAAGGGTCTGGAGCACCAGGAGGGGCTGAGGGAGCTGGGGGGGCTCAGCCTGGAGAAAAGGAGGCTCAGGGGGGACCTTCTGGCTCTGCACAACTCTCTGACAGGAGGGGGCAGCCAGGTGGGGGTCGGGCTCTGCTCCCAGGGAACAAGGGACAGGACAAGAGAAAACAGCCCCGAGTTGCACCAGGGGAGGTTCAGATTGGATATTAAATTTTTTCTTCACTGGAAGGATTTTCCAGCTTTGGCACAGGCTGCCCAGGGCAGTGGTTGAGTTGCCAGCCCTGAAGGGATTTTAAAAATGCGTGGATGTGGCTCTTAGGGACATGGTTCAGTGGTGGACTTGGTTAGCAGTGCGAGGTTAATGGCTGGACTTGTTCTTAAGGGTTTATTCCATCCGAAATGATTTTGTGTGGAGGTGGCTTTACATATACATTTTTAAAGAAGCTCCCAACTCCTCCAGAAGGTAAATAATTGTATATATGTCTCTTTGAAAGACAGATCATAGGCCAGACCACCAAATCTCTCACTTAGGGAAGTTTTTTTCCAAAGTTAATGGAAATTTCTTCCCTGTTAAGACCTGAAAAAGGTCAGGTTTTGGCAATCTGGGCAGAGCTGTGATCAATACGGCCACGGAATTAAACAGAAGATGATGACTTTGTTGTTAAAAAAA
This sequence comes from Mohoua ochrocephala, assembly GCA_013398855.1. Lineage (NCBI taxonomy): Eukaryota > Metazoa > Chordata > Aves > Passeriformes > Acanthizidae > Mohoua > Mohoua ochrocephala. The sequence continues at coordinate 5,405 of VZTA01016555.1, read as the reverse complement.
TGCTGTTTACTAAAGATTTCCATGTTTTATAAATGTCACCACCACGGTACTTTATTATAATTGAGGCACCAGCCAAGGAATTTCCTGAAAACCTCCTGTTGTTTCTGTGTAAAGCTAACAGCCCTTCAATCTTTCCAGGCAAATGCATCCCTTCAGGATGGCTGCGACAGTCACTCCTGTAGAGTAAACGAGAGAGGGGAATTCATCTGGGAAAGGAGAATCACCGGCTGTCCTCCATTTGATGCCAGAAGGTGCTTGGCTGAAGGAGTAAGTAGAGAAATGGGTCCTGTTTCCAGGTTTCCTAATAGGCTCTGTCATGTTTATGGTACCTTCTGTGTGCTGGGGCGGGAAACCCCAACCCTCTCCCAACACCGTGGCTAAACTGAGTTTGAACTTTCTCTGAAATTCAGACAGATGTAGGATTTCTCTGTTTTAAAGCATATGCTGGCTTTCTGTGGGTCTGCACTGACTGCTTACAATAATTCTGTTATGAATATGAAGCTGAATGTTTGAAGTACCAAACATCTGCAAGTAGCGCTTTTAACAAAGTTCTCAGTTTGGGATCTGGAGCAAAACTGTGTGGATAAGGACACAAACTGAGAAGTATGCATGTGAAATGCTAAGATATTTTTTCTCTGCCATTATGTGATGTTAGGGAAAGCAACTTTCACACTGCTGTAGGAAGATCAAACTTCCCCAACTGCAGTTGTTTGGCAAGATAAAAAACCCTGCACAAAGTATCCACCCATCTTTCTTGTGATTTGAGGTTGATTAGACACTGAGGAGCAGAGTGAGGTGGGGATGTAGCACATGGGGCCCTGGTTTTGCTCTTCTGTCAGGTTTTATACATCTTACAGGTGTTTATGTCCACCTGTTCCCATTTTCTTGGGCATGGCAGGAAGCAGGGAACCTTTAACAAAGCTTGTGGCCAAACCACTCTGGCCGTACACATGAAACAAATGGAGGATTATGTTATGTATATTGCAGGAAAAATAAAGCTTCTACAGGGCATTTCTCACTTTGTGGAATTATAATACGCAGTTTTATTATATAAACAAAGATTTAGAAAAAAATGCTGCATTATATTACAGGCTTGGGGTTATTGTCATATTCAAATGATCTTAATGGAAAATCACTGAAAAAGAGTTTACTTTTTAACCAGAATTTCTCAAACTGCATTTATTCTTCTCCTATCCCCCCCAAACAGAACTATTTCAGCTATAAAATTAGTGGTTTTCATCTAGTTGGAGATCAAAATTTTAGAGTTTTTTATTAAAAAAGCCTCCAAACTTTGGAGCATGTAAGCTCAGGGGTTTACACAACAATGGCATCACTCTGCAGTGTAAATATTTCTCCATTTTTCCTTTCACTGTGGATTTTCAATAATTTGCACCATGGTGCCTTAAGTGGCCACCTAAACCACACAGACAAGGCAAGAATTAAGAGAATAAAAGGAGGTATTTATTTGAAGGGCCTTCAAAGGCACACCCTGGGCAGTCCAGAGGCTACACCCAAGATGGACCCTGGGTCACGGGTTCTTCACACTTTGATAAGTTTGGTTCATTTGCATATCAGGGTTAATTCTCCAATTATAACCTCAGTTTCATGATGGAATTACCCCAAGTTTGCCCCCCTTTAGAGGCTTTGAGTTGACACCTTTTGGGCCTGGTGTCCTTGGAGTGGAAGCCTGCAGAGGTTTGTTGTGTCTGAGCAGCAGGAGAGAACAGCAGCTCCCAGGCCACAAGGAACTTCAGAGTTACACACCAGGCAGTGCAGGGTTTGAAAAATATAAAAGTTAAAACCTAAGGCATCAACCATACATTTATTTCTGAGAATTATTTTCTGGATGGTAGCAATGAAACAAGAAGCATAAAGTTTTCTGGCTTTTAAAACTTACTTGACAGATGTGATATTTCTTAAACAGATATGAGACTTGAATGCTACTGGTTTTATCCTTCCGGTTTCCAGGGATTTATTTCTATTTAATGTCTTTATTTTAGAAAGCTCCTAATAGAAGGTGAGAGCAATATTTGCAGGTGTTGAACTTGCTAATAAGTCAATTATTTCCAATTAGCTACCAGCTAATACCATCACAAGTTCAAAACCTTAAAATTGATAAAGAGAAGATTATTAATGTAGATTTATAATTTTGTATAATATAGATATTCAGTTGGTTTTGGTTTTTTTTTGCCTAGTACTCTGCTTTACACATCTTCTTTCAGCAGAACAGAAGTGCCAAAATTTGGGTTTTCTTTTTTTTTTGTCATTTTAGGGCAGAATTACAAAACTTGGCAACACTTGCTGTGACACATGTAAGTAAATAATCCAGAAATCTCGTATGGGAATGGCAGAGTGTGTAAGTACCTACATTTTCCATAATATGCAGAGTAATGAAACAGAGCTTAGCAATGTGGTTGTAATAAACCATCAAAGAAGCCCACCCTGTGCCTGGGATGCCACTGTCATGTTTTGTCGTCTAGAACACGTGTTTTGACAGTATTCCCAAGTGCTTAGAAAGAAATAGATACTCTCCACATTTTATGCAGATGTTAATTATGAATGTTTTATTTTATTGTTCATCTGGTGATAACAGGAACAGTCCTGCACAGGCAGCCTGACAAGCCACATAACCTGATACTGCTCAATATGTGAAGAAAACACTTAATGAATAATCAATCAACTTAAAATTAATTAATCAAAAAAGCCAAACCCTGGTGGCAGTAATGGTTTTGATAATATAATAACCAAAAAATGGTAGGGGAAATGCATCCCTATGGAACAGCCTGATTGCTTCTTGTATTTGTCAGTTTAGGGGTCAGTCCTGCAGCTCTTAATTTCATGCATCATTGTGTGGATAATCCAAATGTCAGTCAGGCTGTGGGAGTAGGAAGGGTTTGCTTACATAAGGAGGGATTGCAGGGTTGGGTTCTCTTTTCTAAAATGAATCTCTGATGCTTTTGTGAGCAGATAACCTCTCAGTTTTCTCCTCTGTAAGTAAAGAATAATACTGTAGCTTATTTAATATTAAAAAAAAAAGATTACAAAGGATTGAAATTCTCTTTTAAGCTCAGAATATCAACATCTTGTCTGCGTTATGTCTATTAATTTTCTTGTTTTTGCTATGCATGTGCTCATAAATAAAAGATGGCCAGCATGGCAGCCCATCACCACACTGGCACAGGAGCTGCTGCAATAATACCCCTGATGAAGGATGGTAACTCCTGGAGAGTTTGCAGCCTTTGCCTGTCTGGATAATCACTGAGCTCTGGCTTGAGAGATAGAAGTCAGGAAGCTATTGAGAGACTGTCATCAAATGGATCAAACAATCCATTTGGTTAAGGGAGCTTTAATCTACCAGGCTACAAGTAAGGAATACTCAAAATTATTTATTAACAAAAACAGACTTTGAGATTTAAAAGACAGGGTGGTGGGCAGGCTCTACAAATCGTGAGGGCCTATCACTGTAATGGAGGAGAAACTGGTTCCAAATGAGCACAGGTCAATGCATAGATTTATTTAACAGTTACAGCCATTTAAAAGTGATACCTCCTTGCAGCAGCAAAAGCAAATTGATCTAAGTGAAGTACTGTGTGCCTAAAAACTGCCATATTTAATGGACCTTCACATCCTTATTCCCGTAGGTGTTTTGCCTGGATGTAGCTCAGTTTCTCATGGACATAGATGACATTATCTTCCAAGGTCTTGAGAGAGTCTGTCTTTCAAATGTCTCAGTGCCATAAAGAATTGGGCAAAGAACTTGATCCCCCAAGTCCAGGGTGATGCCTTTGGCTCAGCAGAGTCCTACATGTCCTTGGGAAAAGGTTGATTCAGGAGCCAGTTTCCCTTTCTGTGTTATACCTTCACAAGTGGAGTTTTTTAGTGTGTCTGAGGGCATTGTTCCAGCTTTTAAGTTTGTAGGAGCACGTAAGTGAGCAGGTCTTATTTTCTCGTGAGATTTTTGTGGTGCTAGCCACAGGGCTTGATAATTGGCAAAAGACATTCCTTATTTTCCCACTGAACCAAGAAGCTGCATCTCTGCTTCTCACCTCTTGTCTCTGTTGATCTCAGTCTCACGTGTCTTGTTCAGTTACAAGCACTTGCCTTTGCAGAGGAGGCACGGTCAACAAAAAAAGTAAATAACAGAGGTAAAGTAATTAGAGAAGAAGTTGATAAGTCAGGATCAAAAAGGGGATGAAGCTGTGTTGAGGCTGATGGCAATTATTTTGGTTGTGCTTTCCAGTTGTGCAGACACGACTAGCCTTTCAAGTGGACAATTTTTATCATTTGAGGTAATGAAATCATTAGAAGAGAAAGGGCTTTTCCAGCCCTGGAACCAGAAACGAGCTGCAGTTTATTTTTTAATGAAATGTAAGGTTTTAGCAAGGCACAGAGTCAATTTGGTACCAACATTCCAGTAGAGACCTGTGTTTGCTGGTAGGAAGAGGAACACCTTTCCCTCCTCTTTGTGTATGTACTTCGTTGTGCAGTTGCCCTGCTGAATTCCTTAAACTTTCTGAAATGCTGGTGAGTAGTACCTAAAAGTCAGTCCAGTGTTCTGTTAAACACAAATTCCACTGGTTAGCTAGAAATGGATACGAGGAGGAGCCTGTCTTTTCACAGAGACATAAAACTGTAGTAACAATACACAGAGCTGCTCTTGTCTGTGCACGAAATACCCACTGAAAAAAGCTTTGGCTCCTTCACAAGTCTTTAGATGCAGACCAAAACACTCAAGAATTTGGAAGAAAATACTCTGGATTAGTCTATATTTGAGTATAGTAATGACGGGGTTCCCTTTGAAACTGGGGGGACAGAGTCCCTGTTGGTTACCAGAGTTACCAGCTCATAGCAACCCATCCTCACTTCACAAGGAGAGATCACCACTTCCCTGAGCTTGCGCCTTCCAGACAGAACAAATCCATACCTACTGCCCCTTGTGTGGGTTTCTCATAAGATGGAGAAAACCCCAACAAAACAGGGAGAATTTACCTAATACTGAGCAAGAAGTATTGGAAAACGGGTATAAGGCGTCCCCATGGTCCAGAAGGCAGCCACTCACCTCTGCAGGTGAGGTGATCTGGAGAGCTGCTCCCACTGACTCACCTTGAAAGGCATCATCCCAAAACAATGGGATCTCTCTCCTGTACCAGCCCGGGGGATAGTCAGGACAGGGTGCTCTTTTTGTCTGATCAGGATGTTGGGGTTCCCACGTGTGTCATCTTTTTCCTGCTTTTTCCGCATTACCATTGAACTGTCCTTAAAATGAGAGTTGTCTAAGACCAGGTAAGAGGCTGGTGTTAGATGGTCAAGGAGACTTTAAAACAAAGCAGTCAATTGAACAGAAACAGGAGGGAAACCCTCCTCTCTAGTGGAGCTTTAGGGCTGTAGTGTGAAATAGTCGCACA
>VZTA01016554.1:223349-234171 GCA_013398855.1 Mohoua ochrocephala | reverse complement strand
ATCTCTTCCAAATGCCCCAGCCACGAGAGAGAAAGAAGGACGCCCTGCCACAGTTACCAGGCAGGGAACCTCGATTACCCTCAGCACTGATAAGTTTAAGTTGTTAAGTGCAAGTGATAAAATGGTACTTTCCCTGTTTCAGAAGAAGTTAAATATCTCTATTTGTGATCATTTAGCAATTTCATTCTATACTTCTATTGTAATAAAACAATCTTATTTGATAAAATCAAAGGTGATAGAAATGCAACAATGAGTTTTGGATTCCCAAACGCTGATATGTTTGTGTCCTGAAAGCTGCTCTGAGGTGGCAAAAAAAAAAAAAAAAAGGCTGTTTCTTTTCCCTGGTCAAAGCCAAGCACAGCTCTCCTTGTGCAGTGCCCAGAGCAGTGCTAAGAGCAGCTGCTTCTGGTTTTCACTTTGGTGACATCCCTGGAAGTGTTCAAGGCCAGGCTGGATGGGGCTCTAAGCAACCTGGTTTAGAGAAGGTGTCCCTGCCCTTGGCAGGTGTCTTGGAACTACATCATCTTTAAGGACCCTCCCAACCCCAAACCACTCTATGGTTCTACAGTGGGCTGGTGAATGCATGGTGGTAATGCTCTTTTCCTCTGCTGATAATACTAAATTTTGACTTCTTATTTTGACTCATGCCACCCTTCAACCAGTTTAGAGAGGCTATTCAATCTAACACTCAAAAATTAACTCCAGGGGCAGCAGTGATGTGGTTAACAAGAAGGGCAGGGGAGCACAGTGATGGAGATAAAAGGGAGATGAGACAGGATTATCCAGGACAAGTTTGCGTTTGCCGCAGGGGGATGAGTCAGTGGTGACGGTGGCTAATGTAGATTTCGAGATGTGAGGGGTTTTTTCCAAGCGAGGTTTTCAATGGAAAATATGGTTTAAATGTGGACTAATGTGAAATGATACAACAGGGACAGTAAAGTGCATATGTTAAACTGGGCAGCTCTGCAGCAGCCACCCGGCGAAAGGATTGATGGGTTATTTATTGCAGATTATGTGACAGGGAAAGAAATCTGGCTCATCAGAGGTCAGGGAAATTAAATGTCCTCTTGTCATGGTAGGTGCTGAAATCGATCTGTTACCTCCTGTTACATCTCTTGATGAGCATGCAGAACAGCCTGTTGCTCGGTGGATGAGGTCAGGTTTTAGAGCTGTTGCTGACTAATTTCTAGGCCAGCAATAACATTTCTGGTTATGAATCTATGATAAAATCATAATGATTTGGGTTGGAAAGGACCTTAAAGATCATCCAGTTCCAACCCCTTGCCATGGGCAGGGACACCTTCCACTAGACCAGGTTTCTCAGAGCCCTATCCAACCTGGCCCTTAAACACTTCAGGGCATGGGGCATCCACAACTCAATTTCAGAACATAAAATGCTTTGTCCATAGATAAAGGAAAACAGCTTACCAGATAGAATATTGATTACCCATTATGGAAGTGTTCTTACATAAAGAGAGCTTCTTCGTACTATCAAATAATGGTGCTACTAGAAGCATGATAATGAAGCAGACCTGCCTTTTTTTTCCCTGTTTTGTGCAAAATTTTGACTTCCATAGGTTTCAGGAGAGGTCATCCAGTTTACAGCCTGATGGGGCTTGACCCCATTTACAAGTCACTTAATTCTGTGCCAGTATGTGAATACTGTGTCTCTACTTCCCTGTGAACCTGTTACAGTGCTTATCAAACTCAAAAAGCTTGTGATGGGAATGTGTTAGCCCAGGCAGGTTTAAGTCCTGTGCTTAACATCCAGTCAGCAATACTGCTCCCCAAACCCTTCTTAGATGTTTAATGATGGAACTGTTAAAGGCCAGGCTGATGGGGAGTGGACCACCTCGGTCTACTGGAAGGTGTCCCTGCCCGTGGCAGGGGAGTTGGAACAAGATGATCTTTAAGGCCCCTTCCAACCCAAATCATTCTGTGAATCTATGATTCTGTGATAAAAGTTCACACACTGTCAGTGCCGTCGGTGATTGATTTAGTTGGCCCAAGTTTTCTAAAAGCAGGAAAATATATTTCCTGCTCTGAAAACTGAAGTCATTTCTTTGCTCATCTGCCAACATCTGTCAGCGTGTGCCAGTCTCAGTTTATGTGTTTTAATCCAAAGTATGCCACGCTCTAGCACCCACCAAGCCCCAGGCCTAAAGGGCCTTGGCTTATGCCTGTGGCTTCTGGAGACCATTGCTAAACAAATGACTAGAAGTGACAGCATGTGTGTCATGGCCCTCCATGGCTGTTAATGCCAAGATCTGGCAGATTTCGGCAAGACTGTTGAGCACTGAGGGTTTTGTCTTATGGCCACCCTTGATGTGACGTGGCACAGATAGTGCTAACAAGTACCTGAGCAGGTAGAGCTGGAGAGAGGCGAGTACTACTTTTCCTGTGTAGGGGCAGAGTAGAAATCCAAATCTACCTTATGGTAACATACAGATAAGTTTTTGGAGGACTTTATGTGCAAACTGATTACTTTTCACTGGAGAGACATTTCTTCTGTTATAAAGAACCTGGTGGCTGGTACCTGACGATGGGGTTCATCACATTGGGCTTAGGAAAATATTGCTTGTATATCAGCAAAGATTAAGGGCCTGAATCTGCTCCCACCGAGACAGCTGTGAGGTTACCAAGCAAAGAGCACTCAGCATTACGAAATGATTCGGTAAATCTGAGTGAGATCAGCAGTCACTGAGAGTTGCCTAAAGAACACCACAGATGAGGAAAGCTGAGCGCAAGCTGGATAGTTGCTGCTGCTTTGTGCAAGAGACAGTCATCTGGAGTCAGGACATGGGCCAAAAGCAAGGCTAACCAGCTTAGGAGACAATCAGGCTGTGGCTGAACGGAAGGAAATGCTTGTGTGATTTAAAATGCCAGCAGAATTGTCAGATTGAGGTTCTGCTCCTGACTCTGCCACAGGCTCTCAGACTCCTTCATTCACTACCAATGCTCCTCCCTGCACGGCCTTGTTCCTGCTTCAGAGCTGCTGAGGTACAGGGGTGGCTGTATGGGCAGCAAATGTTTTATTGAAGACTTTGAGCTCATTGCAAAACCAGTCATGCCTTTGTTGAGAGAGGGATGGTGGTGACAAGGCTGGTTCCTATGGTATTTATAGCTATTTATGCATATATATGTATATATATGTATTCATATAGCTATGTATGTATGTATGTATGTATATATGTGTAGCTGTCAGGTTGTCATCTTTATCTCTGCTTACCACAGACTTGGGAGGGCTTTTTGGAGGTGGTAGAGGAGGCAGGGACAGGAATGTAGCTGTAGCCTCATCTTCTTCACCCTGATCTCTCCTGATGTCTTTGGCTGGCCATGGAGAGGACATGGGGGGAGCTGCACCAGGGTTTCCATCAGGCTAAATCAGAAGCTGAGACTGCCTGCTTTGTAAAAGAAAGCTGCTGTAAACAAGGAGTTGGTGATCTTCTGGGTAGAGGAATCAGCCTGTTGTGGTCATCTAGCAGAATGGTGGTCCTTTTGAAATCCCCTGGAATGTGACACACCCCTACTGGGAAAATAGACCAATCACCTACTCAAAAGGCAGTATTTGCCTCAAGGTTTTATGCCAAAGTGTCTCAGTCAGTGTTCTGCATGTGGGGAGATTCAGGTTTTCCCAGTGCAAGCCCAGTGGCCGGTAAAGCCCAGGGGCACAGGGGCTAGCACTGGTCTTTGGAAGTGGCCAGTTTTCCTGCAGCACCTTGGAGGGGCTGAAACCTTTTGGACAATGGCCTCAGGAAGCTCAAAGTCACTTGGTCTTGTCTTGTGCACATGGAAAGCTCTCTAGGAGCACAGAGCTTGCTGTGAAAAGGGGAAGGGAAAGGGAAGGACAGATGGGAAAGAAAGAGGCAAGGAGGAGAAAATGGACAGGGCAAATGCAGGCCAGACTTAGAATCAGTGGTGGCTGAACCTGCTAGCCAGAACATGCCAGGAGGAAGCAGAGATCATGATCAGCCATCAAAACATCCTTGGTATCCCTTGCCAGACATTTCTCCCTGGAAAGACAAATAAAATAGGAAGCTGACTGATTTAATGTCATCCCAGGAGCCTTCAGCACAGCGTCATCAGCACGGCATGACATAGGCTGACCTTCCCTACCCTGAGTCAGACTTTGTCCTCGCTTGGTTTGGAGCTCCTCTCTGAGATAGGCCGGAGAAGATCAGACTGCCAGGAGCCAGAGAGTGAAGGGCTCGACAGGCTGTGACGGCCGTGTCCTGCATGGCCAGGAGCAACAAGGAATGTGACACGGCCCTCCAGCTGAAACACGAGAAAATGCAAGAGCACTGTCCCTAATTTGTCAGTCGGGAAGAGCTCTGGTGACGTGAGGAATGAGAGGTGACACCCTGTGGCACAGCCACTGTCAGGGGCTCAGCCACGATCTGCATCAGTGGGTGGTCATTTCCTATTGGTCCCCTTGCCCACAGACGTACTTGAAAAGATCTGCTAAATATGCTGAATTGTCTGTTTGCCCATAACAGCCAGTGAAATAGTAATTTTGGCAAAGAACAGGTTTTCAGGAAATCAATTACCTAAAATTCAACCTCCAGCTGGGTAAAGTCCTGCAGATTCCAGTATAGTGTTTATGGTGCCTAATGTATTTCTTGTGTTGGGGATTGCTCTCTCCTCGTTTTAATTATGACCACTTTCAACAAATGCAGCAAGGAACAGTCAGTTCCTTTAAAACCCAGGCAGTCAGCTCTTCCCCGTGCACCTTTCAAATACGGGCAATGAGGCCGCTCATCTCCACCTTGTTACATCCAGTGATCATAAAATGAGACTTGTGCTTAAGTGGATTAGGTAGTTTTGCTCAGTGGCTTCATGTGGAGAGCAGAGACTGCGAGCCAGGATTTCTGGTTCCCTGCACTGCCTGTTGGCAATGGCTGGGCTCTTCCACAGTGTGTGGCATGGCCACCTGTTTCATTATTTGGTAGAAAACTGGGGCTTCCTTTGAATGCGCCTTCCTAGGGGACTGTCCTGGATCCCTCCCACAGAGCTGGATTATTTCCTGTTTATTCCTTTCCTGCTTTCATTATATGCTCCGGTCTTTAACTCTGCAGAATGCAACTGGAAAGGTGATACACAGATGAACGTAGAGGTTCCAGCTTGTGTGTGAATCCCCCTGGACTTTTGGCATGACCTCCAGCTAGGCTGTAGGTGCTGGGAAAGGAGTGGATGGCTTCAGACCAGGATGTAAAATGTGCAGCACTCCCTGCAGGCACAAGCAGAGTGGGGAGAAGAAATCAGCAGTACAGGCACTGGGAAGAAAAAAGGATGAGACTGAAGGTGTTGTACCTTATTAAGAAAGGGAGTTCCTCACTTATAGCTCTAGGAAGAGCAGATATTCGGACCTTGTTTTGTCATTACCATAAAAAACCCCTGGATTACCAGGAAATGCACAAAAAAACCACAGAAAGTGGGAAGGCACTGTAAAATACTAGTGGAGGGTTAAATCTGGAGAGCTTGTCCAAGGGATGAGTAAAGGGGCTCGTGCTGTCTAGCTACAAAAAGTTGATGGGTGTAAAAACCAAAGAAAGGGGGGAATGATTTGGCTTAGCGGTAATGGGGGGAGAAATCACAGAAGATTTCAAACAAAACCAGGCTGAGTACAGTACAAATTTGCAGTCAGATGTGTGACTTTAGAGAATAAGCTCCCACGGAGATGGGTAGCACTTGGCTGGCAGTTTGTGACTAGGTAAGTGCACAGGAGGGATAAGGGCAAATGGGCATCCGGAGAAAGAAATCTGTGTGAGCAAGCCTGGTGGGATATGAATGCATGTGAAGTTGTGTGGTGAGGACCCCTGGGTACTTTGTCCATAAATAATATGGACAGAAGAGCTGGAAGAATCCAGAGGGGTGGCTTTCCAAGCAGCTATCACAAGGAAGACTCTTATGAGAAAAACCACAAATCAGCAGGGTTCATCTGAACATTTGTATGTCCAGTGCTTGCTGTTCAGAGATCCCACAAGTATTTTCACTTACTGATGGACAGACACCACTCTTCTTAATTTATGGAGACAATAAAGGGAAGACTTGAAAGGCAAGACTCTCTGTAGTCATTTAATTGGTTAATGACTGACCTGAAATAAATTATTCTCATCATTTAGGCATTTCTCTGAAGTGTACCATCTCTGAAGCTCATGTATACATATACAGTTTTTATCCTTTTCCTTTTTATCCTTACCCAATCAGTACTGGAACCTGCTGTACCCAAAGTGCTACTGGGAAGCTGTCTCATGGTTGGGGATCTCCATCTCCATCTGAATCAGAAGAGAGATTGTACCTGTCAAATTTACTTCACAACTTAGGAGATTTTTTTAAACACTTTTTCAAAAATATTTTATGTTGCAATGGTTCTTCAGACCCAAATGGAGAAATGTCTGAGGTCTCTTCAGCAATCACTTTGGCAACTTTAACCAAACAGCAGCTTTCTTGGCTTCTTATGGTGCCTGTTGTTATACTCAGCATGAAGGAGCTGTTGTATTCCAAATTTACAGGAAGCCACAAATTCATGTGTTCATTTATTTATTTTTCATTCATGCACTGAGCAGGCATCAGCCAACAGCTGTTGCACCAGGACTCAGGGAGCGGGAGAACAGCAGCAAAGCAGGGATTACAAATAAGTCCCTTGTGAACAAGAAGCAAAATTTCCAGGTGAACAAGTCTGAGACAGAAATATCTGTAATTGTTTAAAAAAAGTAGTCTCTAACTAAGAAGTTGGTTTCGTGAAGAGCCAGCCTGGAGCTCCAGAGAAATTTCCTGAGAAACAAAACCATTTTAAATCTGCAAATCTTGGAATAGCTGTGGATTTGTCCTGAGATGGATAGGTCCAGTGGTGACAAGAGACATTACATTTTCTTTTCTTTCCTTGCTCATTTGATGTGCCTGTTTATTCTTAGCCACAGTCATTTTCTCAATCTCTTTAACGCCCCAGGATCCATTTCTGTTCATTCTTCATTCTGTATTTATTTAATATGTGCAAGAAGAAGTTGGTTGATGAAACATACTACTGAACTGAATGAGGCCATCAGAGGAGAAAATGGGTTTATTTTTCTCCTTAATGACAATTCAGATAAGTAGGCAATGACTCTTGGAGGATTTTGCATGAGATCATGGAGTTACAGGCAGTTCTCCTTCTGTAGTTGCACTCAAAGCCTCATCCTTGGTCCTAAACAGGGAATTGCAGAGTGATTGAGGTTGAAAGAAACCACCAGCGGCATCATCTGGTCCAACCTCCCTGCTCAAGTGGGTCTTCTTGGAGCACTTTGCACAGCGAGGGACACTCGTGTGTGACGTCCATGTGCTTTGTCCTCTTGGTACTGATGGTGTTGCTCAGTGAGATGCACTGGGGACTTGGAACAAAGCATGGACTTGATGTTCAAAGAGCTCATGTTGATTCCCAGACCCATGAATGTCAGTAGAAAAGTACCTCCTAAGCACCACACCTAAACCTGAACTAAATCACAGAGCCAAGCCTTTCCTTTCCATCTAGGTGGAGCTGATTGATGACAGCAAAGGAGGCCGTATCTCTCTTCCCTAAGGCCCATGCTTGAGCACAATGGTCTCCAAATTAGTAGCTGGAGAGACAGGGCCCCAAGTCCACGAGGATACAGAGGTGCATGATGCTGGTGTGAAGACAGGCTTTGGCAGACATTCAGTTGCAGTCTCCGTGAGCCACCTGCTGCAGACAGGAGGGTTGGTGGCTGGTGTGGCCACCAGAGCAGGGCTTAACCAGCTACACAAGGTAAAGCTAAAGAAAAGCTACGTGGTGTTAGGACTTTCACACCTGGCTGTTGAAGAGGATATGTAACACACATCTGTATGCCCCAAGATCTGTATATGGCTGTATCTGACATCCTTTACTGCTCAACTTAACCTACAGACTTTGCAGGAGTAAATATCTCAGGCATGCAAGGAACAAGATCTCCTTCCTGTCTGAGATGGGATTTTTTTCCTAATTTGGTTAATGCCAATTGCCCGTGCTTCCTGATAAGCTGAATAACTGCAGTTGGGATCATCTTCATGGAAATTTCCATATGCCCCTTGCAGAGAAGCCAATAACCAGCTGTCAAGCAATGAACCTCAGCCCAAACACCCGACCAGGACGGCTGCTCAGTGGGTGTGGAGGGAACGATGACTCCGCACCCACATCCGACTCCTGCCTCTGTGTGGGGACAGGGTTGAAGGGTTGCATGAGTGCTGGGGCTGCTGTGGAGTGGCTGCCCCACCCATGCAAGAAGCTTCCAAGAGGAGAAATGGGAACTGCTGCTGTCAGATTGCCCATAAATTCAGTCCAATCAGGGATAGAGAGGATGTCTGCTCCCTTTGGTCCTCATCCCTTTCAGTGCAGAGGTGGAATGAAATGCTGTGATCAGTTCTGGGATCTTGTAGCTCTTTTTTTTTTGGTTGTTGTTGCCAGCAGTTTCTAAAGGCGGTCCTTCCTCCTTCAGCCCCTACAGAGTCCCCTATCAGCTTCTCAGCAATGCAATGTGTTTTAGAGCTTTGTTCTTTCATTCCTTGAAACAGGGGCTGCTGTCTCCTCTTTCCTTTCTGCTGCTCAAGGAGTAGTAGAGGTGGTGGACTTGGACTATTTGGAGCAGAAGTTTGCAGTTATTTAATCTGTAGCTTGAGAGAAGTAATATATGTCATTCAGGAGTGTAGAGAGTTGTTTTGCTATTATTTTATTAAAAGTGCATTTTTTGGTAAAGGGGATCCTTAGCCAATAATCAAGTAAGAAGCAGCACATCATTAGAAAAACAATAAAGGATCAGACTAATGACTCTTAGGGCCTCATTTGCTCTCCAGTTAATTAAACAGACAACACAGATGCTACTGCTGTTAATAATATCATTCAATTACTGTGCTGCTAAGTATTATGGTCCCTAGGAAACCATTACCCAGTGCTGATTGAGAAGAGGAACTGTGAAGGGCTACTTAGGGGACAATAAACCATGTCTCTGTTGAAAAAGGGGCTGGAAGCAGAGTTTTCTGGAGACACGAGGTGCTCGAGTACAAGTAGGTGCAAGGTTGTTCGAGGTGATGGAGGCGAGGAAGAGGAATCTGAAAAGTTACATTCCTACCCCAGGTGTGCTGATGAAACTTGGAGCAGCCAGCTGGGGGTCGCTGGAAGGCATTTTATGAAGAAATGGCTGGGGAGGAAGGCTTTTTGTTTGCAGAAAGAAGAGAGTGTGTGCTTATAGCAGCCGGGAGATGGATGGGAAATAAAAGGGAATTGGAAATGGAAATGAATGTATCTCAACACCCCAGAGTGTACTAAGCATCTCTCCAAGGGGAACAGGAAATATCATAAAAGCCTCATTGAGCAGTGCAGGTAATAGATTCACTTCTCTGATATTTCCACTCTCCTACTTTGAGGGTGAGTGAAAAATCCAAGGCTGGCAGGAGAAAACCTCATCTCAGCTGCTGGGGCTTTATCAAACTCAGCTTTCCCATCCAGGCACTGCAGTGACAGGGACTATTAAGCTGAAGGAGCACAGCCCGGCGTGGTCCCAGGTGGCTCCCGTTCATGGCACACACCTGCTTCCCCCGGCATCCCGGGAGGGTGATGCACAAAGCTGTGAGAGGGAGGGGATGGGTGTTGAAAAAGCCCTGGGCCTTCCTCAGAGTCCTGATGTCTCTTTGCACCATTTCCCCTATGCCAATCCATTGTGTATCCCTCATTTTCCCCACAAGGGCTAGAGGGTGCTCATCTGTTCTTTTTTCTTCTATTTTTTTTCTCCTATTTTTTTTCTTCTGTGTTTGCTCATGCAAAAGGAGCTTTTGTAGTATTCATATACACTGAGGTAGCAGCCGGAGACCCTGGCCAAGGATGTAGGGAATCTTGTATGCTGTGATGCTCAAACTGACCATTATCAGTCTGGGATTAATGGTCTGTGTGCTCAGTACATTCAGCTGTTCTCTGATCCTCGGGAAGTGCCTTGGGTCATGGCCATAATAGTTTAAGTAATACGAAGATAGGTGTTGGAAAATGCTTGGCAGTAGCTCTGTGTAAGGAAACCTCTCCTGCATGTCTGCACTGATATTTCGAGCACAAGGAGGAGTTTAGGTCTGTGTCAGGCCCCTTTGTGTGCTCTCAGGGTAAGAGGGTAGCTGTGGGTGTTTGGGGTGCTCCATCTGTAAGGAGCTGTGGTAGTGACGGGGCTGCACTGCCCTGTGGTGACACCAAGCTGCATTCATGACACCTGAGTTTGCAGAGGGATCTTTTAATGAACTCTGCTGGAGCTCTGTGCCAAGATCAGAGTTTCAGTTTGCAAAATAAATGCTAAAAAAAAGTGCATTTGTGTGTGGATTCCCCCACGATACAAAATGATTCAACCCCAAACCAGTAAGAAGGGAGTCATACTCGATTCTGAAAGATGCTCTGGGGAAGGTGGTTCATTTTCTTTAAAGCTCAATTAAAAAAAAAAAAAAACAAACTTATATAATTTTTAACCAAATGTGTATTTATTCATTCAGGTTCTTCTTTATCACTAGAGTAGTAGAATCATAGGGTCATTTAAGTTGGAAAAGACCTCTGTGATCATCGAGTCCAACTGTTAACCCAACACTGCCAAGTCGCAACATTAAACCATCTCCCCAAGTGCCACGTCTGCATGTCTTTTAAATATCTCCAGAGATGGTGACTCAGTCACTGCCCTGGGCAGTCTCTTCCAATGCCTGACCACCCTTTCAGTGAAGAAATGTTTCCTAATACCCAACCTAAACCCTCCATGGTGCAGCTTGAGGCCACTTCCTCTCATCCCGTCACTTGTTAGTTGGAGGAAGAGACTGACCCCCACCCAGCTAT
>VZTA01016554.1:0-222987 GCA_013398855.1 Mohoua ochrocephala | reverse complement strand
GCTCCTGCTGGCCACACTACTGCTGACACAGAATGCCAGGAGGCCACCGGCCTCCTTCCCCACCTGGGCACACGCCGGCTCCCGTTCGGCCGCTGTCGGCCAGCACCCCCAGGGCCTTTCCCGCTGGGCAGCTTTCCAGCCACTCTGCCCCCAGCCTGGAGCACTGCAGGGCCTTGTTGGGACTGAAGTGAAGGACCTGGCACTTGGCCTTGTTGACCCTTGTTATGGTTCAACCCCATGTGGCAACTAAGTACCACACAGCTGCTCGTTACCCCCTGCTCCTGCCACCCCGGTGGGGAGGAGAGTTGAGGAACAAAGGTAAACCTCATGGGCTGAGATAAGAACACTTTAGTAATTGAAGCAAAATAAAACATAATAACAGCACTAATCATAAGAACAACTACAATAATAATAAAAATTGTAATGAAGTTGCAATTACTACAATTGTAATTGTAATTGTAATGAAATGGAGAGGAAGAGAGAAATAGCACTCAATATAAATAAGTGATGCACAACAACACTGCTCACCACCGGCTGACTGAGGCCCAGCCAGTGCCTGAGCAGCGACCAGTGCCTCACAGCCAATCTTCCCCAGTTAATAAACTGGGAATGATGTTCTATGGTGTGGGATATCCCTTTGGCCAATTCAGGTCGCCTGTCCTGGTCATGCTCCCTCCCAGCTTCTTGTGCACCTGCTCCCTGGCAGAGCACGACACACTGGAAAGTCCTTGGCTTATGACAAATGCTGTTTAGCAACAACTGAAACATCAGCCTGTTATCAACATTATTCTTATACTAAATCCATAACACAGCACTGTCCCAGCTATTAGAAAGAAAATGAACTCTATCTCAGCTGAAACAAGGACAGAACCTCATTCTGTTGGCCTTGACCCATCGATCCAGCCTGTCCAGAACCCTCTGCAGATCCTTTCTACACTCCAGCACATCAACACTCCTCCCCAATGAGGTTTCATCTGCAAACTTACTGAGGGTACACTCAACCTCCTTGTCCAGATCATTGATAAAGATATTAAAAAGGACTGGCCCCAGTTCTGAGCCTCGAGGAACCCCACTAGTGACCAGATGCCAACTGGATGTGATTCCATTCACCACTACTCTCTGGGCCTGGCCATCTGGTCAATTTTTTACCCGGAAAAGAGCACACCTGTCCAAGCTGTGATATACTATGCCCAAATATATACAATATATTATCTATTATATATAATTGATGCGATATGCTATATATTAAATGTATCCTTTATATCTGATGTACTATAATGTAATATTCCCCAAAAATTCAAATGGCTTTAGTCCCACAGATACCTGCACTCCCCCCTCAAATTCAGAATGCAGAGACTCTTTCTGCTTCCAGGGACTTTCACCATGACAAGGTAATTGGCATCTCTGCACTTCTGCCACAAGGAAAGTACGGAACTGGGGACATTCCAGGATCTGAGACCTGGACACGCACCAGCTGTTGGGGTGTAACAGGGCCACAAAGACTGAGACTAACCCAAGTCTGGTGGTGTTGCCAGGGGGTGGACCTGTTACTTGGTCCACAGAATGGCACCATCCAGATGTTTGCAGCAGCTCCAGCTCACTGGCACTGTGTAGCACCTCCTTCTGGAGAGCAGGAAAGTGTCTTGGTGGCCAAGACTCTGCATGTTCCTTGGCCCAAAGCAGTGGCCAAGGTCAGTGCAGTGTAAGACTGAATCTCTCAGGATGTGTCCTAGCACTGGTCAAACTCAGGCAGAGATGAGTTTAAGCAGGAGGAGACAGTGCAGTAGTTTCAAAGGAAATTTGAACTCAGTTCTGTGCTTAAAACATGGTAAAATGGGACTAACGGCAATCAGGAGAATTAAATGCAAGAACAGCCCAGGCCCTTGCGATTGCCACTGCTGAGAAAGGAGATTTACAGTGAATGAAATCCTTCTGTGGGATGCTTTGATGTAAGCAAAGCATCTCCTTGTTTCCACACAATTTGTCTCTTCATATCAGCAGGACAGGAATCCCCTGGAAAGGGGCTGGCAGTCCCCCAAAGACACCTTCTGTATGGTCAGATGTGCTTGGTGGCCGGGCAAACTTTCCCAGTGCTCCAACTTCACTTTTTGGTGATATCAGCCACAGACCCCTCCTTTACTGTGCATGTATTGATGGCTCGCTATCTGGCTCATCTCATCCCTGGCATCCTGCTTCTGTCCCAGTAATGGAAATATTAATTAAAATCAGCCCCACTGTGAGTAACTCCACATGTGCTTGCAGGGATGGGACCTCTCTCCTGCAAGGCTTTGGCACTTCTGCTGGTTGCCCAACCACTGTCCCTTGTCTGCAGCCTGCTGAGATCTGAGATTCCTCATTTTCATGAGGGATTCCCTGTGGAGCATATTAATTAATCTCACTGAAGTACCATGAGAAACACACCTGCAAATCAATCTTTCTTTTCTTTCTTTCTTTCTTTCTTTCTTTCTTTCTTTCTTTCTTTCTTTCTTTCTTTCTTTCTTTCTTTCTTTCTTTCTTTCTTTCTTTCTTTCTTCCTTCCTTCCTTCCTTCCTTCCTTCCTTCCTTCCTTCCTTCCTTCCTTCCTTCCTTCCTTCTTTCTCTTTCATAGGGATATTTAGTTTATACATTTGAGGACATGGGGAGTTTTTCAGGACTTGTTACCAGTTACCAGCATTAATTAAATTTCTTTCTGCTGGAAACAAAAGCAAGGTATTATTCGAATATATAGCTTGTACTCATCCTACCCTTGTTACCCAGCTGCTTTCTTTCCTTACACATCTAAAGAGCCCTCTTCTGTTGTTTTAATGTTTCTTGCACCATTCTCATAGTATTCCTACATATAAAAACTTGGACATGGATTTGTTGATTTATCCTTTTCCCACTCCTTGTAAATGTCCCTGACAATTCTTCTCTCGCAATAAGTATTACTGTAATCTTGCAATAAGTTTCAAGATGTATTGCAATAAGCATAATTGTACTCTAGTCTTGGTATTTTTTGTGCATTTGTCATGGAGGAATCTCAAGCTCCTTTGTTACCATCTCTGCATTCTTAATACCAAGTGACTCAGTCACTAATCCCTTTAATTCTTCACCCTTGTGCCTCAGAAATTAAGGACTTTGATACCTGTTTTTGCTTATCTTTCTTTTAGTTTCTACAATAGTAGTGAACATCTGATCAAACACTTTTCCATAGGGTCCTCACTGTTCATCTAAACCAAGTCTAAAATAAAACTGCTTTCTGCTCGTTCTGATGCTATTTCAGGGTGAAAAAAATCTATTGCCTATTACATCCAGGAAGAGCTGAGCTAAAGTATTGCTCATAACAATAATTCTCCACTTGCCATCTAGAAAACTGCACAATGACACATTTCCCAGAATTTATCTTTCTAATGGTTTCCAAGAGATCTCCTGTCATGTCTGGATCCAGTGGCAGAGATCTGCAATGACTTCCTAGAAAATGAATTATATTCAGATGGATCCTGCTATGTGCATGATTTCATCTTTTAAACCCTTATGAGGTACCGTGTTATTCACCTGCTCTGCAGCTTTGTGGTTACTGCTTTTATTTCCCTCTCATATCGCATCCCTCAGCCCTGCATACTGACCATACCACGTTCCTGTTGTCACAAAAATACTCTGTTTCACATCTGATACCTGGAATTCTTGTTCTCCCAAGCATCCATGGCATATCTGCCATTTTTGGTGGACAAGGTTCCCTCATCTTTTTATTTCCTTTTTACTTTCCCTTTTTTTTTTCTTTTTCTTCAGGTCATGCTTTCTCTTTTTCACCTCTTTGCTCTGCCCATTTAATCTCTTTTTTTATACCCTTTCCCATCTCATCTTATTTTGCTTTTTCCCCACCCTCCTTTCCCTTTTTCCTCTCTCACTATGAAATATCTTCTATGTTTTTACAACTCCTTTTGTGGTTCTCTCACTACTTTACGTTAGCCTGTAAAAGAGTAGCAGGGAATCATGCTTTAAAGGCATTTAAGATGTGCCTAGTCTATAAAATATGGAGCACTCTCGAACATAGTGATTCTGTCTCTGCTCATGTCCTGGTGCCTCAGCAAGAGATGATGTGCACAGCCTGGGAAATGGAGGATGGTGTCTAAAAGCTGAGAAATGATGAGGAATGGGGCACAAAAAGGGAAGGTATTGAGGGTGGAAAGGGGTAATGAGCACAGAAAGTTAAGAAAGTTTGGGGGGAACCATGATGGCCAGGATGGGGTAAGAAGGGCCGTTTGGGCACCCAAATGGTGCTGGAGATAGTGCCATGGCCAAGACAGTCCTGTATTGCATTCCGGGTGGGAGTCTGCTGCTTCTCCCAGACAACCAGCAACAGGACAAGGGGAAACAGCCTCAAGTTGCACCAGGAGAGGTTCAAGTTGGATATCTGGAAAAATTTCTTCACCGAAAGAGTAGTTAAGCACTGGAACAGGCTGCCCAGAGAAGTGGTGGAGTCACCATTCCTGGAAGTGATCAAAAAATGAGCACATGTGTCACTTTGTGATACGGTTTACTGGGCATGGTGGTATTTAGTTGAAGGTTGGACTCGATCTTTTCCAAGATCAATGATTCTATGATTCTGCACTCAAGGCAAGGGAAGGAAAGTGGGCAGAAAGTGAAGAGGAGCCAGTGCATGAAGATAAAAGAATGGGAAATGCACAGAATGGGCATGAGGTGAAGGAAGAGCCCCCTTGATTCCCCTGCATGTCTCTCTCATCTTGGGAAGCCCCTGTTCTCCCCCCAGGTTCCACTTGATCTCTGGGGATGCCGGCACCGTTCCCTGCCTGCTGCACCCTCCGCGCGCTGCCCGGCCGAGGCGTCGGCGCTCGCTCCCTCCAACAGCAGCAAAGTGCCAGAGTCAGCTGCTGGCAAACTGCTTTGGTTAAATAACAAAACAACAATAACAAAAAATTTATATACATAAGAAAAGGAAAATGAAGCAATGATGGGTTGGGCAATTAAACTAAAAGCATTTTAGAGTGTAATCCAGCTCTCTCTATCAATAATTCAGGAGGCCAAGATCGGTCTAATTGATTGAACACCTTCCACAGTAGTCAGCTACTAATAAGACAAATGAAATGTCTTTTTTATTGTCAAATCTCCATCTCACATTTGCTCAGGCAAAATCCTGCAGGGCTTTTCATTTGAGGAGCTTGGGTATTTTTTTCTCTTGATGGAGATAAATTGAAGACCAGCGTCTGTTTTTAAAGAGCAGTAAATTAAGCCTGTCTGCTCCTTTGGCCGTGGGTGGGTGGAAAAACAGAGCTGTGCTGAGCAGGATTCACACGTAAACCTTGTGTGGGTTGTCAAAAGTTGAACCCGGTTCCCACAGGATGTGTTTTCACTGTGTAATCATTTGAGTGCCTGGGACACTTGGCCTTGACAGACTCCAAAGGACTGCAGATCCTACCCTAAAGCTGGTGTCTCTCACCTCCTTTCCTCTAAAGAGGAACCTCATTCGGATCCTTGGTTTCCTGATGGTGATATTAATGCTTACCTTTTGACATGGCACAGGTGTTTAGAAGGGTCTGAGCAATTGTTTAACTTTTCTAATTGCCGTGAGCAAACCCCTCGCAGGTTCTGGGGGGAAAAAATATGTGAATAGAAACTGGTTTATGTTTTACAGCTTTCCTCCAAAATCATGCCAATTGCAATGATTTGGGTGACATCTGTGAAGACAAAGTAGGGCATGCCCAGCAAATTTGCTTGATAGTGTTTCCTTTGGACTGCATCACTGAGTGAGAGGGTGAGTGCCCCAGCAGTATGGAGCTTGTGGACACCAGCTTCAGAGCACTGCCCATCTCTAATCAAAAGCTGATTTGAAGAAGAGGTAAAACTTGAGCTACCACTGATGCACATACAAGTGCCTATCTACAGGGTGTAAATCTGTGTGTGAGAAGGCTTCTTTAAGCTCAGATACTCACCAGTTATTCTAAAACATCCTCTTGTATGTGCAGAGGCTCTGAGACTGGATTTTTAGCAAATATAAATCAAAGTAGCTCCTCAGGGCATTCTGCTGACTTATATGAGCCAAAGATCCTGCCCTGGGGTGAGGAGAGAGCTCTGATTACAGTGTGCATGTGTGTATATTTAATTAGGGAGGACTTCAAGCTGTGTCTGTGCTCTGGAGTCCCCACTGAGTTAACCTGGTGTGGCACAAGTAACCTTGTGAGCAAACCCAAAATCCGGAGATCTTGTAATGACTTCCCTCATTTGCTATTATGATATGTGTTTCCCCACAGCCTAGGTAAGAAAGGAGGGAAGGAGGCAAAGTGCCTGAGAGGTTTTGTTCTGCCTGTATTGCCTTTGAAATATTATATAACGTGTTTGAATGCTTGATCTAACCGAGGAGTAGTTGTTTTACTTCCTAATCTAATAACTTCCTGATGTCTGTCTCCTCTTAGCTTTGCTCTAGCTTGAATGCACAAATACCATTTAATTGTGTTCTTGTGGAAACTAAAGGCCAGCAGCTTTGCCAAGAAGGGCTAATTCTATAATGCCCCATGCCAGAATTAATCTTGACGGCAGAGATAAGGCTGATGGTTTATAGTTGGCAATTATCATCACAGGAGATCTGTTGCATAGGGTGGTTACAGGTTATGGAGTTCTCTTAAACATGGGGCATTGCCTTTGGAGGCAGGTGTTTGCTGTGGTTAGACAGAGGAGAACGAAAAATAGGCAGATGGGAGTGAAAGAAAGTGGGTGACAGAGAGGAGGAAAATAGAACCAAAAAAAAGGTGATAACAGCAAATGAAAACAAGTAGGGTGAAGGCACGAGAACAGCAATGGAGTGATCTATTGGTGGAGCAGGCAAGAAAGAGGAATGGATATGGCCAGCAAAAAGGGAGAGGTGTGGAAATGAAATCGAAAGAAACTGATGGGAGAATTAGGCCAGTGAGTACAGAAGTCTATCTGAGATTCAGTGTAGTCAAAGACATTTTTTTTTGTTTGTTTTGAAGGAAATTTTCAGCTTCTGTCTTTAGGCCATGTCCCACCTTGTCTGCCTGATAACAAAAGCAACTTGGTTACCCAGTGGATGTGCTGGTGCTTGCTGGAGTCTTCTCCCTGGGACGGATTCTTCGAAGCTGAGAGCTGGTCCTCTGCAGAGATAAATGAAACCTTGCCAGGTTTATAACGCTGCTGCTGCTACACAGCTGGGGAGTCAGAGGTCTTCAGGAGTCAGGAACAGCTTCAGACTCAGTGTGAGCACTTGAAGCTGCTGACAACAGCTCTATCAAACTGTTTATGGTTTTGCAAGGCAAATGAGACCTATCAATGAATGAGGTAGCAAGTCTGAAAGTGGCTGCTTCCAAGAGTTGAAAGCAACCAACCAAGCAAATGTAAAATAGATGTTTATATGTATTTGGTTTATGTGGAAAGGTTTTGGTTGCCATGGGCTGCAGGGGTGGCTTCTGTGAGAAAACATGGGAAGCTGTCCCTATGTTGGACAGAGTCAGCTCCAGCCAGCTCCAACATGGAACATGCCAAAGCTGAGCCCATCAGCAATGCTGATGAGTCCTCTCTGAGATGTTTAAGAAAGGGTAAAAAATGCCAGACAGCATCTGTGAGAGAGGAGTGAGAATGTGAGAGAGGAACAACTCTGTAGACACCAAGGTCAGTGCAGAAGGAGGGAGAGGAGCTGCTCCAGGTGCCAGAGCTGAGATTCCCCTGGTGAAGACCGTGGATGTCCATGGGGGAGCAGAGATCCACCTGCAGCCCTTGGAGAACACCCCAGAGCAGATAATCTACCCTGAAGACTTTGCAGGACTCTGTGCTGGAGCAGAAGGACTTGCCCTGAAGGAGGCTGTAGCCCTTGGCAGGCACACACAGGAGCAGGAATTCCTGGCAGGAATGGCAGCTCACAGAAAGGAGCCCATGCTGGAGCAGGTTTGCTGGCCCATGGGGGACCCACACTGGAGCAGTTCCTGGAGAACTGTATCCCATGGAAAGGACCCACACCGTGGCAGTTCTTGAAGAGCTGCAGCCCAGAGAAAGGACCCATGCATGAGCAGTTGGGTAAGGACTATATCCCATGGTAGGGACCCAGTGCTGGGGCAAGGGCAAGAGTGTAAGCAAGAAGGAGTGGCAGGAACAAAGCTTTATGGACTGACCACAACCCCCAATCCCCATCCCTCGTGACAAATTGGGAGAAGAGAAGGAGGAGGAGAGAGAGGAGTTGAGAATGAAGGACTGAAGTTGAGAATGGGAAGAAGGGAGAAGTAGGGATAAGGGATTCTTGGTTTTGCCTTTGTTTCTCACCGACCTAGTCAGAGAGTAAATGGCAATAAATGAAGTTACTCTTCCCAAGTTGAGCATGTTCTGTCCATGATGGTAACTGTTGATCAATTAACTTGTCCTCATCACAAGCCACAACTTTTTCAATCCTACTTTTTCATCCTATTCTATTGATGGAGGAGAAGTGAGAAAGCAACTTTGTGGCCAACCAGGGTCAACCCACCACATGATAATAGTTATTGATTCCCAGAAATGTGCAGTAGAGGAAACTCGACTTCCACAAAACTATTCTAATAAACTTACTGATAGTCCAAAATTGAGCATGTATTTGCAACTCCAATCCGAGACTGACAAGTGTGAGACGGTAAATAAATCCCACTGTAAATACAGGCCCCTTGTAGATGCATGGGACAAGTGGAGGGACATTATGTCTCTTAGGCAGGGTCACTGGTAGACCCTCAGCAGTGCTGCTCCTTATTTATATAAGCTTCAAACCCTGCAAGTGAAGCTGAAATAGAGACTTACAACAGGAATAGTTCTGGAGGATGTTTTGTTTGAAGAAGTTTTAAATAGGACAAGAGGGAATCCATGCTTGGAAAGTGCAGATGGTAATTCCCTGTGTCAGAGCAGAATTGTGAATAGTTAGGAACCATCTCATGAGTCATTTATATAGCCCCTGCCACTGCAGGGTCTTGGAGCACAGTGGACGTTCTCAGGTATAAAAACTGTGCAAATGATGTTTATGACGGCTCAGAAATCTTCCATGAAGTACTTTGTCAGTCTGATTTATTGAGCCACCTTGTATGGAGGAGTTCAGCAATGAAATAAAATGAAAAACACTGGTTATGATATTAAAATAATATAGTAGGTCATTGTTTTCCACCCAGCAGAAGATAAATGGTGAGGGGTTTGAAGAAGTTTTTCTAAGTGACTTCCCATTTCTTCCCACTCAGTTTGACTATGCCTGTTGGCTGGGAATAGAAAACTGAAGTGATGGATGGCTCTGATTATGCCTAGTCAGGTGCGTTAAATGGTGTCTCACTCTGCTGCCTCCCGCAATCTCGCTGCTCGCTGCGCTTATCAGGGGTGGTGGGGAAGAGGTAGACACCTGTAAACAACAAAGAAATAAAAGGGGAGGTGAAAGAGCTCAGATTGATCTCAGCAAAAGGATTTTCTGGGCACTGGAAATGTGTTGAGGAGTTTGAACAGATCCGCTTTTAGAATAACTAATTGGGATATGTCTGTCAGCTTCAAGACTTGGTAGCGCACATGAACCCCGTCCTGCTTTTCATGGGTCATTTCATGGGGAAGGTGCTTGCAGTATATGGAAAGTTTCTTTTTAGCATCCATCTGTTTAATGCTAGCATGGAGCTCAGCTCACATGCTTGTCTCTGGTTACACCATGGACTCGTGTACTTGAGTTACAGTGCTGTGAGTTCACAGACACCAAGAAAAATTACTCTATTCTCATCAGTGTAAGACAAAATAAGATCCTGTGGATTTTTAGCTACAGACCAAGGGCAGGTAGGTTTGAGATGCAGTACTTCATTTCAGGTTTTGTGTCAGTGCTGCATACAAAAGCTGTCTAAAGTTGTATGAAATACAATTTGAAGTCTGTACAAATGCAGCATTGAATTTCTGTGGCTCTGTATCTAAATTTGGGTTGTCGATGTACAAGAAAATTGAATTCAAGCTGAAAAGGTGCAAAATGCTGTCAAAGTGATCCTGTCTAATGCAACAGGCTAGCTGTGACTGCTTTATTCCTCCTAGGAAAAAACAAACAAACAAACAAACAAACAAACAGTCAAATCAGGCTGGTGAGATACGGCTGATCTTTATTAATCTGTAGGAAAGGTGAACTAGGTGGGTTACTGTTTGAGCTAAGAACTTCCATGAGAAGAATCAGACCTTGAGCAAGTTTGGATTGAAAACAGGAAAACGTTTAGCTGCAAGAGCGCTGAGTTTAGGGACAGCCTTTCAGCTTGATTAGTGGAGATGGAAGCCCTAACTGAGGTCTACCTCTATCTTTTTAGGAGGGAGATTTTCAATGCGCATGAGTTCAGGTTCTGGGTTTATCTCTTAGGCTCAATTTCCTGACTTTTCTTGGGCAGTTTCTGACGGCTGGAACAGGATCCCATGAGAAATGCCTCTGGATTTGTCTTGTTGGGGAAAGGTACCAAGGTCTCTATGCTCCTGGTGTGTCCTTGCCTCTGCGGGATCAAAGTTGCTCTCAGAAAAACGTGTGAAGTGGCTTCATTTGAAAGTGCCAACCCAGTGAGTTAGGCTGGTGTAATTACCCTGATACTGCAATTCCAGCAAATCTTCCCATAGCCAAACCTGAACAGCATTGCAAAACTTCGACCTTAATGTTTTAGCTCAGCTCTTCTGTCTTCACAGTACAAGGACAGATGTGCCTCAGAGTTAGTACTGGCTCAGTGGAAAGCTGGGCAGGACGGTACCATTGGGCAATATATTTCCATTAACTTTCCTGGTTTCAGCTTCAAAAAATGCTTTCTCAACAAGAATTGAACTTCTTCCTTCATAGAAGTTTTGATTGAATGATTTCAGTGTTTCAAAGACAGTTGTCAGAACACACTTTAGAATTTGTAGAGGATAATTGAGGCATCTCTCTTTGCTTTTATTTTCAAGCATAAGGAGTTTTTTGGGGGGGAATAAGAGCGAGAGAAATAAAAAACCATGTACATTCGTAAAATAAACTGAACCCAAAGCATTTGAGCATTATTTTTTTCTTCATTTTTTAATGAAATCTGTGTACCCCATTCAATGAAATCTATCTGTAAGTCCAGTTGAATTACTGCTCTGCCTATATGTGATGTAATGGGGGAAATGATGACATATCTCACTGACTTTTGCTGTTAGATCACTGAAGCCAGGTTTCAATTAATAAAGCTGCTGCAAAATTAGAGTATCTGCAGGGAAAATAACCTTGGCCAAAACTACAGCCAGCCAGATTCAGAAGACATGTTTGGGGATGCTTTTCTTCAGAGAAGGGTACAAGAAAAGCGGTAACTGATGTAAAGAAGTCTGTGATTGCAAAGTTCTAGAAGCAGGAGAACTTGTGTCATTCTCTGAAATTTCTTTTTTTTGGTCATTAAGGGACAGAGAATCACAAGCAAAGGAGAGAGGGAAGAGAAATTTTTGGTTCCTTCAAACTCGACTGTTCACCTGCTGACACAGAGACTTCCCTGGAAGAAGTGATTTTGTAGCTGTATAACTTTGTCTAGATCAGAGCTTTCTCTGTTTTAGTCAAAGCTGTGTCTCTAAATTGATTTGCTGGCATGTTTTTCTTGCAGGGATTGAACCTAAGCACAGTGGGAATAACTAACCCTTCCTTTATCTGCCCTTTAGGATGGGGAAAGTCCTGGTTTCTCAACAGCAGAAAGGAGAATCTGCTTAAAATACCATGGACCTATTAATATTTCTTAAAACTTGGAAAAATACCCTTTTTTTTTTATCTTCCACATGGGAAAAATCTGCAGTAGAAACAGCATGAAATTGAAACAGAGACATGAGCGAGCTCATGGCAAGTTGTCTGTGCTCTTGTGTGTCTCTTGGTTGCATAAAGGGGAAAGCTGTAGAAGGAAATTGCAATTCCTTCAGTGCAAACACGTCTAAACCACTTCCCTGAGTGTCACCTCGTGTCTCTTGCTGGGTGTGCTGTGTTTTACCAGCCCAGCCCTGACAGCATTTGGTGTCACACAGATTGATGAACATTACTCTGTGAACTGCACTGGACGGTGACATCACAGCTCCAGAGGACGCGGGTGCTACGTCATTAATGATCTCAGTCCCTCTGCTCTGCACTGGCCTTTGGTAATATTTGTTTAACGGGGTTTTTGTTGTGATACAGCTTCTCGAGCCCTGGCAATGTCAGATTGAGAGCTGAGAGCAGGATCCTATTAACCCTGCGAAGACTCACACCTGGTGGTTTGAAAAGAACTGATTCTTTGAATAAAGTGGAATCAGAAGTTTCTTGTGCCCCTTTTTTATTGTCACAGGATAGAAGAAACCCATTAATGTTTGGTCTTTTGTTAAGACATGAGCCCCTGTGTTTCTTCCTGATGTATTTCCCCCTGATCCCTCAGAGCACTGTTTGGATCATCCTGCCAGCTCTGCAGGTGGTGAGTCCTTCATCTTCCCCCCTCATGGAGAGGACTCAGATCATTGCCAATAAACTGTGAGCAACAAAAATCACTTACAGACAACTATTAAAATTGCCCAAGTAGTCAATTTATAGAGGTGATTAAGGAAAAAATGCTTCTTGCAATCACATCCATGGAGTAGGAAGAGCCTTTGTGATGTAAAGAAATGACAACATCAGGAAAAGTTTGCCATACAGCAAGGACATAATGTTATAGTGATGGTCAGTCAGACCTACATATGCAAAAAGGATAACATTTTGCAGTCCAGGGAACGGATAACCCTGATACCATGGTCCTGCAGCTAGAAGGGCTGTGCACAGCTCTAGCAAAGATCCTGAAAGTCTTTGAACAGCAAGAGTGATCTCAGACAAGTACAATAAAAGTGATCATATAAGGAGCTGCTTCTAAAGAGACAAAATCTGAATTGTACAATTACATGTATATGTACATATGTATATGTTATAAAATGCCTCTTGTCTTCCTTGCTGCAGGACCCTGCCTCCAAGAGCTCTGTTTATAACTAATATTAACTAAGGTTTGAAGCTGTGACTACCTCCAAGAAGTGTGAAGGAGTGAGCAATGATGGAGAGAAATGGGGGATGTTGGATTGAGGGCTACAAAAGAACAGTGTGATAAAAGGCAGCATAGAACAAGAAAAATACAGGCTGTGTATCAAAAAAAGATCTTCCTAATATCTGGATCTACTGGACAGGGCAACAATTTCCTAAGGCAGAGAGCAGAAACCCTGTTATTTCAATCATTTAAACAAAACTGGACAAAGCCCTGGAGAATATATTGTAAGGAACAATCATATGCCATCCCCTGGGAATGGATAACATGACCTGATAAAGTCTTTTCCTAGTGGTTGTGACAATTCTCTGCAGATTGAGAACTTGTTCTGGGCATGATTTGTCTTGGGACTAGATATGATGTGAGCCTCAGGTCAGTCCTCTGATTGATTCAGAGAACCAAGCAGAGAGGAGGAAGGGGAGGAAAAGAGTAGAGGGACAGTCAAAAATAGAGCTCATGGGAAAATATTGTCTCAGAAGTCAACTGTCAACTGCTGCCCAGCTGGAAATCCAGCACAGAGCTGCTGTTGGTTTTGGGAGGAGTCAGGAATGGCGCACCAGACACAAATCTGGTCTACCAGAATCACTGCTGTTTAAATAGTTGTCTCCTCACAGAGCTGGAGAGGAACCTCACCTCTCTTTCCAGACTCTTTCCTGAAGCAGAGGAAATTGTAGGGATGAGCTGAGATCTTGTTCTATCTGTACAAAATGAACTAGTGAGTGTTGGCATCCTTGATTTCTTGGGAGGTGGTAAACCAGGTGGAAATTACCTCAGCTGCTCTGTTACCTTATTCAAAAGAATTGCCAGGGACTGCAGGCATCTCCTATCTAAGCAGTAAAAGTAGTGCCTAAGTTCAACAAGAGAAGGTTTGAGACAATCAGATCTTCTGTGTCAGATAAATGAGCACAAAGATTGCGATTTTTCAAATGTGGCCATTTGAAATTTTCCAATTTCCCTCATTTACTCTTTTAGTAAAACTCTTAATAGTGTAAATTTAAAACAGAAAAAAAAAAAGGGAAAGATTCACATTCAAAAGAAAAAAAAGTAACAACCACAAGCAAATACAGAAGTCTCAAATATATGGGGGTTTTTTTTGAAGCAAGGTTTTTCACATTTTGTCTTTTGCTAGAAACAAGTTGTTCCTTGAGCAGCAGTGGTAGTCAAGCCTGTGAACTCAAAAACATCCCTAGTTCTCTTGAACCCTGATCTGCATATTCATCCTTTCAGGCAGACAGATATTCCATCACAGGCTGCTTTATAAAGTGATGGAGACATCTTATTCCTGCAGTTCTCTCCCCTGCCACTACATCTCACCCCACCATGCAGGACCTCCAGCTCTTGTTTCTTTCCAGTAACTGGCCAGAGAAGGAGCTGATCCCAGCTGCAGCTGAGCCTGCATTCTGTGTGTGTTGATTTTTAGGCCCTTTTACGTGTATTCACAGACTGGCCAGATGGCAGGCCCAGCAGAACAGATCACTATCAAGTTCACATTACAGTTTCTTCTAAGTGGTGGAAATTAGTGAGCAGCTTCAAAGTTATTGTGGAGGAAAAACAGATGGGCAGAGATACGGATATAGATGGTTCGGCCTCACCAAGAAATGAGAAAAACACAGAACTAATTACAAAAAGGAAAGTTTTTTATGCCTTGGTTTAAACTCATAAACCTATTCCTTACTGCCGTAACCCAGTGGGTATTTGAAAGGGCCAAATGTGGCCCAATCTATGTTTTTGCATTTTGCAGAAACAATGGGTCTCAAAACAGAGGAGCTGTGTCCTGCTGGGGTCCAAGAGGAATACAAGATCTTTTCCAGGGGAAGCAAAGAAGCCCCCAGGTCTCTCCACCTGGGGGAGTGTTGAAACTACCTGGGCACAAGCCTCTGACAGGAGGAGTGCTGAATAAGCAGCACCTCCACCTGCTCTGCCCCAATGAACCGAATAGATTTGTGTCCTCACCTCCTCAGGGAGGCATCCAGCAGGGAACAGGAGAGGCCATCCCTTGTACGTGCTAGTGGAGGAGGAGTCCAGGCAGGGAAGGAGGAGGAAAGTGCAGTCTAAGCAGTCTGATAGCCTCTGAAACCCAATTCTCCAATGTGTCTCATGAACGTGACCTTACTGAGAGCCTTGCAGGGACTGGGACACATTATTTGCCTTGACCCTCTGAAAATCCAAAGGAAATCTCTTCAAAAGGGTCAACTTCTTACAGTGAACACTCGACTGTATTGCATGTGATCCCCAGCTGAAACCAGCCAAACCTGAAGTCTAAAGTCCTACCCTGAATCAGAAATGAGCATGGCTGTGTTTCACTAAATTGCTGTCGTCGTTTGATGTTGGGTTAAACGCCAAGCACACGAAATCTTATTTACTTATTTGCCTCTGCTGTAACTAAGCAGAGAAAGGGAAAATTGAAGCTTCATTTTCATATGGTGAAATTTAGGATTATTGAGGAAAACAGAAAATTTCAAGGCAAAACAGGTCCACACTTAAACAGTTACGGTATGAAGAGGATTTATTACTAACAGAATCAAAAGTAAAAAGAAATAATAGGAAATTAAAGCAAACTCCCAGAACAACCCCTTTCTTCAAGTATCCCCCTTTGCCTGCCGACCAGCCCAAGTGAGGGAAGCCAAACATGGGGTTCGGTCAGTGTTTTCATTCCTTAAGAGTCTTTCCCTTAAGTTTAACAGAAAGAGTTTCTTCTACTTTAACGTGGTTCAAACTTTCACAGGCAACAGCTTTTCTGCAGTGAAGAAATCTCTCCCACGGTTTAGCAGTCTTCTCACAGCTGCCAACGTGGGCCATAGTGGTTCAAAGGGTTTTAGTCTTTTAAGGACGAGCTGTTCCAGCCTGAAAGCAAAGGCTCTCTTCTTCAAATCTCTAAAAGCCTTTCATAACATTTATGTGGCCTGGTGTAGGCACCCTTTCTTCACAGTGGATTTCTACATCCCCCCAATGTACTTGAATGAATTATAGAGAAACAGTTTGTAATATTACAGTCTTTACCATGGCTTACAAAAAGAATTTAAGCTCTGGCACTGGAAGAGCCTTTGCCCTCTTCTCCCGTATTTTAATACCCACCTTGGCGCGGCCATTTTAGCTTCGTCCCACGTGATCTCACTTTCCTTTCTCTCTGACCTTGAAGTCGCCATTTTAGCTTCACTCCACGTGATCTTACTTTCCCTTTCTTTTTCGTGCTGTGAAGTTGATCTCACTCAGGCCAGGCACTGGGAAGAACCCGTCCTGTCTTTCGCCGTCGGCTGGGTGTGGTGTTTTCAGTTCGGCGTGGGCTGTGCGGAAGGTGGGGGGGGAGGAGGGGTGATGCTGGCCCCCAGAAGCCGCACTACGTGATCTCAGATGCGCAGCAGCTCATAGCTGTTTCTCGGCTGCCTGCGGCTCCGGGATTGTTCTCCCAGAGACCTGAGCCCCCGCGCTGCCACACCGAGGGGAGGCTCGGGCCTGGTCTCGCTCCAGAGACAGAGCCCGGGGCCCACTTCCCCCCCACCTCTTTTAAATATGCACATCGCAGAGGCACTGCCAGCTTTCTCATTGGTTTAACAACATGCCCATCAAAAAAAGTTTTAAACCTACCACATGCTGTCTTTGGATCCCTATAATTTCAGGTGGTGTGAGAAACATAATTGTCTTCCCAAGTGCCACCCACAAGAGGTGGTACTTTTCCTATGGTTGAATCTTCCAGTGGGATATGGTTTAGCCACGTATGATAATGGTCTTGGCAGGAATTGATGCCAATAAGCAGTTTGGGTGATGCAGAGCATTCACCAGGCCAGTATTTACTGCAACTGTGGCTGGAAGAGAAGCTATGGGAAGAAATTGCTATCGGTAATGCTCCAGAGTGGAAGGTTCAGGTTCCATAAGGAAGGAGATAATGTGGGATGGCTGCAGACCAGAATAGTAGAAGGAGTGAGGAAATGTGGCAGAGGAATGAGTGGCAGCAGTAGTTATCAGTCTCATCAGTTTTGGATGAGTCCTTCAGGTCGGCTGCTGGCCGTGCTGACAGACAGTAGATTCAGCATCCCCGGTGAGCTTACAGGAACCACTGCTGCAGAGGCAGTTCCTGAGGCCAAACACTTGTCTTTCCTGACTCTTGATATACATGGGTGGCCTTCCACCTGCAAGACTGGCTTTGGCTGTGCCTTCACCTGCTGCTCAGCAGATCTCAGAGATCACAGAGAGAAACCACTTCTTCCTTTTCCTCCTCATTTCCTTGCTGCATGTTGCCTGTGCCTGTGTCTCCCATCAGAGCTGCTTTTGAAGCTGTTTCCCCTGAACATCTGTGAAGTTTGATTTCAAGATCAAGAAGAAAAGAAATCTGTGCTTGTGGTGGGGAGAAAAAATCCATGGAAGCCTGTTGCATCTCTGCCACCCAGAATAGGAGATCTTCTGCAGGTTTGATATGAAACACAGCAGTGAGTGCAATTTCCAAAGTGACATGACGTTCTTTCTGCAGCCAGGACATGGAAGCAGTTGTAACAGACCAGGGATGAGCCAGGATGAGAGGCCATACCAAGCTTAGGGATTTAGGATTTGAAGTTGCATCTGGGCAAGTCAGATTCTTTTTCCTCTCCCTGTCTTCACAACCGGAGATGATATTATCATGTATTGCTGTGTGTTCCTTAGGGAGACATGTGCCATGCTTTGTACTGACATTAGAGACTGTCTTTTGAGCATGGAAGGGGAGGATGTCTTTGAGGATGGAAGGGGATGTGCAAAACTAAGAGAGATTGTTGAGCTGAAGTCTACAGTGAGATCAACTGACAAGGGAATAAAAAAAAAAAGAGGTTGTGGAGATGTTTGAGGAGAAAGGCATCAGGATTCAGGGAGAGGCCATATATGTGGGAGAGAGAGGAGGGAACAGTCAGCAGTGCCCATGTGCCAGGAGGGTGGTGTAGTTACACAGCAGCTTTCATCCAGGTAACATCAGCACTTGATTACCTTACAGGAGAAAGTCTTTGTCCTGGTAAATGAGTTACTGCCAGTTAGATGAAATATCTCCCTGATCCCTCCTGAAAACCTCTTTCATCTGCACCACAAAGGCCACGTTGTTTCTTCTCCCTGCTGAAAGCTGAAAGCACGAGCAGCAAATTCAGTGAAGAGACAGCCTGATCCTTGTGGCAGTTTCTCTGACGTAGATGAACCTCTGAAGTGAAGTGTGTGACATCAGGAAGATGTTTTAATCTGAATTACGCTTGCCCATCTGAAGAACAGGTGTCATTATCCTCTCTTCGTTATCTCCTGGCCTGGGCTGCTGCCAGCATGAGTAAGAAGGGTTTGAGTCACACGGATGGAGAAGTTAATTCCTGTCCGGAGACTGTTGTCAGAGACGGCCTGGCCCAAATGCCCATCGCAGGGATGAATGACATGTAGATGAATGAGGGGAGAAACCTCCTCCTAAGAGAAATAAAGCATCCCTCATGAATAATGTAGAGCATTGCTTTGAGATTCAAGACATCTAAGACTTGTTGCACATTGAATGCGAATGTGAATGAGGCTTAGCTGCTCTGCAGATGCACTCTGGCCTGAGCACGACCTGTAACTAACTCAGCACTGTCACAGTTTTTATTTTTTAACACTGGCCGTGTGCTTGGCCTGGTACCAATGCACATCTAGAGACAAAACTCTCTCAATCTCTGACAGAGCCCAGCATAGAAAAACACTCAGAAAACCCATGCAGGCTCTATCTGTGCTATTAAGTGAAGCAGGACCCGTGTTTTGTAGGACACCGAGGCCAACAGACATGACAGATTGAATGCCAGTAGTAGATAAACACAAGTATTGCCCCAGGAGGGTGCTTAGTTGCAGTGGTCCCTGGCCAGTCTTAACCTCCATGTGTGACCAGGCATGGACTTCGCCTAGGACAGTGCTGGTTATTCCAGGATGAAGTCATAATGGGCTGGGCTGATGACAAAGTGTGGACATCATGGGCTGGTGGTGGAATTCATCCTCAGAATCACAGAATCATTAAGGTTGGAAAGCAACGCTTAAGATCATCAAGTCCAATGGTCAACCCAGCACCAACACCGTGTTCACCATTAAACCATGTCCTCAAGTGCCACATTCATGTGTTTTTTGAATGCTCCACTGCTTCCCTGGGCAATCTGTTCCAATGCTTTACATTCCTTTTCATGAAAATTTTTTTCCTGATATCTAACCTAAATCTAACCTCTTCTGGCAGAACTTGAGTTCAGTGTTGAACACCTTGCAGTGTTGGAGATGGCTACCATGTGGATGCAACACACTGAACATATTCAGGATTTTTTCCCATAATGTTTTCTTTTTCTTACAAATTTACTTATTCTGGACAGTCTGTATCATTGCAATAGCATGAATTTGTTTAAGACCCTTTTTGTCCCAGAAGCAAAGTGTTATTCCACGGAATTTGTGTTGGCGGAGAAGGCAGATGTTATGGACCTGTCTGTACCCTGCAGCTGAGTGTGGTGCCAAAATCACTGGTATAGATCTAAGCAAGCTGCTCTGTCCACATGAGGCTGCGGAGTGCCAGAGATACTTGCTTGGGGCCTGAATGCAACACGGCATTTTTGTTGATAAAAGGTCTATAAAATCATGAGTGGCACAAAGAAGGGGAATTGGGAATGATTGTTCCTAGTCTCTTCCAGAAAGGAGACACCATTACCAACAGATGATAGTAATGAAAGGGAAGTAAAGGAGCAATGGCAATTTTTTTAGAGAACACATGGTTGATCTATGAACCTTCTTGCCACAGGATGTTGCAGCTGCAGAAAGTTCAGACACATTGAAGGGACAATGCCCAAGCTCATGGAAGAGAAATCCATTGTGTGTTACTAAACCCAACAAAAACTGTCTTAGGAAATCCCTGAGCACCAAATAATGAAGCTGGGTATGTGAAGTCTTGGAGGAAAACCCACATTTAATTATAGCATTCCTATGCTCTTCCTCAGCCATCTGCTTGTGGTCACTGTTGGATTCAGGTTAGCTGTGCTCAGAGTTCCTCTGCACGTTCTGGTTGTAGGCTGTCTCTTTACAATCCAGAGAAAAATACTGGGATTGTCCCCAGCTGCACCTCAGAGAGACTGTAATGAGTAGTTTCTCTCTGTGTCTCATCTGAAAGGCCCCAAAGAAAAATAAGCTTTGAAGAAGGCTCTAAGTGGGTTTTCCTCAGATCTCGTAGCTACACTGGTAAACAAGAAAATAGAATTCCTTTTTTCTTCTAGAATTACATGTAGGTGCACATGTTCTTTCAGAGTTTTTCGTCAGAGAATGGACAAGGCCTGGAAAAACCAAAGGCTGAGAAGACCCCAACAGAGTATTGATTTGGTGCCAGCCCTTACGGTGTGATTTTTTTCCTTCTTTACTTACACCTTGCTGCAGTTCTACTTGGTGTCTGTAGCCCAGCTACAGTTCCATGACTGGGAGGAGATGGATTTTGTGGTGTATTGGTGCTCCACAGTCCAGAATTGGAGTAACACTGAAACATGACATTTCTTCGTGCCAAGTTATCCTTCTTGGTGCCAGCCCAGATGAGCTGTGTCTTGAAAGTCTAAGCAGCTGGGAGGGGTAATGAAAGTGAGGGAGAGTACTAATGACATTGCTCCCAATCAGGGTGAGAGCTATTTGGACTTTCCTTGATCATTCAAATGATATCTCATTAAACATCAGGCAAAACTGCCTGCTGTGGTCACATTGCTGTATTGTGGGACCTCAGTTACTATACTAGAGTCGGGTGTGCAGTGTTTACTTAGGTGTGGTCCAGTGTAAAGCTCCATCTATACCTTTCTCACTGTTATCTCAGCTCTGTGGCTTGTTAAGGGATGCATTTCCTGTACCCAGTACTGAGGTCTTCTGTGGGATCTTTCTTCACCACAGAAGAGAGAGACGTCCTGATGTCATGATTGACCTTCCTATTTCTCTTTAAGCCTTGTTTTTCTTACAGATGACACAAACTCATCTCTTTATACTCTGCTAAAGGGCAGTGACATTCATGTAGAGGAAATCAGGAAGAATTTTGGTAGCTGAAATCTGCTACCAAGGCAGTGGCTTCTGCTTCTGCCTTTACTTGATGCAAGTAAAACCCAACTACTTGGAGACTGACTCTGTGACCTGTGTGCTTTCCCAGCATTAATGATCCTTTGTGCTCCTCTTCCTCGGGCAATTGTTCACCTTCCCCTTTTTCCCAGAGGCAGTCTCTGATGTTAAGGAGACAGTGGTTTGTTTTAGATTTGAAAAATACTGAATTTTAGAGAGCATGCACTGCTGCAGTTTGCTTTCCATGTATATTGCTGGATAGATTCTGCAATGCTTAAGTAATAGAGAATCAAGTCTGTCTTTGGTCTCTCAAAACTCCTCATTTCAGAATGTTTAAGGCAATGGGTAGGGTGTTCCTTAAAGCCATGTTGTATAGGATAGATATGTGACTCCAATCCCCTATACGTTGACCTATTGGAAAAATCTTATTCCAGCTTGTTTAGTAAAGTGTTTTCTTTACCCCGGATTCGTGGTGCAAATACAGTAAGAGATATTTATCTGACACTGTGGAATGAGAGTATGACTTCAGGCAGGACAGAAGTCAGAATTTCTGAATATTCTATCTACCTATGTGAACCGGGGAAAAATTAACGCCTGCTGGTGTCTCTGCTTTCCTATCTGTAAAACAGGGATATGGGTATATTCCTATCTTATGGGATATAAAATTACAAAGTCTGTGCTAAATCTCAGAAATTCAATTGTGAGATAGTGTGTAAGCACATAATATTAATGTTTTATGATCTCCCTAAAATGTTACTGGGGATATCTTTAATGAGAAGGATATAGTGAGATCCAAAGAAACCTTTTTTCACCCCAAATATTTTTTTTTTAGAGCCCAAAGTAAAAGTTGTTTCCACCAACTGCCATCTCTGCAACCATCTGGAAAATCACATTTTCTGAAGCTTTCCTTCTCTTTATCATCTGTAACTAAAGCTATAAAATGGGAAGATATCCCTGGTTTAATTAACACCCCTGTAGTTCTAAAGCTGATCTTAGTAATGAGAGGCAATTATAGCCTTTATTGAGGGACAGTCAGGTGGAACTAACCCAGCATCAATCTGGTGAAGACACTTCCCTTTCCAGGTAATTTGGAAACTGCTTTTTATGATGAACAGACTACCTGGCTCAATATAACAGGTGAATCTCTTTCCTTTATAACCTGGAAAAAACCTCCGATTTTGAGTTTTGTGCTCCTTTTGTGAAGTGGTTTTTACATCCCATCTATCAACAGCTACTAACTGACATAATAATAAACCTGTTGCTTTTTGAAGGGGATTCTTGCTGCTTTTCTTGTTTTATTTTCCTTGTCCACTCTTGCTTTACATTTTGAAGGTTGCCTGGTGTTCATATTTTAGTTCTAGTAAAAGTGGAGGCTCTGAGATGCACCCCATCCTGAGGGGAAGGCAGAGTTCTGGTTTCTGCGCCTCAACACTGGTGTGTCAGAGCTACAGAAGGTCCAGAGAAGGACATGGAAATGATCAAGGAAATGTGACTTCTGCTAAATAAGTAAAAAGGCTGTGGCTTCAGTTTAGACAGGAAAAAATTGAGAGCAGAGATAAACCTGAGTTTAGCTGAAAACATGAAGGTGGTAGATAAGGAAGATTTGGAACTAAGGTGTTCTAGCTGAAACAAGGAGATATCCTTGAAAGTAGAATGTGCCTTTTTAACACAGCAGACTGTGAACTTCTGGAATTTGTTGCCACAGGACATTGAGGAGGTGTGCAGTGCCAACAGTTTCAAAAAAGGATTAGACAAATTCAGAGCAGCAGATCCATGACCCGAGTCTAAAGGTGATGGGCAGGGCTCCTTGTGGCCCTGCCTCAGAGGTATCTCGGGTCAGGTCTGTCCTCCAGCTTCAGATCTGTAAGAGTGTGGGTCTGCTGAATGCCCTGTGTTTTATCTGCCAGCCATCTATGGTATCCTGACATGTCAGGGGTTCTTGTATGAAGCTAGATGACTCTTTCTGGAAAACTGATTTAAACCTATCAATAAATAAATAAATTTAACCTAAATTTAACCAATAAATAAATTTAAACCTATCAATATCTACAGTGCAGGCACCTACACTGGAGACAGTCACTCAAGGTGACTGTCGTGATTAGGATATCTTCATTTGGCTGTTTACAGGTAGTTGTCTGCCAGTGCTGTGGGTGTCTAAATTCTTCTGCAGTCAACAGATGTCTAGTCAGTCTAATGGGGACCTAATGAACATGATCAATGAACAGTCAGAGCTGTCATTTCATCTTGCCAGACTTGGGATGGTCAGTTAAATAACTCACTACTGCCCGTTTTCATTGAATCTTTGTTGACTATAATGGGAGTTTGGACACATGGAACACATGCAAATACATAAATGTAGGTATATTAATCTTGAACTGAGTTCTGTATTTCTATTATAATAATTGTAGAGAAATAGTTGTCTCTTGAGAACAACTCCCTGACCTGTTTTAGACACCTCTGTGTGCACAACAGGAACTGCCCTTGTGAAGTACATATTTCTACTCACTGACTTTAAAGGGACTCTAGATTGTGGTACCCACGTGGTGAATGCACACCATGGCCCAGACTTTGATACAGTCCCTTAAAATCTCAGCTGTAAGAAATGTAGATTATTAAAGCAATGTAATGTGAAAAGGTGTAATTATAATATCAAAACAGCCCCCTGCTTATGGTTTGATTTAGAATAAAGGCTTAGCCATGATATTACCATCTGAAAACTGTGCTGTGAAACGTGGTACATCCTCTGTCCCGGATTAGTTTAACATCCTGATGAAATTGCCTTTGCCATACTCACTGTCAAAGCTGTAAAACTATGGCACAAGCTGGTAAGTTGTTTATTCTTCCAGTAAGTAAAAAGAGAACAGGCATTAAATCCCTAAATTCCTATGATGTTCCAGTAATGAGTGACTTTCATAAATTGTCTAGGAGAAAGGCTTATTCAGTATGGAAGAGTTTGAAAAGGAATTTCTTTGGCTGGTGGATCTGGATGTTGTCAACTCCATGCTGTCAGCAGATGCAGAATGTGGATGCCATCACTATACTGTGGTTTTGGGACAGGCCAACACCAGCTACTGTCAGAAACACTGTGGGAGACTCTGTCTATTTCCAAAGCTTCCACTGTTGCATGTGATTACTGGACAGATCTGAAATTTCTTCAGTAAATTAATGTGGTATAACCTTGTTTAGGAGACTCAGCATTGTTTGAGGTAGAATGGGTTGCCCATTCTTTCATCTTTCCCACTCCTGTGTGATCAGATTTGCTGTTCTTTGCCTTACCTACTTCAGACACCGGGCGTGGGTGAGGAGATATGGGAAGATGGTTTGACTGCAGTGTCCCTGCAGCTTTGGATCTGGCTGTGGCATCAAAGTGATTTGCATGGCTTGCATGACGGGGGAACCGTGGCCATCACCTGCCCTGCTGACTGTCCTGTGTTTCCATCCCCCTTCCCAGGTTACGGACATGCTGCCCCAGGGACGGACGCGGGGAAGGCCTTTTGCATGTTCTACGCGGTCCTGGGGATCCCACTGACACTCGTCATGTTCCAGAGCCTGGGCGAGCGCATGAACACCTTTGTCAAGTACCTCTTGAAACGCATCAAAAAGTGCTGTGGCATGAGGAGCACCGAGGTCTCCATGGAAAACATGGTCACTGTGGGTTTCTTCTCCTGCATGGGGACACTCTGCATTGGAGCAGCAGCCTTTTCCCAGTACGAGGAATGGAGCTTTTTCCATGCTTACTATTACTGCTTTATAACATTGACTACGATAGGGTTTGGAGACTA
This sequence comes from Mohoua ochrocephala, assembly GCA_013398855.1. Lineage (NCBI taxonomy): Eukaryota > Metazoa > Chordata > Aves > Passeriformes > Acanthizidae > Mohoua > Mohoua ochrocephala. The sequence continues at coordinate 198,212 of VZTA01016554.1, read as the reverse complement.
TGTGGCCCTGCAGACCAAAGGGGCCCTTCAAAAGAAGCCTCTCTACGTGGCTTTTAGCTTTATGTACATTCTAGTGGGGTTGACAGTCATTGGGGCATTTCTAAATCTGGTTGTTCTCAGGTTCTTGACCATGAACAGCGAGGACGAGAGGCGGGATGCCGAGGAACGGGCATCCCTGGCAGGGAACCGCAACAGCATGATTATCCACATCCAAGAGGACTCCCAGCATGGTCGGCCACGGTACAAGGCCGAAGTAACAGACCTTCAGTCAGTTTGTTCCTGCATGTGTTACAGGTCCCACGAGTACACCAGCCGGGTGGTGTCCCACCAAAATTCGTTCAGCTCGAAGCTGAACCCCCAGTACTTTCACTCCATCTCTTACAAGATCGAGGAGATCTCGCCAAGCACATTAAAAAACAGCCTTTTCCCATCTCCTGTCAGCTCCATCTCACCTGGGTTGCACAGCTTTACAGATAACCACAGGCTGATGAAACGGCGAAAGTCCATTTAAAGGGATTTGTCTTATTTTGCTTTCCTTGTTTTTCCCAGTTCTTTGTTGTTTCGAGTTTTTTGTTCCTTGAATGAGACGGAGCGAGGCCAAAGGGAGTAGAGCAAGCCAGTCCTCCTCTGAGACTCAGCTCTTGAGCATGAAGCATGGATTATTACTGTTCCAGCAAAGTATGCCTTACATTACCCCCTTGGTGGATGTCAGAGGATTCAAGGTGACGTGAAGTGGGTACCAAATCCAAAGTTGCACACACAGCTGGGAGCCTTCATGTGCCACTGGCACTCCTGACCTAACAAACTTTTTTCCTCACGAGCAGGTTGTAGTGTGTGTGCGTGTGCCTGTGTGAGTGCCGGGTGCGTGTGCGTGTTTGTGCGCGTGCAATTCCACAACCAGTGCCATGTGACAAAAAATCAAAGCATCAGGTATTATTTTTTCTTTTGCCCTTGAAGCAATTGTGTTCCAGCCTGCTTTTTTAGATTGCTTCCAAAAGGAACGGGGAGGGTGGGAGGGGAGCCAATTTGTTTTGGGTTTTTTTTTTTGCCAAGACAAGCATGCGCCATAAGCAGTCAATATACCAGGTGTATCATGGTAAATTTTTTAATGCTAGATTTTAGATTGTATTAACATTAAAAAAAAGGCAGGAGAAGATGGATCATTTCAGCTTGCCAGTTCAAAATTTAAAAAAAAAAAAAAGCATGCACTTTGTAAAACTGGTATGCATAATAAAAACACAAGAAAAACTAGCAATGGAATTAATAATCAAAAGCAAATAATCATATTAATTTAACTATATTTAATTTTATAATTTTCAACTGTTCTAACAATTTGCAAGCAGAATTTCCAAGATGAATTGGGAGAATTGTTGGAACAAGAGTGTATTTTGTTATTTTTATTTTATTTTATTGATAAATTATTATTATTATTATTATTATTATTATTATTATTTTGTGCAGCAATTACCTGCATGAATAGGAATTATATTTTTTGGAATGCTTGGTTAGGATGGGTATAAATAGGAGGATGTATATTTTTTCTTATATAATAGTGACAGGGCATTCCTTGTTTTAAATAAAAAAATAAAGATGATTGTCTCTAAATGCTTTTGATTTGTAAATAATGGAAAGCCTTTGTTGGTCTCAGGAAGAATTCAAGGGACAGTATCTTGTGTTTGGCTCACTGGGAACTTGTGAGATTAGATGTGATATTGCTTTTTCTGCTAGGCAAAGGCAAAATGCATTTAGCAGTAACGGGCAAAAATAGCTTTACTCCAGTGTTTGGAGGGTAACAGTGGGAGCAGTTGTGTCGGCAAGTTGTAGTGGAGGATGTTAAGACCATGTCATAGAGTTGTTCCTTGGACATTGTCCATCTCTCAGTTGTTCATCTGGACCAAACAGACTTTACAGAACTGAATTAGAGGCCTAATCCAGCTCCCTTTTAAGAGAATAGGAATTTTCAGTGATTACATGGGATTTAGTGCTTCTGGAGATTTATCTTTGATTTTACAAGGGTAGTTTTATGAACCTGCACCTTTGTCTCTGATTTAATTCTATCTTTTAAATCGCTTTCCGTGCTAATTTGCCATACAAAACCCATTTCTTTTTGGCACTAATCACCTCCTGCTGATTCTACCATTCTGTGCTCTCAGTGTAAAAGCAATAATCCTTTTTTTACCCTTAAAACTAGATGATGTGTGCCCAGCTCTGAGCTCTGTGTGCTGATGGATGTTGATACCCTCTCAAAGAGGCATCTATAAAGAGCATTAAAAGGGAAAAATAAGGAATGTCATTCCTCCTCTGTTGTCTTCTCCTTGGCTTTAAATTATTAACTATCAAATATGCTCATATTCTCCACATCTGCCTTTCAATAAGTAAATGACAAGCAAGTTATCCATGACTTTGCCTCCCTTACGCAGCTTCCTTTGAGTGTAGAAATTGCTGCGGCATGAAATCCTCCATTAAGATTAGTGAAGAACTAACAGGATTCTTAATGAGGATGGATGAGGCTGGACTTTTTCAGAGCAATGTGTGGGGCATGCTGGATGCATCAGTGCTGTGCTGCCAGGGCCATGTCCTAGGGCAAATACTGATGGCAGAAGGATCGAACCAAGAATACCTAAAAAAGCAGTTCCAGGATGTGTTAAACCACCTCAGTGTTTGACACCTAGAAGCTGCTTCCCCTAACAGCCCATAGGGTTCACAGTGCTCTCCAAATCCACTTTTTTCATCTTTGCTTGTGTTATCCCAGAAGTGCAAATAAATGTATGCCTCTTTTCCTGCTATGGAGATAAGAAAAAGTATGCCTGGAATATGCACCTCTATATCATGTACAGCTGCTGGGTGTATTTGGCACTGGAGAGAAGCAGGAAAAATTTGGGGTTTTGCAGAATTTGAGTGGAATTCTGTGCCTAGCAAAGGAGAATTTTGGTAACAGGACTTTTAGTAAAAACTTTAAAAAGAAAAAAGCAGTTACATCTTATAAAACATTGCTTAGTTTTTTTTTTCCTCTTTTCCTTTAAGAAAAGAAGAAACTATTATTTCTGCTGCATATAAAAATCATCTTTAAATGTCCCATAAAACATGTTGAACTGGAGAAGTTGAAAACTTTACATACTCTAGCTGATTTGTTACTAAATCTTCCCTCTAGAACCATAAATGAAGAGTAAATTTTAATACACGGGGTATTTAACCAGGGGAGAAACTTACCTCAGCACGTCATGGGTTAACTGCCACTTAGAGTCTTTGTATTAAAACTCAACGGCTTTATAATAGCTCTGCTTTAGCTTAGTTGAAGTTTGTAGATGTAGTTGAAGAAATCTGTGTATGTTGATATGAAGGAGCCGGAGTAGGTGTCCGTAGCCATACCTTTAAAGCTAAAAGCTATAGTGAGTGTGTATGTGGGAAGGTATTTTGCTTGAATGTATCTGCATTCCTTGGGATTTTCAAACACGTTTATTTATTTTATTTTCTGGCTGAAGAGCCCACGATTCTGTACAACCTGTATTTTGAAGTGGCAGGATGTTTCCTTTGCAGGGAAACTCTTGCAGGACTTTGCTTTGTGAGCAGCCAGACACAAGAACTCTCATGTGTGCACATCAGAACACGAGGCAAAATCTGCCCCTCTCTTAAGTCGTTTTCGTGGTTCTTGACTGATGTGTGAATAATGGCTTGGGCTGTCTGGAACTGGAACAGACAATATCATGAAAGGGAAGCTTCTGTCCAAGGTTAATCCCAGCTTTTCAGTTAAACATGAAAAGTCAGACAGTGAAAGGTGAGCTTTTGTCAGCTCTGTCTCTGACTTCTTATTGCTCTACATGTTTTCTTCTCACAACACCGCTTTTCACAGATTGTTTTTGCTGGTACATTATTTGGTTTATTCCACTGAAGACATTATTTCTTTCAGAACAACTTCTCTTGCTCACTACTCTCTCTTTTGAAATTCAGCTAGAAGCAGGTAGTAGTGGTGCTGCTTATGACTAGACATCCTAATGTCTGCTATCACTTTGTGATGCACTCTCATTCCCCAGAGTCTCATTTCCCCTACCCTTCCCTATTATTAAGCATTAGAAATAATAATAATAAATCAGATTAGTCTATTTATGTCACACTAATGTGCTCTTCATCAAAACAACACAAATTTAGCTCCCTGCTGTCGACTTTGATTATATAACAACCCTATTATCCTATAATATTTCATATTATCATCAAAGGGAAAAATCAGTTTGATCAGTGAAGCACCAAAATAGCTTTGACTGAGCATGCTGTGATATGGAAACAAGAGGAAACTTAATAGAACAATACAGGCACAAGTCTCCACTTGGTCTTCATTATTGCGTAAGGAATATCCTGACTGATCCGACTGGCACCGCTTTGCCAGAACTTTGTACATGCACCTGCTTTCCAGGGATGCCTGTAGTGGGGCAGCCCTAGAAGGGGTGTTTGGATGTTCCTTCAAGAGTCCAAAATAGCTTCTTGGTTGTTAATGAATGGAGAAGATGTACAGTGACCTTCGGCAATAAACTTCTGTTTGAACTCTCTGTAACAGCTCATTAGGATGAAATAGACATTATCAAAAAAAAAAAAAATCAGAAAAAAGAAAAAGAAAAAAGAGAGATGTGACCAAGTTAATCTACTGTATTGTACATTTTCTCATTAGCTCCCTAGTGCTTCGATCAATGAAATGCCAGGGCACTAATCAAGATTATTGTGAATCCGACCTAAGCAAGGTAATTCCTTGTTTTCTCTGACAGATTTGGAAGTTTTTGTTAAGGAAAAAAAAAGCTTGATTTGTTGCTAAAAACTTGAAAAGGAGCAGTCAGTGGAACCAAGATGGAGCATGAAAATGTTCCAAAGCTGTTTGGTTTGTGCAGACCAGGGGGCAGAGGTTTGGGTAGAAGTAGCTTTCAGCTGAAGTTTATGTCCTCATTTAGCTTTATGTAATATTCCCGTTAATATTAAGATCTAATTAAGACAGTCATTTAAAATCTTTATGAGGAAGCTGGATGAGAGAGATGTGTTGGAGTGTGTCCATTACAGTAATGTTATGGACTTTTTCGTGCATATTTCAACAAGACACTATTACTGACTGGAATATTGCACAAATTACAGTGAGAATCGCACCGCTGCTACTTTCATCAACCAGAGATGTGTAACACTCACAGAGCTGAAAAAGAAAAGCATGCCTTTCTGACCAGCCTGCTGTCATCTAACTTTTATATCAAACTTTATTTTGGGAACTTCACCAAGATAAATTGTAGAAAAAGGATTAGCTATCATAAAAATTCACCAAAATTGAAACAAATGGAATAATGACATTGGACACAGAGAAACTGATTACAGATGGAAGGTGCCTTGGGACTCTTATACCAGTCAGTCTGAGCTCAGAGGCTGAATTAAAACCATGAAAAACTGATGAAACCCTTTGCCAAAATGCAGTTTTGAGTTCTTTAAGACGCATATAATGAATACGGCAAAGAAACTTTCACCCAAAAAAAGTAGTAAGAAGGCAAAAAGAAAGTTGGGAAAGAAGAAATTGTTCTCAGCAGCAGGAATAGTTCTGTTATTTCCAGCTGAAACGGCTGTGAGGTGATGCTGAAGGACTGTTGTGCTTTCCTCTGTATAGACTCAGTCTGGGAGATTGGCTGTCCTCTGCTCAGTCAAGGCCTACCCCAGTGTTCCCCTGATTACTGCTGATGAGGAGGTTCATGGAATTCCTGGCTCTCCAGTCAGCTTTTTGCTGCTGTCTCCATTGAAACCAAGGTTTTATTCGGCCAGCCCATCCTAAGCAGTGCTGGTCTCTGGGATATACTATGTTAGTGATGCTATTTCCTCCTCCTGGTGCTCCCAAGTGCAAGAGGACATGAGCAAATTCTCTCCTTGTCTGAGGCCTGGGTAGGCAGGGCCTTCCTCTGAAGCCAACTGATTTGAGTACCATGAGTACCTGATTTGTACCCTTTTCCTGAGACTGGAATGTGAACCTTTTTTCTATTTACTGCTAGATACTCTACCAGTGCCTCCAACTACTGCTCAAAGAGTCTTTCCTAAACCTAAGGGAAAGCAGTAAGACCTAAAACCAGCAGTTAACCTGTGTAATTTATGCAGCTGTGTTTTGCTTTATGGAATCCAGTCTTTCAAAGCTGCCTGCTAATTTTAGGCTGGAAATACTGTCCCTGGAGCCTTCAGCCTTCATTTGTCTCTCCTACTGTGAATATTGTAATTAATAAATATCCCAAAGCCCTCCTTCACCTTGCTTTCTGACAGTGTAAGGAGTGCTGCCATGCATTAACACCCACAACAGATTGGGAAAAAAAAAAAGGAGGGCTAGCGGGGGAAAGATTAATGCTGCAATTTTATTGGTAATTAATATTCACAGTTCCAAGCTGCGTTGTCTTTTAGTTCACTTTGAGCAATGCAGAGCAAACAACAGGATGATAACATTTATCATAGCTGGCAAATTCACAAGTGGAGCTGGCAAATATAATAATTGAAACTATGCTCCATAATGCATCTTCCTCGTGCATGAGTTCTGATACCACCATCCTGGCTTTGATTCATTGTTTATCTGGCCTGTGGAACAGCTTGCAGTAATTGCTGTATCCAGAGCACTACACTTGAGGCTAGAAGAGAGATCCATTTCACAGACAGCCACCCTCTGGCTTTCTCCATACTCGCTCTCCCCTTTCCCACCCAGACATTAACTCATTAGCTTGCCATTTCATGGACGTATGTTCAGGCCCAAGATCGCCACAGTCTGTACTCTGCCCCCTCATCTATTAATGAAAAGCTACACAACTACAGCCTGGAGAAGGAAATGTTCCTCTCTAATTATGACTGGCAAAAGAAATCTACAGATTGATTAAAAGCAATATGTAGGGAATGAAATAGGAAATGCAATGTGCATAACCTTGAATGGGTGAGATCCATTTCTTTCCTGGCTGGGATGCAATGCATTAGCCTACGAGGAGAACTCTGGAGTGTGTTTGGGAGAAGGCCATCAGGAGAATGGCCAGTACAAATTACATAAGCAGGTAAAGAGCCACAGTAGTTTGGCTCATTGTCTGTAGATCATTGGTGAGGTCCATGGCGTGGTTTCAGATTAAGAAAGAATCATGACCTTCTGGCTTTAGTTTATTTTCTAGTCATCTGCCAGCATCCTCCCGTGCAGGAGAGGCAGGAGGTGTGGGAAGGATGGACCAGGGCTGGTTCATAGTGGAGTGGATTGCTGCAGTGAGACCGCCTTACCAATGCTGGTGTCAAAGGGAAAGTAGGGAAAATCGGGTCTTCTAGAGCACCTTCCCTCTCCTGTTCCATGGAAGAGATCAGTTACACCAACCCTCCTACTGCCTGCAGCAAATCCAAAAGTCCTGAACTGTGATGTTCTTGTCCATCTTCGATAGCATCTCCCCAGAGCCACAGGAATGTGTGGGAAATGCTAAGCTTCTCTAGCTGGGTTCAGCAGGTCACAATATAGCAAAGAAACCTCTTCATATTGACTGCGTTTGGACAATTTCTACATGTCAAAATATCATCAAAATTGACCTTTAGAGAAATAACATTAATTCATTATTGCTGGCTCTCCCTACAGAGTAGATATGCAGCTCCTTAATCATAATTATTGTTCAGAGGATAATTAATCTGATAAAAATGTTTAATTAGATTATCTGAAGTAGACTGTGTAAGCGATTTTGGCCTCCCAGAGTCTGAAACTGCAACTCTACAAAACGATCTCCAAAAGGCCTGTTTGATAATATCACTTCTGACATGGGGGCCATGCCTCAGCTGCCCTATTGACAAGCATCATCCTGGCATGTTGAGTGGAACTGGTGTTGGAAGAACTTGGAGAAGGGATTTTAGCTCAGCACCAATGCAGTGAGGCTCTTAATTCCCACTGAATTCAGGGCTGATATCTGACTTGCACTCTGGGCAAGAGCTCACGGCAGCATTCTCCTTAGAAACCAAGACATGGAGCTTGGGTGGCAGTGCCTTCAGATAGATCCACAGCTGTTTCTTTTAATGCTTCCTGTGAAGTATCTGCCACATTTATCTCACCTCTCTGATTTGAAGCTCTTCCTCTCAGAACCCCTTCTGAATGGTGAAATGGGTGGTTTGAAGTTTCTTGTTCAGCATGCAGCGGTGGGCACATCTCATTGTCTTCATCAGGCCAGTCATCCAAATGGATCTGGGGGCCAGGTCACAGCAATTCACCGTGGTTGTGACCACCAAAACTTTGCCAAGTTCTTCTGATTTCTCTAGCAGCTGCTGTCTTCCCAAAAGGTTGGCCAAGTGGGGCAAAGGACATGTATATGAGATCTTCCTAGCACTGCAGTTAGTTGGGTTTTTTATCTTCACTGTACATTCCTTTCAAGTTCTTCAGCGTTGAAGCCCCAGTTGCTCTATGGTGACTGATATTTCCATGCAACTTCTCTTTACTTTGAAGAATTCATTGCTGCCGTGTACGTTTTCCAGAAAAGATCCCTTTTAGCCTATCTTCTCAATGCCCAGCAAAGAGAGACACTGCAGTCAGAGACAGTAGTGGGAAATTCCTCTTGATTGTTGATACCATGCCCTTTTTATTCTCTTGGGAAGAGAAGAATCCTGTGTGGTCACCACTGACCAACACAACTGGTTTGCTCAACACAACTTCACGATCTCGTGGCAATTTCTCTCCTTTTCAGCTGTTCAGCTGCATTTACATTGTAGCAGATACTTTCTGTATAAATTCTTAGTGCAGGAATATTATTCAGCTAATTGGAGGACAAGTGTAATACCTGCATAACAAGAGAGGGATGCCAGTGTCCAGGTCACAGGAGGTTTAGGACAGTTAATCTAACAGCCGGGTTTATTAAGTAATTTCTTGGGTACCACTCCGAACACTGATTTTTCGGACTTAAAAAAAATTTTCTTAATGCACACAAAGTTAGTTTGGATGTAGGTACTGTTGGGTCGACCTTGTCTGAAAAAGAAACCTAATATATGCTTCAGAAAGAGTCCTGTCTACTACAAACCTTTTGACATCTAAGAAATAAGCAGAAATTATGAGGCAATGGCTCATTCTTTAGAATGCAAACCGAATCTCTCTTTCTTTTACAGAGTGCAAATTTCCTATAATATGCTATACAACCAATCACCTATCTGGGGTTTTTTTTTTTTTTTGCAAGGTCAGGAGTGAACTGTGGAAGAAAAAAAAAATGCTTTATTTTTCCTCTTCCCTTGACTTGTTAAGATTTGTGTGACTGTTTGTCGCCATTGAGGAGTATCAAGTAAAACTTTTGATCCTAGTGACACGATGGCAAAGGAAATTAATTGGAGCTGGATAGGTCAATGGGGAAAGGGAGGGGGGGGCTTAACAGTCGTTTCCAGTAGGCCAAAAGAATGTGGATACTGTCTCTTCAAGGTGCAATTTCTTACTTCAACAAACTGTTCATCTACGAGAAACAGGGATAAAAGTGTTCGATTTGGGACCTAAGGAGTTTATATGGAAATTCTTGGATTTCTTCCAAACACACATACATGTTGAAATTAAATTGTGAATCCTACTTTGGAGACTGAGCCTTCCTGCTCAGACAGAAGCGTGCGTGTATGTGTGTGTTTGTGAGTGTGTGTTGATGCTGTGTCTCTTTTGGATCTCTTGACACTTTTTGGTGCATTTTTGTACTTCTTTGAATGTGCATATGCGGACTTACCGATGGTGTATTGACGGCATTCTAAAGGCCCTCAGCAGCCTGAGATAGAGCAAAAATCTAAATTTCTACCCTGGTTGATACATTTTCTGTGCAGCACACAGAGCATTAGGGGCAGGGTCATCTAGAAAGAGGAGCTGCTTGGCTGTGGAGACTGCACTGGGAATTTACCTCCTGTAAGCTGTTTTCTCTGCTCATTTCAGACCTCTAAACTTCAACGTAGTTGTTGAGCTGGTCCTAGCAAAGGAGAGTGATCAGGTCATAAGCATCAAGATGTGATTTGTTAAACCAGTGATAACTTGATTACAAAGAACCAAATTAAAGACTCTTTTGTGTTTTCATTTCTTTTCCTGGCCTTCTCCGTCACGGGAGAGGACGCCTTCACACATGGCCTTAGAATGCCGTACTGGAGTCAGAATGCAACAACAGTCAAATGAAAATAAGATGTATTGCAGCTTACTTAAAGAATGAAAACTGTATCACACAAATGTTTACAAGTCCAAGTAGACAGCGAACCCCTGTACAATATGTAATTTATGCAAGGGATTGCATCTTTTTTTTGTAATGAATGCACTACGCAACCCTGTACATATTTTACAATGTCTTTACAGAGAAAAAAAAAAAAGAATCATTTACTGTAGTGTTGTAAAATAATGCACTTTTCTAATTTTTTCATTAAAAATCCTATGGCACGTTTTCAAATGTATATTGTTTCTTTTATATTGAATGTGGAAATGTTAACTTCCTGTAAAATTGCACTACAGAAGTAAAATCCACTGATGGAACTTATTTTGTTAAAGAAAAGTCCCTTGACAACCAACAGATGTTTATGATTATACGATATGTATGTGTGTGCATATATGTGTATATAGTGTATATGTAATGTATGTATATGTATATGCACACACACATATATCCAGTGATATGTGTATATATAAAATGATATAGGTCCAGATTTATATATGATTGTATTAATATAATATCTATAGATTGATAGATATATAGATATGTATATATATTCATACATACACACAAGAATCACAATGTACAAACCCAGAAAGGATTACTCATTAAATTTAAGGGGGTTGGGGGGCAGAAAGATGTCATATACAGAAGATATTTTGCATTGCAATAAAAGCTTTTTTGACAAAAGTACGTGCAGAGTGAAGTATGAACCTTCATCAAATACCCAACGGTGCTGTTCCCAAATGACTGCAGTTCAGAATACGCAAAAGTAAACTGCTTAGAGGAGGCATTAGAGCAGAGCCAGTGCATGGTGGGCTGGAGTTAGCTGTTGAGACTCCCCCCATCCTAACTTTGTGGAGCTAAAGGGCAGGATCTTAGGATATCAAACTGAAAAGCATGACTTCTCCTGACTTGAGGAGATCAATGTTTCACTCACAAAACCATTAATCCAGTGCTGCCTAATAAAAGAGGGGAAGTGGCTTTCAGCACTCGTTTTCACTGGTAGATATTGCCTTGAGGCACAAGCATGATTCCTTGTCTGGGATGGTGCGTTGGGCAGCTTGTACTGTTGTTGTCATCCAGGTAAGTCACAAGGGAAGCCAGGGACAGGACCTCCTTTTGTCCTTACGATGTGATTTTGTCGCGAACGAGTGTTTTAAGATCACGTAAAGAATCACCACGAAAGGTATCAGTAAAGGCAGGTTTAATAGAAAAGTGACAGCATGACAAAGTTCATTGGCAAGGTTCATGCTACCACTTTCTAGATGGTTAAGGCACACAGAGGAAAAGTAAACAAAACCATCCAGAGTTAATCAATCCAAACCTAAATAAACCCAAAACTATCCATGTGGGGTGGGGGGAGGCACAAAAGGACAGAAATGGTAAGGATGAAAAGGAATATGCCTAAAGGCCCAACAGCACTTAACAGCATTTAAAAGCTTAACAGTACTTAACTTAACAGCACCTTAACAGCATTTAACTTAATTTTTAACTTAAGATAAACAATTCAGCAAAGGATACACGTAGGATTTACTGTACCACAACAGTAACTTACTTACAGGCCTCACGTACAAATCCAAAGTGCCTGAGAATCCAGGAGAGCAGCATTTCTCCCACATTTGCTAAGGCATAAGCACATTTGCATGCACACAGACATGAAGAGCCTGTACACGGTACCTGTGAGAAATTGCCCTCGAAGGTAGAGAAATACTCACTTCAGATGCCTTTGTATGTTCTCACTGGGTGAAGGGTTGAGGAATGGGGAGTATCAAGCCAAGATCTGTCATGGTTCAGCAATCCCCCAAGTACAGCAAACTCGAGAGTTCTCTGTCTCAGAGAGGTGTCCACTCAGAGAGAGATGCTGGTCACAGCCCTCTGTGGGCCAGAGTCTCACTTTGGGCTGCTGTTTGTTGGGCCGCAAGAGAGTCTTGGGCTTTGGTCACAACAGTGTTTCATCCTGGCTGCAATTCAGGTCGGTGGCTTTCTTTGAAAGTTTGAGAACAAAAATATCATCCTACTTGGGTTGTTATTCAGGAAAAAAGAATGTTTCCAAGGCTGTTCATTAGGAAAAAAAAAAAGCAGGAGCTCATTAGACAGCACAAGTTCCTGGGAGCAGACAGCGTTTCTGATAAACTCAAGAGGGGCTCAGCCCAGGCTGAGCATTCATCGATGCTGAGGCCAAATGAGCTTTTCTCAGATTATAATGTGGTCTGGGGGAGGAGGCACCATCACTACTGCTCCTACGTGGGCTTCACCACATCCTGCTACTCATGGAAGGACTGTAAAAGTTGCCAGAGTTAATATTTCACATTTGAGAAACATCTCACTAATGGGAAGTATCCCCTCTTTTTCCTTCTTTTGGCGATGCTGTGGCCGGAAGCTGATCCCAGCTGCACAGTGACAGAGAGTGAGAGGTTCTCTATTTCTTTCCAGCAGCCTTAATGAAAGGAAACATCTACAAGAACAGTGAGAATATTAACCATTAGAACAAAAACCTGGTTGCAGCAAATTTACCACGACATGCAGTGATAAAACATAGAGCAACTACATGTTATCATATTATCATGGAATTGTTTGGATTGGAAGGGACCTTAAAGATCATCTCATTCCACTCCCCTGCCGTGGTCAGGGACACCTTCCACCAGACCAGGCTGCTCCAAGACTCATCCAGCCTGAACACTTCCAGGGATGGGGCATCCACAGCTTCACTGGGCAACCTGTGCCAGGGCCCCACCACCAATTACAGTGAGACATTACAGCGACAGTGAGACGAGTTTGTTGTCACAGCCTTCATCTGCTCTTGCTGTGTATGAGTCTCACTTACAAATTAGTGAAGAGCCAAGAAGTCCTGTGTGTTGGTACACAGTGTTCTACGCATCTTTGTTTAGTGCCTGGCCTGCATTAAAACAATTTTAAAAAAATGCATGTGAAATCCTCATTTTCTGGTGAAGACAGGAGTACGGCACAGAAAGGAGAAAAACAGCAGTAACCACTGAGAGAAAGATATCCAAGCAATCTCACATATGTTTTCTGGGCTGCATCGGAAAACATTCTTTACTGAGAGGGTAATGAGTGGCACAGGTTGCCCAGAGAAGCTATGGATGCCCCATCCCTGGAAATGTTCAAGGCCACATTGGATGGGGCTCTGAGAAACCTGGTCTAGAGAGTGGCATCCCTGCCCATGGCAGGGGGTTGGAACTAGATGACCTTTAAGGTCCCTTCCAAATCAAAGGATTCTATGATTTCTATGAACATCTCTGTCAGCAGTCAAGATCAACTATTTCTTTCTTTTTGGAGTGGTATTTGAAAGCACATTTTATCATGCACAGAAAAGCTGAAGTTGTTGTTGAACCCCATTTGCTCTTTTTCCAAAACCTTTCAGAGTAATTAATTAAGCAATCAATAATATAGACTAGAAGACAACATTTTAAAGGGCTCCAGGTAGTGCAGGAGAATTTGAAGAAGACTTTGCGTGTTGCGCTTTTCTTAACAACTGCAGGAATGTCAGACTTCAGGGGATGAGAGTAGAAATGAAGGGAATAACCTTCAATCTTTCATCTATAGGCCTATAAATATCTTTATAGATTTGAATCAAAGCCTGATTTTTCAGGGTTTGGCTGCTGCCGTGTGCGTGGGTCCTGTCTCAGAGGAGGAAAAGAATTAAGCATCCTGCAGCAAAAAGCAAGAGCCTGCTCTGTACATATCAACTGCTTGGTTGACAGCAAACCAAATATTTCAGTCACTGAAAACAGGTTTGTGTTTGTAATCATGCTGTGACCAAATCTCTGCATCTTTCTCACCTAAGGCAATGTCTTTAGTTCAGCTTGTCCGTTGTAAAAACAGTGACTTTTGAGAGGGAACAAATGAGGGAATTGTACTGGAAGCACACCAAATAATGAGCAGTACAGAAGAGGTAAATGAGCTCTTCCCTGTTGTGCTCTCTCACTCTCCCAAGACAAAGCAATACCCAATTAAACAGAAACTAAAACATTTAGAATTGAGAGAATAAAATATTTTTATTTCTGTTATTTAAACAAAAAAATTTAGGAATAAGAAAAAAGCATATTTCTAGGATCTTCAGAGCCAGGAAGAAAACTATTATTTGATTAAAAGGCAGAAAACAAAAGCTCTGGAAGACCTGGAATTGGTGTATGAGTACAAATTCAGTCACTGAAGAAGGTATAAAAGACTAGTTTGATGCTGGGACATGATTCTGCCTCTCTACTCTGCTCCCATGGACCCCACCTGGAGCACTGTGTCCAGCTCTGGAGCCCCCAACACGAGAAGGACGTGGACCTGCTGGAGCGAGTCCGGAGGAGCCCACAAAGATATCAAAGGGCTGGAGCACCTCTGCTGTGAATTCAGGTTAAGAGGGACTTGGGGTGGTTCAGCCTGGAGAAGAAAAGGCTCCTGGGAGACTTTAGTGCCTCTTCCAGATTTAAAGGAGCTACCGGGAGAGCTGGAGGTGCAGGAGAGCTGGAGAGGAACATTTGACAAGGGCTTGGAGTGATAGGATAAAGGGGAATGGCTTTAAACTGAAAGAGATTTAAACTGCTATTAGGAAGAAATTTTTTACTGTGAGAGTGGTGGGGCCCTGGCACAGGTTGCTCAGAGAAGCTGTGGCTGCCCCATCCCTGGAAGTGCTCAAGGCCAGGGTGGACAGGGCTCTGAGAAACCTCTGGTCTGGTGGAAGGTGTCCCTGCCCACATCAGGGGGGCTGGAATTAGATGATCTTTAGGGTCCCTTCAAACCCAACCATTTTATGATTTTATATTCAGACTGTCCTGGGCTCCAGCAATTTACTGCTGGGAAATGCTGACTGTTGAAGGAAGAAAATGTCCTTGTAGATGAAGCCAATGCACTGCACCACTTTCACAGAGGCTGTTGATGAAAACTCTTTACTTTAACACTTGTCATGATTCAGATGACCTGTCCTGACTTAGCTCTGGGGTTATTTTTTCCAGGTCTGGCTGAAGTGGGAACGTGTCACTTTGTTTCTAAGAAGGTGGAAATGCTAGAGATAGAAACTACTGACCTATACTACCCCAATCTATACTGAATTAATTTTTCCCTTCTACCTTCTAGTCAAGGTTGAGAGGCAGGAAAAAAACCTTTACTTTAATATCCATTGTGGTCCTACAAACCTCCTACACTAGTGGTCTTGTGTCACAATAGACCCCAGTTTCACTCTGGGAGTTCAGGTCATATGAATGAAGTTGGTATTTCCAAAGGGAGCAGCCAACAGCTGTGACATTCAAACTAAGGATTGAATAAAAGGAGAACATATGGTGTGTCTTGGCCCTTCTCCCTACAAAAGCCAGCAGCTGATTTTTCAAGGAAGAAGAGTTTAGTCCATCCTCTGGTGTCCTGTGCTGCCCAGTGGATTGGGAGCAAGAGCTTTTATCTTGTGTTTCACTGTTGTAGTGTCTGATGAGTGTTTCCAGCTGCATTTTGAGTAGTAGGATGCAGAGGCAAACTGCAAGATGCTGACATCTGTGGAGGTTTGGAATAGAGGTTGGGTGTGGTAGTTATACACAGAAATGAGAGGGGAAAAGGCCAACTCACAACCGGAATGACCTTGATCTCAAACTATGAGTGATGCCTCTTGATGATGGCTCACATTTAGTGACCACAACTACTGCTGTGCTTTTCTTTTGTTATTTCTACTTCATAAAATGTAAGAAATTCCATGCATAAAAAGGGAGCTGCTAAGACAGTTGAAATAATTCTACCAAGAGATAAAAGGAGACAAGGAGCAGAGATGAAGCAGGAAGACAATGTCCCTCCATTCTAGACTCATGTTGCCATTGTGAAACACCGCACGTTAGGAGTGATCTCAGTTTGTATTCCTGTGTTAGTCTGTCTCTCCCTATGCTGTGCATGGGCTCTGACTAACAGGGTATGGACTCTGCATTTCACAATAAATCTGATATAAACTCATGGAATATATATTACTGTAAACAAGAGGAACATTTGCACTGATGGGTTAAAATAACCCATATTTTGGTGTGAGAGGCTGTGGGGTGCTATGGGACAAACTGATGGGTAGCAGTGTAAAAGCCAACACCACTGAGATAGGACTCAGCTGAACACAGATGTGGTAAAAAAGAAAGGGGAAGGCAGGGCAGCAATTAACAGAGGCTGATTCTCTTCTCCTTGGCTCTTATTTCATGCTCACGACTCACTTCTCTTCGTAATGCTAATACAATTTTCTCTATTCTTTTTTCCTTCCAGAAACGTCTTCAGAAAAGTTTTTTCTACTCACGTTGTAAATTTACCTGCCCAGAAGTTGTGGTCATCAAGGAAGAACCCTCCTGCAACTATAAAACATGTAGATAGTGGATGTGGATGCTAATAGCTTCTGGCTCATTAGCACAAGAGCAAGTATCTGTGGGAGGTAATTGCTGTAAGGGTAATAATGTAGGAAACAGCCAAAACATCGATCTCTGTGTGAAGGTTAATCCCCAGGTGCTAAATCATTTAAATTAATCACCCAGTGCTGCAGGCAATGATTAGTGTCTGCTCCCCCGAGGGAGAGGGATGAAGAGAGAGAGGGAGGAATCTAGAACGCAAATCACGCTGTGTTTGTTGTCCATCGGATATTCTCCACCTCCTTGCAACAGCCTGTAGGCCAAAAGGGCTTTGCCAGACGTGGTCTTGTCAGGAGTCTTAATGCAAAAAAGTCAATCAAGTCTGGCAGATCCGCTAACAAGAAGAACAAGAGGTGACCAGGTGCTGTTTAAATGAAAGGGAGAGCTCTGGGAGCCCCCTTGTTAAGTGGAATCCCAAACACAATCTGTGGTGATTGCACTTGGATAATTTCAAGATGATTTTGGCCTGCCTTTGATCATTTAACTCCAGCCCATGTTGACAGTGGGAGCAGTCACCGTTGAGTGACCATGTAGTTTCTTTTAGCAGATGAATTTTCAAACTTGCCATTTCTTCCCTGTGCTTCATTAGATAATCTGATGTGGTCCAGGGCTGAATGAGTTGTAGAGACAGAAGGATTCAGTCATCTTGCATTAAAAAAAAGTCATCATATGTTATGTATCTTGGCCTTTAGTGAAACAGCTGAAGGAAGTGATGATCTGGAGCTGCTCCTGAGCTCCCTCCAGACTTCCCACAACCTGAGAGACAGCACAAGGGTTCACATCCGTCATGAGATCAGGGTCTTATTGAGCTGCTGTGTAGCAGGTGAGCTGTAAAACCTGGACTCAGGTCTCTCCTCAGCCCACGGCCATGCTGTGTGGAGTTTCCAGTCAGTTCTGATGGAGTGTATGTTTCTGGACAAATACATAGAGCCATTTATTCTACCTCAGATTTACTGAGGAGCTACCTGGCCTGCTCTACACCAGCTAATTCTCTGTAGAAAATTGGTGTATAAGAAATTATATTCCTTCAAAGACCTTTTCACAGGGTCAATCCTTACACAGGTTCAAACCCCAAAGACAGTTAACCAACCCAGCAGGCTCCTAGCAGGGAAACAGGAGGAGCGAAGGGTGCTAAAAGGGGCTGTGATGGACTGACCTCAGTCCCATTCCCATTCCTCTCCTCAGGAGCTGGGAATGGAGAGGTGAAGGCAGGACTGGGAAAGGTGTGGGGGGAAGGTGCTGTTTCAGTTTGTTTCTCATAATCCAAATTTACTTTAACTTGCAATAAATTAGTTACCTTGGTTTGAGTCTACTTTGCCCATGACAGTGACAGATAAGTGATCTCCCTGTCTTTATCTCAATCCACAAGATTTCTGGTCTTTGGTTTTGGTTTTTTTTTTTACCCCCATTGTGTCCTGTTGAGAAGTGGAAGAGCAGCTGTGTGGGAGTTTGTCTTTAGCCGAGGTTAACCCACCACAGCACCCAAGTGGAAACAGCTGTAAACAAGTTGGTCTGACTTTGGTGTTGATCCAACTTTAAGCAGGAGGCTGGGCTGGGGATATCCTGAGGTACCTTCCAGCCAGAACAAGACTGTGACTCTGTGTTTGAATCAGTGTAACATGAAGGAGACACCTGCAATCAAGCCATATCCCACAGACAGGACAGCAGTGACACAATGGATACTTAAATACAGCCTCTCAATATCAACAACACTTCTCCAGACACAACTGAACCAAATGGATGCTCTGAAGATTTGACCTGATGCCCATGAAAGAGGAGTAAGCTTAAATGAAGCATGATCTAAGCACGCTTAAAATAAATCATGTGCAAAGCTTAGTCACTTATGGACATTTTCATAGCACCCTGGACTAACCTAGGAGTGATCATTCCTACCCATCTTCCAGTGGGCCCAAAACATTGCACATGCAGCAGCTTCAGTGCCTCCCAGGGAGAGCTGTGCAGGCTCAGGTAGGGAGACATTAATCACTGAGGACGGCCAAGTGACGGATGGCTGAGTGAACAGGCACAGCAGGCTTTCCTTCCCAGACAAGCCTGTGATAAGCAGGAGCCAGGGTTGTAAGGACATGATTATTAGTGTAGCTGTCTGATTACCAGAGAAACAGCAACAGAAAACACAATCTGGTTGCAACTGCTACCTGAGCACCTTTTCCCCGCAACAGCTCTGGGAGAGGCAAAGTCAGACAGGAGATGGATGGCCCTGCAAAGGCTGCAGCCCCGTGAGCTGCTTGCGAAGCAGAGTTATGTGCAGAGTGCAAGACCCAGGAAGCTGTGCTGCTCCCTCTGCTTCTAGAGGAAGTGGTGATCCTGTACCTAAAGAAAAGTTGTAAGTCAGCCTCTCCTGGCCAGCCTGAGTCTGTGGAAATTCGTAAAGAGATAGAAGCTCTTTAACCACTGGTTGGGGAAAGGGCTGTTGTGATCAGGGCAAAGAAACAGCTGCACTCATCAGTGTTGCCACATCTTTTCACTCCCCTGCAAAGCTGTCAGAGGTTCAGTGGTGTGCCTGGACTATCTCCTCAAGTCAAGGGGAATTTCCTTGTGTAGCATCACACTGATGCCAGTGCAGAGAGCAAAAGCCCACCTCAGAGAGACAGGTTATTGACAGGCAAGTGTCTGGGTCATAAAAGCAATATTCAAAATTAGGACAAAAGTTTTCTTCAGCAGAACTCTCAAGAAAATGAGAGAGATCAAGGATGTGAAAAGAGATGATCTTCCATCTAGCCACCTCCTAAGATGGATGTAGGTCTCTGCTGTGGCACATTACACCAAGGGAATCTGAGATCCTGTACAGATCTCAGCAGGAAGAAATGGTGCTTTAGACAGACCCTTTACCTTCTCCAGCTAGTTGAGTTAGATGTTGTAGCTCCTTATCTCAACTGACTTTATCAAGAACCAAACTCTGGTGCCCCTTATTAGAAGGCAGTGTGAATAAATCACAGTCACAACAGCTGAGAGCCTCCTGCTGCTGCAAACAGAGGACTCAGCCCTCCAGTTCAGTGGTGCTTGACTCAAGTGATTCACAGAAAAAATGACCACAGAGGGAAAAAATGATACTGGTGTGTTTATGAAGACTCTCCTACACAGTCCTATCCTATGTAAAAAATTACCTTTCCCCAAAAATAGCTGGGAGGCTGTGTGACTTATAGAGCCTAGATTCTGTTCCAGCAGCTGTTTTTATGGCTCTGCTTGTCTCCAGTACACGTTGCCTTCCATTTGGGTTCAGTCTGTTCTTTGTCTGTGCCATCCCTGGCTGAAGGACAAGGATGTTCCTTATCACCTTAACTTCTGGACGGGAAGCTACACAAACTCATGCACTACCTGTAAGGATGCTTCTGAGGGGATACACCGTGGCAGTGATTTATTGCTCCAGAAGAAAGAAAAGAAACATTTGCATTCAATTTTCAATAAGCAGATGGCACACGGCTTGTTTGATACTGCAGTAAATTTTGAAGTCCCTACTGAAAAATAAGAAAAGCGAGTGTATTCACTTTTATTTCAAACTTCCCCTGTTTCCATGGCAATATCCCAGTGAGGTACCAAGAGTAGATGCTGGGATATGAGGTATTAAACAGTTCTTTCTCTCTGTATCATGAAGGCAATGCTGAGATCCGTGAGCAAAGAAAAGAGAGTTGGGAATGACATGGGGACGCTGAAGAATTATTACACAGAGGAGGAGAAAATTTCAACACCCTGTGAATTCACAGAAGGAAAAGGTAGATTTGTCCCTTTGTTTTAGCCCAGGGCAATTCAATTGATTTTCAGTAGAGCTGTACCAGCTCTAAAAAGATGGGACCATTCCCACGTGATGTGGGTGGTTGGATGGAGCCAGACTCCAGCTGGAGCTGTGCCGCAAAAGGATAAGCAGCAACAGGCATGAACAGCAGAGAATGAAATCCAGCGAAAAAGGCATCACAATGAGAATGGTCAAACCCTGGAACAGGTTGCCCCAGTGCTAACCTTGAAATAATCAAAGTCTGAGTGGAAAAGCTCTTTAGCAGCTTGATCTAATTTGAAGTTGGCTCTGCTTTATTTAGAAGTTAGATGATCAAGTTCCACTTCCACTCTAAATTGTTCCATTATTTTATGTTTCCCTGTCATGGGCACTTCAAGAAGCTTCCTGTTCCCTTTCACACTGTATATTTAGCCTAGTCTGTAGGAAAGGTAAATGAAATGATTCTACTTTTGTTGCATCCTTTTGCAGATCATTCTGTTTCATAGATTTTGATTATACTGAGTAGGAAAGTCACATTTCTCCACTGCTCCATTCTCCTCAGATTTAACATTGCCCTTGGCTGACACCTGACTGAGCTCTGTATTTACTGTTTACTTCAGCAGCTGGAGGCCTTTGATGCCACAACAACCAGAAATGTGTCACCTCTTCAGATAAAATGTGCCAGCCCAGCGTCATTAGCCAGCTGAGCAATATAACAGGATTATATGATAATTCACTTTGGAGGGGACCTTAGGAGATCATCCAGTCCAGCCCCATGCCTGGAACAGGACACAGTGAAAGTTGATTTATACAGACCCAGTGATTCAGGGAGGGGTGTGGAGTAGAATCAACGAATCAGAGGACCTGAATTATAACAGGCATTGGATTGTTTTCTCTAATGACAGTGAAAATATACATAGTGATCTGGTGGTGGTGGTAGTAGCAGTAGTATGCATTGAAGTCCTAAGCCTTCAGATAGAAAAATATTTCCTTATTATAACCTAGATGGGGGAAAAACCAAAATGGACATTAAAAGAAGTATAATGAAATAATAATTTTACAAAATCACAAATTACATGACATTTCTGAAAGATGCATCCTGCTCACACAGCTGGAAAACATTCACACTGTCTTCAATCCCAGGCCAGTTCCTTACAGCTAAGACCACTCTCCTCTCTAATGACAGTTTTTGTTCTCTGAGAGGGCAGGTTTGCCCAAGCAGCATTCACAAAAGCTTAGGATCCTTCAGTGGGGAAGATGACAAGAACAGGATTTAGCCTGTGACTTGGGAAAGAAATTGAGATCTCTTTTTAACCTGTTTGCATGTGGGATACCTGGAGGTTATTCTTTAAGTGAGTCAAACACAGTAATGTATTTTTTTTCCAACTTCCAAGTCAGGCCAAGATTTCAGTAACACTGTCTCTGCTGTTAATGTGGGGGCAAAGGAATGAATGAAAATCTCCACAGCACAGTGTGAAGCCATCTGTAGCTCCCTCCTCACAGTAAAGTCCTTGGATCAGATCTTACTCAGCCCTTACAAATCCACCTACAGTGATAGGCCACCTTTTGTAATAACTCTGAACTGGCTACTAAGAGGAAAAGTAGCTGATTTTCTGAATTCTACAAGTCAAAGTCTGTCCTACTACGGGTCCCAAGAAGTCTGGTGCATTCTCTTTGCTCTTGTTCTTACTGTACTTAATTCATTACTTTCGTGTTTTCATTATTGTATTCCCATCAGTCCTTCATGGAACAGCCACTGCTTTGTGCTTTGAACGGTGACTCTGATCATGAGCTTGTTTCCTTCTTCAGTTACTCCTGGAAGAGAGCTGCTTGGGATGTTCCCACCTTCCCAGCACTTCTCCCCAAGGGTTGGCACAGGCTGGGAATGCTTCCTTTTGGAAGGAGATCCTAAAACAAATGATGACATGGACTATAGTGAGTAGTTTTAAGTCTAATCTGAGCCTACTTTGCCAGGGAGGGAGGCACTAGCTGGGGTCTGAGGTCCTGCTAAGCCTTTTAACCCGTCACAGGAAGCACTAAAGGATCCCCATGGGTCTAAAGCTCAGGGAGGGCAAAACAAATTCTTGGCCTGCAGAATGACCCACCAGAAAAGTGAGACTGAAACCCACTTGGGCCCGGCTCCATCTCCTGATAAAGGAACTGTGTCTTCGTCTCTAGTGCAAGAAAAAATCATGGCTTGTGAGATGCGCAGTGACCCATGTCACTGGGAATATCTGAGTACTGAAACTGATTTGGTTGAGACCACTTTAGTTGTTGAGAAGAAATTTAGAAAGGGCACAGGTCTTATTCTGATTTCAGGAAAAGCATTTGCAGATTCAGCTGACGTTCGTTGTGATCCATCTAGATCCTGAGGCTGGGTGTGTTTTAGCAAAACGACTGAAAATATCTGGCCAGACAGGTCCTGTTTGGACACTGACCACCTTCCAGGAGTACCCCAAACACCAGACAGCACCAACTGTTCTGTAACTATTTAGGAAGACAAATGTTTGCAGCAAACACTTTCTTCTGTAGCAACAGATGGCTTGAAGCTGCCACGAGTAAGCATTTCTGATGAGGTCCTTCCAGAGGAGCTCCTGCAAAGGGCAGACGAGGGAGAGAAATGTGTCCTAGATTCAAAAAAATGCTCATCTGCCCTCATGCTGTCCTCTAGCTGTAAAGGGAGAAGCAGAGTCTCACTTCCTCCTTGCAGAGATAAATCTCATTCAGTGAACCAAGCCAATTAGGCAATTACAAAACCAAACAGAGGGTTTATTAAAAAGGCAGGAGCTGTAAGGTGGCTTGTTTTCAAGGTTCATTGTTGGTATATTTTTGTGGCATGTGGAGGACTGGGATGGAGCTTTCATATTTGCTGAAGCAATGACGTGTGAGCGGAGGGCTGTGCAGAGAGCGTGAGGCAGAGAGACACCTTTGCCATCTCTGCTGAAATCTCAGAATTTCAATACTAATAATATTAACACACACGGAGGCTGAAATAAAATGTATGCACCAGGGCTTTGATATTTAAATATGGTCTTTTCAGTGAGCAGTGGAGGATAATGAGATGTGACAGGGAGAGCAGTTCTCGGAACCACAACTAATAAGGAATTCAGACCCCTGAAGTTACTTTGTGGGATATCTAATTTTCACTCTTCTGGCTCTAAAAATAGAACTGAGATGTCCTGCTTGAGACATACAGGTGTCCTACATTATGTACACAAAGTTGTGATTTGTATTTGACAGACCAGAGGGTTCTGCTGCCTTTTAGAGTGACCTCAGCAGGCTGGAGAATTGGGCTGACAGTAAGTACAACAAAGGGAACACCAAGTCCTACCCCTTGGGGAAGAATAACCTCAGATACCAGTAAAGGCTGGGGCGCAAGCAGCTGGAAAGCAGCTTTCCAGAAAAAACCACAGAGGTCCTGGTGCACAAGTTGCACAGGAGCTGGAAATGTGCCCTTGAAGCAAAGAAAAATGGCCAACAGCCTCCAGTGCTGCATTAGGCAGAGTGTTGGCAGCAGATCAGGGGAGGTGGTCCTTCACTTCTATCCAGTACTGGTGGGAACCTCCAGGAATGCTGTGCCAGCGCTGGGCTCCTCAGTACAGCAGAGACATGGACATGCTGGAGTCAGTCCAGTAAAGGGCCGAAAAGATGGGTCAGGTGTTGGAGCACCTGACAGATGAACAGAAACTGAGAGGCATATTCAGCCTTGAGAAGAGAAGGTTCTTGTCCATGTGTATAAATATTTGAGGAGGTGAATTGAAGAAGATGGAGCCATCTTGCAGTGTCCAAGGTGTCCTCAGTGGTGTCTAGTGACAGGACAAAGGGAATGACAGAAACGGAAATAGGCCAGCTTCCATTTAAATGTAAGAGAAAACATTTCTCTTGGAAGGAGGGAAATTGAGGGTGCACAGGCTCTGGAACAGGTAACCCAGTGAGTTTGTGGAGTCTCCATCCTTGGAGGTATTCAAAATCTGAAGGGCTGTGGCCCTAAGCGAATTCCTCTTGCTGATGCACATTCTTATGGGCTTACAGAAACGAGCTTTTGAAAATGCAAATGGACATTAAAGTCCAAGATTTTAGAGAATAAGTACACTTTAAAAGAGGGGAGATATGAGCTGTTCATTTGCAAATTATATGCCAAAGAAGAAGTAATGCCCACAGAGACAGTAATGAGCTACTGTGCACTCCATGTTCAAAGAACCGAATGTCTGTCCAGTGAGAGTCCTGGTCAGAGCGTCTCTTCAGACACGGTATTTTCTGATGGCATTCTCATATTTGCCATTAAGAACCTCACCAGCTGGGCTGTCATGTGATTAGGGCTAGAGTGGGACCAGAATGGTTCTGCTGATTTCCCTCAAAACTAGAATTCATGGATCATTTAATCACAAATTCCCTAATAGCTCAGCGCAGTCTTGATCAAAATGCAACCGTAGGCCACGCATCAGTAACATTTATTTAGCTGGATAAAATGTGGTTGTCAATTTACATGGCCCTGTGGGACTTGGAGATGAACGATAAGGCTTCACTGGCATTTGAGTAGAGCTGTCGTGGGGAGCGAGATCATTTTCTTTTACAGTGTCTTAATAACTAATCCCCTGACCACGGGAATATTCATTAATAACTGTATTGTCCATCTGGGCAAACAGAAGTCACACTAGGCTACATCCAAAAGACATTACTCTATCAAGCACTGCTGGGGCCAGGCCATGGTGTGGAGATGGGATGCTGCAACACTCTTCTTGATTAAGAAATCTTTGGATCTGAAGAAACTGCGAACTTAAATTATGAAAGAGCAAAGGGATCCATGCCTGGGTTGCCTTTTGTGAGGCAGCCAGATGGTGAATGGGTTGTGCAAGTCCTTGAATAAGAAGCCTGAGAAGCATCTTTCAGCTTATTAGCTGAATCACAGAGTGTGAAAGAAACTTTGAAACCTGCTAGACTAGAAAGTAGCATATTTATAGAAACGTCTCTGTGAACTGCATTATCTATTCCTGCACTGCACACTATGGCTGGTATTACTACTATTTGCTCTTACCTTAGCCCAGCTTGAGATGAAGTGATTTAGAGATAATGGGCTAATACCAAGACTTTTCATCCTTTTGTCATGCCAGACCTTAAAATGAAGATACCGAGATGGTCTAACAGTACTCAATTCACGGAAAATCCTAAGAAAATGGGAATGCACCCCCCACTTCACCTGCCACAGGCTGCCTGGCAGCATTGTACCTCGGAGAAAAGAGAATCTTCTCATGGCCACCAGTAAACCAGAAGGCCTTTGATGTGCAAGCAGAGCCAGGAGGTTTGTGTTGGGACCACTGAGTCTGCAAGGGCTCTAAGGTAACGCTGCAGAGACACAGAAAACAGGCTGATACAGCAGGAAGAGACTCATTCTACTAAGATTGTGTCCTGAGAAGATGGTCCTCTCCTGGGAAGAGCAGCTTGGCCCAGAGCCCAGCTACTTGGGTTACAGGAGCAGCCCATGAATAGCCTGAGTTTAGGGAGGCTGCAGTTCATTTATTTCAATTTGCCTGAGAAAAAATATCAGTGAGTGCAGCACCTGCCTCGGAGACAGACCTGCTTTTCCATAGTGCAGTTTTGGAGCAGATTCTGTTACCACTGAAACAAAAGAAGTTGGATATATCAGGCCTGATTATGGATGCATGTGCTATGAGACTTTTAGCTCTTTCCCTGAGTGTCTCTGTACATTTCTTGGTGCCAAGGTTAAGAAGGTTGAGGATAGTGTGAGAAACAGTTACATCCTTAATCAGTCAAAACCAATTCAGTGAGAAACAGACCAGTGCAATGCAGAGGATTAGTCCTAGCAAAGGTCCACAGCACGGCAGAATAGAGAAACCAGCTTCCATGGTCTTCAGGAGATGTGCAGATAACTGTCCCTGTAGTGAACCAAATGTCCTGGCAGAGAGAAGAATCCCCTTGAGCAGTATTCCCCAGAAAATGGAGCACTGGAGAGGTTATGAACTGGAGGAGGCTCCTTATCTGTCTCTCCTCACACAGGGAGGGGTGGGTGTGACTCAGGGTGATGAGTGGGGGCGGTGGTGGGACAAGGGAGGGATGAACCAGACCCAGAGCATCCCCTTCCTGGGGATGTGCAGCTCAGTGCCAGTGCAGCTGGGCGGGATCTTCTCAGGGAGCTCCTTGGTGGACAGCCTGACCTTGCTCTGCACTGCTGGGATGGAAGGAGAAGGAACAGAGGAGAGGAGCCCTTGGTGCAAGGGCTCAATTAATCATTAAAAAGCCTTTATCTCAAGCCTTTTCTTAGTGTGTGGTATCAACTAACACTTACCTGTGCCCTCCAGCAGAATGGTTCCTGCTCTTCTCCCCACGTCCCACACCCACCAGCTGCTTTCAAAGTCACTGCTTTTCCCACCAAATTGCTGCCATGTGGAGGAGGGGAATCAGCATAACACGTGTAACCTTTGTAGATGTTTTAAATCAGGTCTATCTTGTGGCCACATCTTGTTATGGGGGGGGGAATTTGAGGGAATTATTGTCTTTCAGCACATGGGTGTTTCATAATGACACAGTATAATGAGTGACTGCTTGGGGTGGTGCTCTACTGCTGTCTTCTGTCACCACTCAGGTTTGGAGAATGAATTCAATAAAGAATTGAGATCTGCTACGGAAGTAAGAAGTATCTGGCCACT
This sequence comes from Mohoua ochrocephala, assembly GCA_013398855.1. NCBI lineage: Eukaryota > Metazoa > Chordata > Aves > Passeriformes > Acanthizidae > Mohoua > Mohoua ochrocephala. The sequence goes on along the minus strand of VZTA01016554.1, from coordinate 171,298 downwards.
GTAGGGAACTATTACTCTGTGGGGTTTCTTTGAGATTTCTTCCTTTAAAAGCAGTTGTGGTGTTTAAAATCAAGACAAAAGCTACTCCTTTGTGGAAAAAAAGTCTATAAAAAATAAACTAGTTTAAAACTCAGAATCGAGGGGGTAAATCTCTGCCTTACAGGCTTCCCCTGAAACCACATGGGACCCTGGTCCTTTGGTTTGGAAAGTCTGTACTCTGCTGAAGACAAAAGCCAAAGCTAGATCTCCTGGTGCACAGGCAATGCTTGTGTTCCCTCACACATAACCCAGCACTGCTGAGCAGAGGGTCTCCATCCACCCCAAACACCAGCTGCAACTTCAATAGAAGGAGGCATTCCTTGATGCCAGGAAACTTTCAGGTCACAAATTCTGGGTCTGCCATGATTTTTGTAGGTCTCTACAGGGACTAACACCTCCTGATCTGTCCGTTTGCTTCAAGTCACCTGTACCCGTGAAAATGGCAGAGGAGATTCAGCAACCTGTTCCCTGGAGTTGGGTCTGGCTCCAGACTCTTGAATATCGGGGTGGGCAGCATTGGACACTATCCTTCCTCAGTTTCCCTACTCCGTTATGTGGTGCCAAGGGGGTTCAGAGAGGTGTTTTACCTTCAATGCTTGTCAAACTACTGAAGCAGCTGAGGTTTAGCTGCCTGAGAGGAGTAAAATTCAACACCCAAAACCATTAAAGCACTTTAGGTTAGTAATTCAAGCAGCACTGTAAGCAGAGGGGAACTAAAGCCAAGACCTCACAGCCAAAGCCAAATTTTGGGTGTAGAATTCTGGACTATGTTGGATTTTGCTCCCTCAGCGAGTATTTTATGGGTAGGGCTGAGTTTTCCACCTCAACATTATTTTTTACCCAGCCAGGATTTGGTCTAGTTCGTTAAATGCAGTACAGGTTGTCCAAGGAGTATCACGTGCCTCACCCAGACTTGTGCATTTGCACCTTGTTTATCTCCCTCCTGCAAAATAAATATTCAGCTTTTACACTGGTAGGTGGATAAATTTTCCCCAAAGAGCCAAACTCAGCTCTGGGAAATGGGCTTGCAGCAATATCCCTGCATAAGGCTGGCAGGGGTGAGGAGGATGGGACCTTTTGACTGAGTAGGTGTTTGAGTTATTGGGGAATTTAATTTCTTTTCCCTAAGCACTCCCTTCCTTTCTGTGGAAGTTATTTTTTCACTTGCTATTTAAACTGATGCAAAGTGCCTAACACGGATATCAGTATCCCAGCCTGCTGCAAGTATTAATGGATAATTGAAACAGCAATGCGAGTGAATGGGAGCATCCTCCAGCGTGTAATTGACTGATGTCCTCAATTCTACAGAAACTCACAGCTCACCAGCTGGTCCGAGGTCTACTGGGGAGGATGAAAACACACCTACATACACGAACATAGATTCTGCCTTGTTTTAGGGCTTCCTGAAGCTTACAGTGACATTTGAATGAAAAATATTATTTCTGAAAATAATAACTTCAGTAGTTAAAAAGAAATATAGGAGGGCAATGCAATATCCCTGCAGGTGCAGATAACCTTCTGGGACTTACACCTGGGACAGAGAAGGTAAAGCATAACTCACAGACAGTGGAGAAAGGATGAAAAAAAAAATCTCTGAAGAGCTTTCATCAAAGAAAATTGAATTTAGGGGATGAATTTGCCCCATAAATCTAGGAGTAAAAATAGCTGAGGCTGGCTGATAGTGGTCTGAAAAATGAGTTCGGTTAGAACGGTCACAGCTGTGATGGATAGGGGAGCTGCTTCTTATCAGGTCAGGCCAGTAATGGAAAGGCAATGGGATAATCATCAAATAATTCTTTTTACTACCTATCAGTTACACATAAGTGGTTGCCTTACAGAACCAGTTAACTGGTGACAGTAAATCTGAGCAGAGCCTGTACGCTTCGAATGAGGATCTCCTTGTGCTCCTCCCTTACTCATTGGCGTGCGCTTTGTTTTTCCATCTCTGATGTGGCTGGGTTAGCTCTGACTAAGTGCTGCTGCTGTTTGATAGTGTCCTGGTACCGATGGGAAATGTGCCAGGGATGCCACGGTTTCAAGCGGACACGCGTCACCAGCAAGCCCCCCTCCCCGGACTGAACTGGCTTTGCCAGCACAACTAAACTGAGATCCCTTAAGAAATTTATTTTTCAGATAAAAGCTGAAGTCATGACTATGGCTCCTAAGAATAACGCTCTTTTTACTATCGTTACTACTACTACCACCAAGACTACCACTTCTACAGGTGACGTAGCATAGCCAGTAGTGCCAGTGGTAAAAGCAACAAGGAATAATCACAGCAAAGACATTTCCCTTATTATTCCTGAGCACTACAACTCCCCTGGCAAGAATAAAAAGAAAGGCACTGACTGCCCAGCACCGTCTGACCTTGAGTGACTGTGGTTTATCCACACAGGGGCTCCTTGGGGTGTCACTTTGGAGTTGGTGTCCTTCACATTTGCGGTGGGGTTGCCTTTAAAATGAAGTTGAAGAGGGTGGAGAGGAGGTGTGTGTGAAGATAAATCACCTGGTGGGAGAGGCTGTGCTGGGGCTGTAAGCAATTGCATCGAAGCATTAGACTTTGTGATAAAATTGTGACCATAGCCATGTTCACAAAGATGTGGAATATGTCTCTGAAGATCACTTAAAATTTTCAGAGCAGAAATGATGCCCATATAGGCAATTATTCGGTAGCTCCCCGTGTTTCCAAGTTGAAATATAATCCTGTTTTGTAAAACATTGGCCTTTACAGTATTCTGAGTCACCTGTTGTGCTGAGGCATGGTGCATGAGTAGAACAGCCAGGTCAGGATCTTTTCTGACCCCTGACACTGATTGTTTTCACTTTAAAAGAGACAACCCCAGAACTGGGCAGAAATGGCAGCTACTGGTACGACACAGTCCCAAGCTGTTTCTGTTACTTAGGAAGGTCTTCAGGAAATTTTAGGCTAATGAGCTGCTTCTTGGTCATGAGAGGGTTTCATCCACCAGTGAAGTTACCAGGTATCTGTGAAGCAAAGGGAAACCTGCAGCCATGCTCTCTTCAGCTGCAGAGTAGGAGATACTGACTTTTCTTACTGAAAAGGGGCTGGGGATTTTTTATTACTTAGTAGCTTCTTCAGTGGAGTCCTAATTTTATTTAGGGTTTTTCATAAAAGGGAAATGTTCACTTCTTTGTGTCTCCTCTTTTTAACACTAAAAAAAAATTGTTGAAAGACAAATACTCACCATTTGCTTACTAGTGATGATGTCTTTCTACTCTTCATCAGTCAGTCCTCACCTTCAGAGTTTCAGCTATTCACGAAGCTCTGCATTGTTCCTCCCAAAACACCGCACTACTCAGCGAAGCTTGAGCCATCTCAAGAGTTTAATTAGTTATGTGGCTTAAAGGAAAACACGGTTGCAGTTTCCCACACGCCATGTCACACTGTGCATCTGTCAAAGAGGCAGTGGGAGTCTTCCAAGAAATGCTTGCCCTATTATTCAGAAAGCCAAGGCCTTTTGTTCCCTTCAATGGCAGCTTGACTTAATAATTAATGCCTAGCACTATGTAAACATGAGTTAATGAACCCTCACTCTACCCTAAGGCTAAGGATTAACGTCGTGGAGAGGGAGACTGGGCCACAGCAAACCCCGCTGTGTCTTCCTTTCTGCTTATGATGGCCCAGGAAACTTCAGAACTCTGATGCCCCTGTAGAAGAAACTGGCTTTAGGCAATGAACAGAAACAGGAGTTTTTTTGATTCAGGAACAATATGAAGAAACACTGAGTAGAGTGGGTCTGTGCTTCTGGACTCTGCGCTTGCTGGTGGACCAGAAGCAAAGAAACAGAAACAGGCAGGAATTCAAGCTGCTGTGAGTGGGGCTGGCTAATATAAATTCAGCTTCCATGTCAAAGTCATTCTTAAGGGACCATGACTCTCATGGCCTCCTTGACCTCTCTGAAAGTTTGATGTCATAGACTGAGATACACAGAGATTAGTCAGGCTTGTCACTCCCTCTCATCTCATAAATCAAGAGAAATGGAGGATCCTTGAAAAATTCAATAGTTAAGTGCAGGTGCCAAAGTGAAATAGGACTCGGGTCATGGAAAAGAATCTTGGCTCAAATAATAAAAAAAAATTAGTCAGATAATAAGCCCTTGAGCATTTCCTCTTAGGAATACAAGACACCAGAATACCAGAAGCAGGAGTCTCCTGCTCCACAGAATAACACCATGGAGTTTAGAGATGCAGATGATGCCAATGATGTTCCTTTTCTGTTGCCCTTCATACCTACATAAAGCCCTAAACATTCACCAGTGTTCCTGTGCCATAAGACTTTCAAAAACATAATACCATACCCAGACTTCAAACCTACTGATAAGATGAACAGGACAAATCTGGTCTCAGACACCTGCTCCATAGTCTTGCTTTGGCCTAGCTCCATGGATGGCTCATCAGTGAAGCTGATGGACAAATACTGGGTTTTTTGGAGTATGTCTCTGGAGGAAACTTATATTCCCAAGGCACATAGGTTAGGTGAGGTCTGGTCAGTGGTTTTTGGTATGTTGATGGTTGAACGATAGCTAAAAGTGCCTGCAAAGATAGGGGGAAATATCTCCTATCTTCTACAGCTTTGTTTCTGTGCCTGATCCCAGCAGGTTTATTTTCCTGGTTCACAGAGCATCACAGCTGCAGTCTTTGTCATCAAACCGTTGCTGACATCGACATCTCAGAGTTCAAAGCTCTACCCAGCTCTGGTGTCTCTGCAAACAAAATTCAGCCAAGGGGGTTTTTGAACAGAAAGGATACTGTCACAGTCAAAAAAACAAGAGCCTTCTCTATTACAGGGTTTTTTTCAGTATTTTCTGCAAAATGGTGTTCTCATCCATTAGTGGGAGTCATGCAGAGCTCTGTAAACACATTCCGTAACCTGGAGAAAAGGAGACTCAGGTGACACCTCATCACTCTCTACAACTCCCTGAAAGGAGGTTGTCGCCACGTGGGTGTTGGCCTCTTCTCCCAGAAAATTAGTGACAGGACAAGAGGACATGGCCTCAAGCTGCACCAGGAGAGCTTCATGCTGGGCATCAGGAAGAATTTCTTTATGAAAAGAGGGGTCAAGCATTGGAATGGGCTGTCCAGGAAGGTGGTGGAGTCACCAACCCTGAAGGTGTTCAAACAATGACTGCATGTGGCATTTAGTGCCATGGTGTAGTTGACAAGGTGGTGATCAGAGGTTGGACTCGATGATATTGGAGGTCTTTTCCAATTTTAATGATTCTGTGATTCTGATTCTGAGAAGAAATGAGTGCCATTGGTTTAACCAAGTCAATCAAAGCTCTGGCAGAGCCAATAACTGGATCCAAATCTTCCGATATCTTCCTGTGTCTGCACATCTGGCTGGACATAAAACTGAACGAGGGCTGTGAGTCTGTGCACCTTCATCCTTCTTTTTCAATGGCTTCAGAGGCTTAAACGCCATAGCAAAACTCTCCTTTCTTACCAGGCCGTGGATGCAAAGCTTGGCAAGGAAGGGGCCACAGGGGAAGGGGAGACCTCTTCTTCAAAGCAGCTTAATCCTACCAGGGAATTGCTTCTGAGCCCAGTTATGAATGTCATCCTGCCCTGCCCGCCTCAGCAGTCTGGTGAGGAGTGACTCCATGGCTTAAGCTTCTCCCTGTGACTCGGGATTCTCCCCTGTGATTACAGTGATGATGCAGCAGCAGCAGCAGCTCATCACTGACTCATTCATCGACGTCTCTGAGAGAAGCAGGGGCAGAAGGGAGACCTGCATTTCTTTCATTAATATTCCAGAATTTCTGTGAAAATGGCAAGGAATGCCTGAGACCGTCTGCATGTCGTGCGAGAGAAACCTTCACTCTCGTTTCCTCTGGGAAGCTGCCTGTGGCATCCCCCTCCCCTCTGAGTCAGAGCTGGCAGCTCTTCTCTTTAGTTGTTCCACTGGATATAAACAAATACTTCATGAGGGAAAATGGGAAATGAAAATATGTTCAAAGGACTGTCACTGGCATGATGGTGGATGTCGTAGCTTTCCACACAGCACAAGGGAACATAAAACTTAAAAAATAGCAGTATTAATAATGTATATGTGTGCCAAAGCACCATGAGCAACCATGAAGAGCAGCATGTTGCACAGCCTTCCCCAGTGCTCTGCGGCAATTGCCTTGGGAGGTCTGATAGCTCACCTTTGTCTCAAGCTGAATTAAAAAGGGCCTCTTTTGTATGTTCATTGTTACTACAATGCTCCCAGTACCCTGGTTCCTTGTCTGCAAAGCTGCCATGCAGCAGAGCCTCCTGGAATACTTATCTTGCTGTCTGACACGGTTTTGCCCTGAACATGTTGTGCCTCTGCAAATTATAATCCGATTTGTAAGTGATGCTTATCTAAAGTGGGCTAAATGACTTACAGTTCATAATCCTGGACTTCAATAGAAGACAAGGCATCAGATGCACAATATCTCTCTGTCCAGAATGTAGTGTTACAGTCTGTCAAGGGCCCTTATTTGGGAGAAGGGATTGAATTCCTTGTGTGTAGCACAGACATCATCGCTTGCATGATCCCCAGGCTTTCAAGTCATTACACTACTGACTGCTCCACTTCTCAAGCAACTTCTCAGCTCCATTTCTATGCCTGATCCCAGCAGGTTTATTTTCCTGGTTCACAGAGCATCACGGCTGCAGTCTTCGTCATCAAACCATTGCTGACATCGACATCTCAGAGTTCAAAGCTCTACCGAGCTCCGGTGTCTTTGCAAACAAAATGCAGGCAAGGGTTTTTTTGAATAGAAAGGATATTGTCACAGTCATAAAAATGGAGGCTTCTTGACCACAGGGGGTTTTTTTCAGTATTTTCTGCAAAATGGTGTTCTCATCCATTAATGGGAGTTGTGCAGACCTCCATACACACAATTTTGTTAGTACAGTGGTCAAACATCTGGAAGACAGCCTCGGTGTTCTGGTGATGATCTGCACTGTCTCTTGCTGTCACCTGGTGGATGATAGTGCTTGGCGGGGGGGGGAATGTTACTGGTGAGGTGTTTCTGGTAAGTGAGCAGCAAGACCAGGCTGGATGAGGGTCCAGGCAAACGGGTCTAGTGGAAGGCTTCCCCATCCATGGCAGGGGAGTTGGAACGAGATGATCTTTAAGGTTCCTTCCAACCCAAATCATTCTATGGTTCCATGAGTCTATGACCCTTTCTGCTCTACAAGCTCGTGTTGTAACAGCGACCCTGGGAACAACCTGGAAGGGCAGCAGAAAAATTGTGGCTAAGTCTGTCTACACAGCCATGCCCTGGCACTGCACACATTTTACAGCTCTCAGAGGAATTTTCTCCAGAGGAAGGAAATTCCAAATCTGTATTGTGAACAGTAAGCAATGCTTAGCACTGGAAGGCAGCACCACATGTGTTTGGCCAGAAAGACCCTGTGAATATAAAGCAGAGGGAGAGCAACATGAGGCAGGAGCAGACAGATGAAGAATGATTGAGGCAGTTCTGGAGATCTGGGTAGAATGTGAGCTTTGCTGCATCCAGGCATCCTCGGACTGTACGAGACCCTGCCTGCGCCTCGTCGGCTCCCCTCGAGCCACCCCTCTTTGAGGGAATCTGTGACTGTCCTGCAGCGTCCCTGGCCACAGGGGTCGGCCACTGCTGACAGGAGCTGGCTGCTGTTTCTGCTGTGCTGTCCTTCCCGAGTGGGGAAGGGGGCCCACAGTGGTGTTACTCGGGGAGGCGCCGGCTGCAAAGGAGGAGGAAAGGGCTCCTTGCTTGGGTTCCAGGAAAAGGTTTATTCCGGAGGGTCCAGGGGCAAGAAAGAGCAAAAACTCAATGAGGGTCCAGGATTATAAAGGGAACACAATAACCAATAAGAAAATAGCAAATATCTGAGGAACAGCCAGGGTACCAAATAGGAAAGGAGGGAGGAGGGATTAGGGAAGGATAAACCAATGGTACATCGAATAGGGTCGAAGATTCCAGAACATAAAACATATGTAGCAAGGGGATAAATATTCAACATAAGGGGAAACATATGCAACTGGGACATAACAAACGGGGATGTCGTGAGATCACCCTAAGTTAGCAGATGGAGGATAATTCCTTGATATTCTCCTCCTTGGAGTACTCCCACCATTGAATGGGCAGAGCCCAATGTGCACCAGGGCTGGCTCCACAGCCCCTCAGAGGACTGAGTCACCACAACATGCCTGCCAGGAGTTCAGGGCCTCCTCACATTACTGAGTGCAGTCACCTGCAGACACTGCTGAGCTGAGCTCAGTGAGTGCTTAGGCTTCAGATAGACATGGGATTAACTGCTGAGGACATTGCGATATTTTGCCATAAAACAATCCCCTTCTCCAAAGCTGGACAACCTTGAATAACCTTTCCCAGGCTGCTCTTTGACTGCTTTTGAGTCTTTTCATTTTGCAATCTGAAAAGAAGACAAGTGTTTCTAGTTCTAGGCTGACACTGTCCAGATGCATAATGGAAACACTGTGCTTTGTTTCTGCTCCTCTAGTTGTGGCACATAAGATGTATTGAAACAGGTCTCAAAAAAACCGTATTGAAGAGGAGAAGAACAGAATGAAATTTTTTTGCCTCAAGTGGGCTCCTGACATGAATTTGTCTTCCTTTGCTTTGGGCACTGCCCTTGTGGAATTAACGGGGTGTTTATACTCCACTGCTTCAGGACATGGGAACGACGTATTCTTCTTGTGAGACCCAATTTATTAATGTTATCCACAACCATATGAATCCCTGCAAGGATGACTTCCTTACCTCCTGCAGATCCCACCTGTGTTTTCGAGTGTTAGTGCTGTGCAAGACATCAGACATCAAACTAGCTCTTGCAGAAAGTCTTGTCCAATAATAGGTAACAATGGGATGAAATCCCAAATTTTGTGGAGTTTAATTTTTATGGCAAGCAGATTTGATTCCTCCAAAGATATTTGCTTGACAATGATAAAATAGAATTGTGGAAATAAATTAGCTGGAGATTAACTCATTGTTTGAAGGCAGAATGAGGTGCCATTACCAAAACTGAAGTAAGGCTGTCTCTAGGGGTGGGAGATGCGAGGTCTCTGTCTGGAGGGAGATGTGGAGATTCCATTTAACCCATTAAAGGTTTCACGGAGAAGTTCAGGACAGCTGTATTATTCATGAATGGCTCTTATCCTCCTGGTTTGTTTATGTACAGATTCTTACGGAAATATTATGAGTTAGAGAGTTATAAAAGACTTTATGGTCGTCACATCGACCATAAATCCAGGTTGCCTTAGCTACCATCTGGCTAACTGCACAGGTGAGGGGAAAGAGAGAGGCTGAAAGAGAAAGAAAGAGATTAGTACCAAAAAATTTTTTAAATCTAGAAAGATCTTGTGAATTCTTGTGCTGTGATACGACAGGAAGCTTTCGAGACCTGCTTAATGCAAGGGGACTATGAAAGCAAGGATTCTTTGACAAGAACACACTGATGGGTCTTTTTGCTAAGAGCATCGTGAATTACCTAATCAAAAGCTTCAGCAAAGGTAATACTCAGTCGCTTCTTGAATACTTTCTGTATTTGGGCTGAAGAGCTGTGTCTTCCTTGGTAATAAAACACGCTTGAGGCCTGGGGTAACCAGGTGACCGGATTGTAAAGATTGGATGCAGAATGGCGTGATCTGGTCCTTGTCTGGTCTGATTTAGGGTAAATGGAGGCGCAGGAAGAAAACACATCTTCCCAATGTCTTCAAAAAAGGTCTGTCTACTTGAACAGAGCAGGCTGGAAGGGTGGCACTGGTATTCCTGTGAAGTTTTGTCACACAGTTGTGAGTCACATATTAGTTGACTTTTCTTAGAGCAAGTCCCATCTGACAGAATCAATGGCAAAGACTTGACATCCGCAGCCTTCATTTGAAAAGGCAAAAGAGAAGATGAAATCAAATACTCCTAGCACATGCTGTTGTGAAGGAGAGTTTACATGAATGGAGGTCCCCTCCTGTGGGAAGAGGGGCCAGCACTTCATAAAAGCTGTTATTAAAAGCCAAGCTCGTAATCTTGTGAGAACAGACTCATTTCTTTGTTACCAGCATTGCTAGTAGGGTAGATGCCTCTGAGTCCTAGTGCTTTCCTCATTCCACTTCCCTGTGATCTAAATTTGCTGCTTTTTCTTTGTTTNTTTATATCTTTTTGTTTTTTTTTTTTTTTTTTTTTTTTTTTTTTTTTTTTTTTTTTTTTGGGTGGGGGGGGTGGTGGTCTTTAGTTTTGTCTTTTTGTTTGTTGGGGGTTTTTTGGGCTTTTTTTGTATAAGGCAAAATGCACCTAAGCTGGAAGGAGTTTGTAAACAAAACCAGAAGTGTCTGTCCCATGACAATAGTCATGGCTCATTGGGCTCATGGCTTAGTTTTTTGGTTAACTCCTACTGAATAATATGATCATACAGGTCGAGAGCTGGGTATTGACTTTCGTGGGACTCTAGGCCTCCAGGGATGCTGAATACAGATGTCTGCAGTCACTCTTCTCTAAAAGATACCCTGGGGATCTTGGCTATTAGTGATGATAGCTCCTGTGTCCTGACAAAAATAGTTTCTTTAAATTAGAATGAGGAAAATGGGTAGAAATCGTGACCCCTTTTTTTAATTTTTAGTCTGAATTTATACTGAAATGAGTAGGAAACGTGGCTGCGTGGGCACACTGGCTGTTAGTCAGTATCCCCTAACCCCTATAAGTTTTAGCCTGATAGCCAGACTCCCTTCCTTCTTCTGTGCTGGTGTGGCCCCACCTCGACTCCTGTGTGCAGTTTTGGGCACCACAATATAAAAAGGACATTAAGCCATTAGAAAGTGTCCAAAGGAGCCCATGAGGATGGTGAAGGGTCTGGAGAAGTCATATGAGGAGTGGCTGGGGTCACTTGGTCTGTTCAGCCTGGAGAAGAGGAGACTGAGAGGAGACCTCATTATGGTCTTCAACATCCTCACGAGGGAAGTGGAGGGACAGGGACTGATTTCCTCACTCTCATAGCCAGTGACAAGACTGGAGGGAACAGCATGAAGCTGAGTCAGGGGAGTTTGGGTTGGATAGCAGAAAAATTCTCACCCAGAGGGTTGGGTGCTGGAACAAGCTCCCCAGAGAAGTGCCAGCCCCAAGCCTGACGGAATTTGAGAAGTGTTTGGACAATGCTCTCAGGCACATGGCGTGACTCTTGGGGTGTTCTACATAGGGCCAGGAGCTGGACTTGATGATCCTGATGAGTCCCATCCAGCTCAGCATATTCTATGATTCTCTGGCTCTAAGACTCTTCTTTCCTCTAGTGCTACTTGCTGAGCATGAAGCCATGTGATGTGGGACACCCCTTGGGTCAGCTGCTGTCCACTATCCTGGCTGTGTCCCATCCCAGCTTCCTGTGCACCCCAGCCTACTCACTGACAGGACAACAGGAGAAGCAGAAAAACCCTTGATGTTGTGTAATCACTACTCAGCAATAGCTAAAATATCCCTGTGTTATCAACACTTGTGTTTTCATCATAAATCAAAAATATATCACCACATGAACTACTGTGAAAAAAATTAACTCTATCCTAGACCAAATCAACATACTTATTAAGGAACTTGAATTTCTTGTGTTGACTAAAAAATGCCCCACATGTCTTTCTGGTAGTCATAGTAATGATCCGTAAGTAAGAAAAGCAGGAATGCTGAGTTGATGTGTTTCTTGGAAGGAAGCAGGAACCTCCATTTCGATCACAGAAGAAGGTGAAAGGAGAACTTTGGCAGACATTTGCTCTTCCTGCAGTGACTGCTTGGTGATATCAGTTTTCGACATAATGCTCTTTCACAAAACCTGCACTTGGTCAAGCGTGTGCTTCTCGGGATAATAAGAGTAAACCAACTCTTTTGGCTTATTGAAGTGCATATTGAAGGCAGAGTTATTGAGGTTCACCCACAGGCAGAGCACTCGGACATCAATCTTTATTCTCAATTCTGGCATTGACAATGTTGTTCCTCAGGGCTTCTCTTTACCCTTCTCCATCGTGAATGCAATCATAACTTACCCATCTCAGCTCTTGAGATTTCAAGGTGTAACTAAGAAATCCTTATTCTCACTGGTCACTGAACTAGGTGGGATCAAATATCAGATTTAAGTACAGAGTTGAGTACAAAATAGCACTCATTACTTTCTCCATGGTGCTCAGTTTCCTTTTTAGACTTGATGTCTGAAATATACTGGACAGATAATTTTTCTAGCAGTGCTAACTATAGATGAGTAATTCCGATGGTCTTTAAAAATAGCTCAGGCAAAAGACTACCCATCTACACAACTAATGCTCTTACAACCACCACACCTTGAAATTCTCTGGTTTCTTTTAAGGATTCCCTATTCCAGCATTTGAAGCTTACTGAAACAATAAATACGGCAGCACTGCCATTTCTGATGTGGCGAGGAGCTCAGGACTGGTTACTGTTAATTTACTCCTTGAGGTGGTTTGAATTTTGACAAAAAATGTGGTGTTTTGCTGTTCCTGTTTCAGTTTGCTGCCTGAGCATTTTTTTTAATGCTTACTGCCTCTGCTCAGCAGTATAAAAGCACAATTGCTTTTTATTGCCATTTTCTCCCAGCACAAGATTGTGTCTGTGTCTCTCACAGACTTGTCAATCTGAAAACTTCATTTGTAATTTGCCAGAAGCCCTCAGGGCATATTTCTTGCAGTAGTCTAGCCCTCTGTCTCACAGGAGAAGAGAGAGATTCACCCTTAGCTGTGTGGGATGGCAGAGGACCGACCTGCATCCCACCGTGAGGGCTCTGTGGGGGCTGGTGGTAGGTGGGCTGCATGTTTTCCCTTGTGTCCCATTTTTGGTGGGACTATGACAGCAAACTGCAGGATCCTGGGGCAGTCCTATAGCTCAGGGAATTGTATTTGCTGCTCTGGGGACTGTGGCAGTGTCTGAAACCAATCCTCTGCTCTTCCCAGTGCTTTTCCCTTCTCCTTCCTTACAGTCCTCTAGCTCCTCATCACATTTTCACTCCTAGCTGGATTCTGGGCCCTTCTGCTCCTCTTGGCTGCCTGGCTGCCAACCTATTTTCAGTCCCATAATTGTCCCTTACCAGCCAAAAGAAGCAACCTCAGGAAAAATTTGGCTCAAAACCCAGGATAGAGTGTACTTGCTAGGCTGAAAGTTCTAGAAGGACCAAGAGACCCTGTGCAATACATTCTGCTGAAACTGCAGCTCACCAGGCACAAGGAGAGTGGACAGGACACTGCTGGTAAGTGAAGGGTAAAGGTGAGCATGAGGGTGCTAGAGAATTGCCGAGAAAACGGTGAAATAATTGAAGTCTATGGAAGATTTACTTCCCTAGATTTACTTTAAATTACTTCATATCTGCTTCTTCCCTTTGTGTTCTTCCTTCAAACAGCAGAAGCAATTTTGCTGAAATTTCCTAAGGACCCTGCTTTTCCACAATCAGAGCATACATTTAAGGGGAAATGTTTAAGCCTTCCAGGCTTGCTGCTTGCAAATAACAGGGTGTGATAAGAAACTTTCTGTGGATCTCAGTGGAAGTTGAGGACAAAGAGAGAAGGCTGAGGCATAAACAGAAGGGACAAAGAGGAGAGATCAGTCAAAATGTGTCAGATCAGTGGACATGTGCAGTCCTGCCTTGATGGCTCACTTTTGCTTGCTTTCCTCCAGAAAACAAAAGGTGCCTTTTTCTGCTCTGCAAGTACAGCCTGTGTCTCACTGAAGACATTGAGATGGGGGAAGGGAAGGTTTGGAGAGGAGCTGAAAAGTGAAGGGAAAATTCCACTCATGATTCATTTCTGTGCTTGAAACTTGAAATCCAAGGTTCAAACGTCATTTAAAGGATTGTGATTAAAGCTTGGGGTGTTTCTTAAGGGATTTCTGCATACAAAGATGAGTAAGGGTGCCACACAGCACTTGCAAAAGGACTGAAGAAGGATGGGTGCCTAATCCTTTACAATTCTCTTTTTAGGCTTTTTTATAGATCATACTGAGTACCTATCTCACATTCAATATTCCTTTGTGGACCTTATGCAATCCTGTTTTCACCAAATTCCTTTGCCTGGTTACAAAGCAGGCAGTTCTTTTCAGCAATACCCAATGAGAACAGCAAATGCTTTTGATCAATATTTCCCCCAAAGAATTTTCATTCTATGAACTGCTTTATCATCCCCCTAATGCCAGCAGACCTTTAGGGAAAGCAGAGCACCAGGGCGTTGTTGATACTGAGCATTCCCTCCGCATGTTCTGCTCTGAGGTCGGTGTGGTAGGAGCTGTCTCGCACTTTATCCAACATAATTCCAAGCTGGTACTCATTCACCAGCCACTGAATCCTCTTTCCATGACATCTTATCATGCCACTTCTATTTCTCACTTCCCTTAAAAAATGAGCACTTCAGAACTCAGCTGTTCTCTACTTTTGGTAGGTCTGAATCCAGAAATCATGTAGGTACATCCTTTTTTTTTTCCCTCCCAGATGCATTATTTGAAATGACAGAATAATTTTTTTTCCCTGAAACTTTAGAGGTATCTATGCATCTATATATCTATATATTTATATCTTTCCCCATTCTGTGGGCTATTTTTAGATGCTACTGCTGAATACCATGAGCTACTGCATGTGAACAGGTTGATGTATAGTGCCTTTCCTTTGTTTCTCATCTTCTACTGCAGCTGTAAAGAAGAATGTGGCTTGAAATAAATCTGAGTTACTCACATTACGATTACTTGGTAGAGTCAATCAGTTCTCCAAAAAAGTTTTGATTGATTTTATACAAGAAAGTAACTCCCTAGATAGAGGACTAAGTGGAGAGAAGTCAGATTTATTATTGTATTTGTCTGTATCACTTTATAGAGCTCCCTGAGTCTCAGACACTGAAAAAAAAACAATGAAAACCCAAGGAAAAGAATTGAAAACAATGCCAAAAAAAGGTCTTGAGAAGCTACCTAATTACCCCTTCAAAGAAAATAAAGGCTAGTAGATATTTCTTTAATGATTCTCAGGCATTAGCAAAGTACCCGGTTCCTCTTGTGCTCTATGAAATGTGTAGAGGCCTTTGGTGATGAAAGTCCACGTGGGTTTTCCATTTATACTGCACTTTTTTTTCAGTTTAGTTCCCTCAAAGCTTCTTCCTCTTCCACACTCATGAAACAGCTGTGACACTTAATTGGGAAGATAGGCTGAAACCTCATTATTCTGCTCTGTGCTGGTTCGGAGTTAGTTTTCTTCACAGTAGCTGGTTTGGTGTCATGGTTTTGATTTGTGATGAAAAAGGTGTAGGTTACACAGTGATGTTTTAGATATTAAACTTCCAGGGTAGATGAACCCAACCACCACTTCTTATAACCACCTGAAAGGAGGTTGTAGCAAGCTGGGGGGTGGGCTCTTCTCTCAGGCAGCAATGAGAGGAGAGGAGAATGAGAGGAGACGGCCTCAAGCTGCACCAGGAGAGGTTCAGATTGGACATTAGGAAGAATTTTTTCACTGGAAGGGTGGTCAAACATTGGAACGGGCTGCCAGGGAGGTGGTGCAGCCTCTGTTCCTGGAGGTGTTTAAGGAAAGACTGAATGTGGCACTCAGTGCTCTGGTCTGATTGACAGGGTGGTGTTTGGTCAAAGTTTGGACTCGATGACCTTGAAGATCTTTTCCAACCTGAATGATTCCATGGTTCTGTGAATTGTCCAAAGGAACATTCCATACCACATGGTGTCATGCTCAGCACATAAAGCTGGAGGGAACAAGGAGGAAGGGAGGGATGTTTGGAGTTATGACATTTGTCTTCCTCAGTCACTGTTACGTGAGATGAAGCTGCGCTGTCCTGAGACTGGCTGAGATGAGCTCAGTTGGCCAGAGCCTGGTGCTCATAACACCAAGGCTGTGGGTTTGATCCCTATATGGGCCGTTCACTTAAGAGCTGGACTTGGTGATCCTTGTGGGTCCCTTCCAATTCAGAATATTCTGTGATTCTGCAATTCAAAAATCTGCCTGCTGATGGGAATTAGTGAACAAATTCCTTATTTTTCTCTGCCTGTGCACACAGTTTTTGTCTGTTTGTCTGTTAAGCTGTCTTTATCTCAACCCACAAATTTTCTCACTTTCACCCTTCCGATTCTCTCCCCCATCCCACTGGAAGGGAGTGGCTGAGTGTCTCTGTGGTGCTCAGATGCCTACTGGGGTTAACTCAAGATATTCTTCCCATTTCCATGTGCTTTTACTCCTCTGCAGCTTGGCGAAAGTACTCTGATGGCTCTGAAGGTGGGAAGTGAAGAAGGGTTGGACAGCTGTAAGAGGAGTGAAGGGCCACAGGAATCCTTGCTGGATGTTGTACTG
Source organism: Mohoua ochrocephala (assembly GCA_013398855.1). Classification (NCBI taxonomy): domain Eukaryota; kingdom Metazoa; phylum Chordata; class Aves; order Passeriformes; family Acanthizidae; genus Mohoua; species Mohoua ochrocephala. The sequence goes on along the minus strand of VZTA01016554.1, from coordinate 154,954 downwards.
GAACTTGAGCGTGGCTGTGAATGTTCTACCAGAGGCTCTTTTGTAAGAAGCTGGGCTGAAAGTCTTTTTGGGGAGGAAATAAACAAATTACATGCCCACAAGAAGATAAACGTCTGAAGGACAGAAGGTCTGGAGCAACCAGAGGGTGCAAGTTATTTGTGTGGAAGAGGGTGGAACTGGATGTTCCCAAGTTACTAGAAAAAGAAGGTGGGAGATGTTGATATGAAACAGAGGTAAAAGAAGGTGGGATGAGTCTTTATATAACCTGCACAGAAGCCTCTCCTGACATCCAAGCCTACCCTAGATGTTCTCTTGTGGGGTTTCTCCATGTCATATCTGTCAGCCCCTGTTCTAGTTATCCTGGAATGCAGACAAGAAAACTGTACTCAGCACTGCAGTAGTGGTTCCTCCAGTGTTAGTAAAAAATAGGCAATTCTTCACTTCTGCTGCTATTTATGTACTCATACGAGTACATCTTATACCCGAGTGGGGGGAAAAAGAAGTGACACTGACTGCACCATTGTAATCTCTCAGCAAAGTTCTTAATGAGTGTTCCTTGCAAAGAAAGAAAGAAATGAAAACCACCCTGTTTTCTTCCTTTGTTTCCTTCTGCAATTTTTCCAAGAAGCATTGCTCTACACATTATCAGCACTATAAATCTAACACTCCTTAGAAACACTTGTTTAAGAGATAAGAGCCAGGGACAAAAATATATAAAAAGTTGATGCTGGTTCTGCAACCACTGCTTTACGACAGATCATAGGAGGGATTTGTTTTTCTGTATTTCTCCTCTCAGGGAATTCATAGCTTTTGCTATGACAGATAAAAATATTTTTAATAATCTTGCAACAAGGAATTTGGTATGTGATCCTTAAAACGAAGGCAAGACAAAATCTTCTCTGCTTCAGGAGCATGAGTGATCAAAGAATGCATCTGAAACACCTCCGGTGCTGCCTGGTACAATTCCACTCTTTGGTGGCTCACTCTTTTCGTATGAGTGCAGAAAAACAAGCAACATTTAATGCATTCATATCCCGTCCCTTTTTTACACTTCGTTTCCTGTTCTTATTATGAAGCATTGTCAGACAACTGGATCTCTGTACTTCATGGTTCATTAGCCCCCTTGCCAAAGCACTCACAGGATTACCAGGCACCAAGGTAGACTCACTGTTTGCACAAACACACATACACACACACATACAGGCTATTTAGGTGGAATTATTATTCATAAATTACTCTTAATTAGATTATTCGTCAGTCTGAGCGACTGTGCTCCCCTGTTATAAGTAGCACTAAATTACTTCTTGAAATTCATTACCATCTCTTGTTTTTCCACGTGTGTTTCCCCCATAGTTTCAAAATATCATCCTCTTATTGCTGGAACAGTTGATAAGATTTTGGCGTTGCTCCGCTTGGTGTTAACTCCATAATCCTGGCTGCTGCCCCAGTCAGGGCTCCTCACCTTTCATAAGAGGGAAACAGTATGGGACAAGGTCTTACTGAGAAGACGTGGCTCACAGGGAAATTGAATCATTGAGATCTGCCTTGGCTTGCATTCCCAGAGGTTTCATACGTGTGGTTACACATCTGCATTCCAGGCTGGCCCTTGCACTTCCAGCAGTCTCTTTGAAAGGTGGCTCCTATCTTAAGGAGGGTGGTTAAGTCAATATTGCACTAAGACACTTAGATCCTGAGGAGGAGAGGGATTAATCTGCCGTTGTCATTTCCCATCTCCTAGCATGTGTGCTCTCGGCTTTCATGTGTGGCTTTTATAGATCTCTTTCAGAAAAATCCTTTCCCTGTGCCGAAGCCCTGAGCACTTTCCCGGGTGCAAGGTTTCTACTATAAAACCACCCACCAAAATAGGATTTGCCATTCTGAATCTCACAGTGGCGGAATGAACCTTTGGGAGGTCTTGGCTGGAGACAGAGGGTCAATGCAGAGGGTGGGGGCTGTAATTTGTTTTTCCTATGGGCTGCCTCATAGAATTTAATGCCTTCTGTTCCCAATGCAGTCTCTGCAAGCAGTCCAGGCTCCTGTGTCTGGAAATGGGTCTTTGGATCTGGCACCTGCAGAGGCAGCTGGATCTTTCCCACCTTTTTCACTAGAAAGTGACTATCTGTGATGCCTTCACTCGGGCAGTCAGTTTACCCTCTTCTCCATCTTCCTTAACAGACCGCACCATCAAGCGTTTTATTGTTTTTAGCTTGTGACACGGTAAGGAAAGAGGCAAGAAGTCTCAGGAAAAAAGAAAATACAAGCAGCCAAGAAAAAGAAAAGGCAAAACAAATCCTCCCACCGAGGTAGAGATCTCAGAGCTCATTTATTTCAACTTTCGACTTGCACTGAGATTTTCCAATTTGCTGACGTTGAAAAGTACATTGAACCTTGGCTGAAGTACAAGTTCTAAAACACTTATTATTTTTTTTTTTAAGCAGAATTTATATCCACAGTTGCACGGGAGACAGATAAAAGAGCAGGCAGATGAAGCCTGCCCTATCCAGGGCTGGGAATTTGCAAGCACTGTGATAAATTTCGGAGGAGAGTTGTTTTCTTTGAGTTTCAGTCATATTGTGGTATTGAAAACCTTCAAAGCTAATTTCCTTGTTGTCAGAACTGTGAGGGAGGAAAGAGACATTGCTGGGCTATTTACTTCATTGCTACCTTTTCCTTCCTTGTGCTTTCAGCATCTGGAATCTTTCTTCATGACGTCCGGCTTGTCTAAATGTGATATTAAAGTGTTCTGCCAATCTATTACCTCTCATCAAATAGAGCTTCCAGGTGAAAGGAGAACCACAGACCCACTGTCAAAAGTGTGTCCTTCTCTCTGCTGTGTTTTAAACTTGCTTTTTCTCCACTTGAGAACTACTTCAGCCACTTGCCATGCATCCAACTCAGCTGAGCCCCAGCAACACAGCAGGAACCAAACATTGGGCAAACCAAATTAAGGGTCTGACTCACAGCTGCTCCGAAGAGCAAGCTGAGAGGTTATGACTGATCCTTGTGGCTTGGTTCAAGGAGTCTTTGTCCACATAAGGAGAAAGACTTGCTGTGCCGTGGTTGCCTGCCTTGCCTCATTGCCATACCCCGGTGCTGGGCTTCGTGGGGTCAGTGAAGGGCAGCAGGCTCATTTCCCAGCTAAGAAAAAAACGTACTTATTTGTGTTTGCTTAAGGCTCATATGGATTTTTCCTGACCTTCATCCACTGAAGATGATTAGAGCTCTGCCACTGCCCTTTCTACTCAACAAGGCACCTCTGGAGTTCATCTCTGTGAGCCCACAGTTTGAAGAGATGAAGTTAAACCTACCCCATAGTCATGTCTTCAAACATCCAAGTTATGAATATCCTGTAAGACCCACAAAATGTAAATATCCTCTAATTATATAATTTTCCTTTAATTTGTTCTGCTACTGTCATATTCTTATAACTGATTTTTAAGAAAAAACAGATATATAGTGCTCCTTAAACTTGAAATGTCTTAGCACTATTTCAAGATTTTTCTTCTCATGTGTACCAGGTGCACATGCCCAGGTTCTGACACTGGGGCTGCAGGGGGGTCTCTGTCAGGAGAGTTCAGGGCTGCCCCTATTGGACACAGATGGTCCCAGGGGGCTCCCGTGGTCCCATCTCAGCCAGTCTGGGGGTTCTAGGGGAAAACTGGTTCCAGAAACGGCCAAAGGCAGCAGTGGCAGAGCAGGAGGGAGCAACTGGGTGGAATTTCAGCCCTTAGCCAGGGCTAATCTGACACATTATGACAAATGGGTCATGTAATTAAAAGCACCTATTAATTTTCTTTGCTTCTTAGGCAACATCTTTCCTTACGATTGTGTGTGCACAATTCCAGTAGAACAGCTCAGCGTTGGCTCTTCTGCTGGCAGCAAAACTCCATCTCCTCAGTGCTGTAAGATGGAATGACTGAAGATCGTTGCTGTATTAAGGTAAAAGCACCAGGAAAAGTGAAAGTTTGCTGGTAAAGCAGCTTGTGTGGAGAGACACTCAGACCTCTTGAGAAATGTTTAGCATATGAATGCTTTTGAAAACATGAGTGACTGACACACTCCTGAGGACCTGACTGGTCTGACTGTCTGGGAAGTCTTACAAACTCTGTATGATGTCTTCAGAGTGCCCTTTCATGACAATATTCCCAATAGGAGAGCATATTTAGCATTTAGTGACCCTCTAAGGACTGGAACAGGTTAACTGCAGCAGCTATCTCTGTTTTCTGCTAATGCAGTTTCTTTGCCTGACTGCTCATGCTTTCAGGATCAAGGGACCGCATCCTTATACTGGCCATTTATCTTATTAATTTTCCCCTACAAGCCAGAAAAGGATCTGTGATGGCCAGAATTTCTCCTGAAAAGCCTAGAGAACATTCTGTCAGAATACATGTTTTTCCTTGCTCAAATCTCTACCCCAGCTGGCTGGGTGGATTAGAGATGTTTTAAGATGCTGAGGTGCTGCTCCTCTTCAGCAGCAGAAGTTAAGGGCAACTGAGGATCTAAGGGGCAGAGGGATCTCAGCGATGTCAGTTTGTTCCTTGCCAGCTATGCAGGAGATAACAGCCTGGGAAATGTGATAAGCTGAGCTTGAAATTGTGTCCTGCCACACTCCTGTTTTGGACACAGCAGGGAAGGGGCCACCATGCCTGATGAAAGGCATCTAAGACTACTTCAGAGTCCCTAACACATCCTGCCTGAAACTGCCTGTCCTGTAGCTCCTGGGGCATAACTGTGCAGCAGTCCTGAATGCCAGTAGCATCTTAAAAGTTGCTTCACACTTTTTGGGCAACTGAATTGAGCCCAAAAAATCAAAATGTAAAAAAGAAGCATGTATCTTCCACTCAGGCTTTCCCCAGAACTCATGCTTTCACTTCCAAATTTAAGTGTAAATTAATAACGGTCTAAGCTTTTGTCAGTGTTGAGATTAACAGAGGAGGTTAGTATTCTTCAGTACTCAGATTCATAGCAATCTCAGTAATGGAAATATCTTCATGACATTGCCATGAATGTGATTTTGGAGGAGCCTGACTGGAGTTGCATATTTCTTGGAAAGAGGATTGTATCAATAGATGACAAAAGTCTCGTGCTGAGCAATACGCTATAGTCCCCCAAAGGAATGATTGGACAATCTATTTAAAACCAAGATAAACAGAAGATTGGAGCAAATACTGTGGAAAGGCTCATGCATTGACAGTGGGGGGACTGTGCTGTGCTGTCTGTCTGGAAGTTTGCTGGTCTCATACTGATGGTTCTTTCCTTGGTTATGTTCTGGACAAACATGGTCAAGAGCAACTGGAGACATGCAAACCCTAAAGAAAATGCGAGGGAATTAAATCCACAGTGTTATTTTCACTGGGGGCCAGTAGCAGGAAAATACTTTAGTGAAGCAGAGAACAAGGCAGAAGAGCAGGAAGTCCAGGAAATTTCCCTAGGAGTGAGAGAAAGGCCCAGGTAAAAAGGGAATAGTATAGAATTGGAATGAATGTGAAAAACAAGTTAGGTCAGGGAGAAAAAGACTGACAGGATTAGTGGACATGGAGCTAAGGTTTATGTCGGGACACCTGAGATCTGTCACCAGTTCAGCCATAATTTACTCTCAAGTAAATTAATTGCTTTTTCTGGACATCTAATTTCTGCCCTTTATTTAAGGGCCTTTAGGTGTGAGATTCACTACAGCAGGGCCCCTCTCATGTAGCTGTCTGAGGACTGGCCCATCAGAGTCCTGATCAATGACATAAATAGCAAGGACAGAGTGGAGCTGAAGGGAAGCCTGTTTCTTGGAGTGATCTGGCATCCAAAGCAGGCAGGAGGAGGATGGGAGTGAACAAGAACAGCTTGTTATAAAGAGTGCCTACCTTGTTCAGTGCACCAAGATCCCTCATGACTTCATGGATCAGGGGTCGTCTGGGGCTGTCAAATGCATTTGTGACCCTTGGCAAAAACCCAGAAGGGTTCAGTTCAGCAGAGTGGCTTCAGAAGGTCAGGAGGAAGACAGCCTACTTTTCACTTTCCTAGTGTTGCTCCAACATGATTACTATCCAAGAATCTGCAGTAAAGACATCAGAAAGCCACTGGATAAGGAGCAGCACCTCTACCAGAAGGAGTGGTGGAACTTATCTGTGGATAAGTCTGACTAAATGTGATCACAGACTTCTTTCCTGTCTCTACTTGTTCCCTTTTCTGAATCCTTCATGCTGGAACCTGCTGCCCACCTGTATTCTAGGCATGCTCTGCCTGCCTGGATCATATGGTTTTAGAAACATCCCAATGCTAAATAATAATAATAATCAAATGAAAGAGGTTATTGAAAATATTATAGGCCATAATTTTAATAAATGTTGGCTCCTGTCACTATGTTCTCTAGTATTTATAGTTTTATATACTGCCAACAGATCCAAGTGTTTTATCTTTTTGACAAACATTTCATGCAATCATAAATTAACTCATTTCTCAGCAAAATCTGACATCAGCAGTTAAGCTGTCAGTATATAGAAGTACTAGGGCTGGCAAATCCTCGTCTCATAAAGAAAACCAAGAGCTTAAATGCATCCCAGACAGTGAACCGAGTGTGCCTGAGCTGAGTCTGCTATCAGGGGCCACGTTGGTCATGGAGATGACAGGTGGTGATTCTGCAGCTCAGGCGAAGGCAAGACTGGCTCTGGAAATGGCTCTGGAAAGGTTGGCCTTGTCAATAATCCGGAACAGGTATGCAGGAGCAGCTCCTGGGCTTTCAGTGGAGCCAGAGATCTTAAAGCCTCTTAATTGTTTTCTTTCTTACTTGTGTTGAGCTCCATGTGTTAATGGTGTAGATCTTAAAAGAAGTTCTGCACCTGGTGGGGTTTTTTTCAGATACAGTGCTGATAAAAACAAAATATAGACCAATGAAAAATTAATTTATCCCCTTGATGCTGGGACTTACCCCCTTTCTAATTGAGTAGAACACTTTGGGCAGATAGATCTGCTGCCATGCCTTTTAAAGGAACTGCAGAGGAGGAGTCAGGTCTGCCCTGAGCTCTGCACAAGCTCAGGAAGAGCTCTGTTTATAGCTATAATCTAAAGGTATCTTTCATTCTGAGCAGAGATTCATGCTTTAAAAACCCTGTAGTTTAGTCTCATTAGCTTTTCCATTTCTCAGACTTCCTTGGCGGGGACATCCTTCCTATGGAAACTCATCTAAGCATAGCGCTGCTAAGGCACTCCTCAAAACAGGGGGAACATTTCACCTCTCTGGAAAATACATATCTCATCTGAATAAAGAGGGTAAATTAAATTACAGCAATGAATGACTCCTTGGAGGAGCTGGGATGGAAGGCAAGAGCCAGGAAAAGTACTCAGGCCACCCAGGCAGTTGTAGTTGACATGGAGATACAGAGGCTGCTGAAAGAGCACTCGGCAAGCTTGAGACATTTGTGTGCCTACAGATCCACCTAAGTTATTCCAGAAGCCTTGATATTAACAGGTATCACCCAAACTCAGGCTTGAAGGTCTGAGGTTAAAGGTGAGCAGGAATTTATTCTCTACTCCCAGCAGGCAGCTCTTGCAGAAAATGTCTGCTGTTAATACCAGGGAGTGATGAACAGGGAGAGTTCAGCTGATACTGGCTGGACATCAAACTGGCCACATGTGGGTCAGATTCAGGATCTGTGAGCATTCAAATGGGTTTTCTGGGACACTGATTTTCCTTCCGTAGTACTGCACCAGCACAGCTGCACATCTTCGCCTTGGGACAACGGATTTGTACCAAGGTAACTGTGAGCAGGACAGAGCAAATTTTGTTAACTGCTGTGTGATGGAAGGAGCTGGTTTTTATTTGGAATGGGCAGTGTGAAGGGATCGTGACAAAACTGCTCATAATTCACTTAGTGCCCACTGCGTAACCTTCAGTACTCAGCACCATCTTAGACTTTTTGGCACATCCCACCTGGTCTCTACTGTGTCGTGAGTCTTCCCCAGGACCCATGTCATCTCTGGATGTCAAGGATGCGGCAGGGAATTTCTCAGTGTTTGCAGAACTGAACAAAACCTGAAGTTCTATGGAAACATCACCAAAAAATCTTTGCTGTGCTTTGGAACCGAGTTTCGAATGATTAAGGGATTTGTGACCCAGGAAAATTCTCAGGTGAGGAAAAGTTTTCCATAACCTTCTCTTGACTGCAGATTTCAGCTTGCATGGGGAAGAAGAAAATGTTAGCTTCCTGTTTTGGGAGCCAGTATGGAGCAGCTCCCTTGTGCATCTCAGGAACCAACCAACAGCAGCCCCTGTATCTTTTGTGATTTCCAGCCTGTTTGGCAGGAAACTGGTGTGACAGAGATAGACATTTAATTAAAAATAGCCAGCATTCAGTCTATACAGAGTTAAGTATTAAATTGAAAAGAAATAAGTGCTTATCCTTTAACAAGTGGCAGCCTTCAGATTCTCTAGTGACAATAAAAACAGTATCATGCCGATGCCTGGCATTTTTTGTTTCGTGTTCCTGCTTCAGCTAATGTCTACACTCATTCATCATATCTTTTCAACATTTTGGCTTTCCTCCCAGGCAGGATATGTTTGATTTTTTTTTTTTTCTGAAAGGAATAGAATACAATAGGAACCATTTTTGTTTAGTTGCAGGGAAATATACATGAAGATAAACACTACCTGAATCAATAAAAGGTGAGACCTTAGGTCTTACTGTTTAAAGCTTTAAACATCACTTATTTATCCATTCTTCCAAAGTGAAAAAATTGTGATTCTTTAATCATTTGACAATGGTTATAGACATATGTTCAGATAAGGCCTTTGTTTGTTTATCACTGTCTCTAGTGTGATGTGTTCCTCTTGTCTTCACTTATTTAATACAAAGCCTTTCAAGATCTTTTCTCTCAGCTACTTTGTTGAGGAGTGCATGGACTACTTAATACAGTATAATTCTCAAAGTGCCATTGACATCTCGCTTATACGAATATAAATGAAGAACTTTGATTTTTTTCTTTGCTTGGGAACCAAAGGGAAGGGAAGCCAGATGGAAAGCAGGGTGCAAGGGCAGGTAATAATTTCCTGTAGCAGAGCTAGGCTAAGCACAGATTTGGCAGGTCTTCGCAGCTTTGGCTTCAGAGATTCTGAATCTTTTTTGACTCCAGACCCTGCTGAGAAACCTTTTTATCACCTGACTTGCACTCTGGGCTTCTGCTGTTGACCACTGAAGAGGAAATAAAGACAAGCATGAGAAAGACGTTACCGAGCACAATGTTTTGGCACTAAAGGAGTATAAAAAGGTATGTCTGGCTTGTGCCCAGTCTGCTCCTTAATAATTTCTCTTTTCTGGTAAAGTGAATTCTAACTCATTTTAACAATGTCGTGGATTCAAACCTCCCACTGGAGACTCCAGACATTGCCCAGGTATTAACCCAGTATCTTAAAGGGTTAAAACAAGCATAAAAATCTTAGCAGAAGCCAAGAAAAAAACCTAGTATATTCATTTCCATTTCCCCTCCACAATATATAAAGAGTGGGAGTATTTAGAAACAAAAGTGACTTTTACTCTTACAAACTGCTTTGTTTTTACCACAGCTTGGTGGTGGGTAGAGTTTTGTGCTATTTCATAGTGTAAAAAAATAGAACTGAAGGAAACTAAGAGACTTGCCATGGTATCACACAGTGGGGGAAAATAAGACCATCCTCCAAACCTTTAGCATTATGGAACCCATAGAAATTCAAAGATCTTCTTTCAGAATGAGTCTGAAAAAACCCAACACAGCTGGAAGTGACCACGGGGGGAGGCCAGATCCATCCGTGTTGTAAATTCATCAACTCAGATGATCAACAAGAGTTACACCACAGCCAGGACTTTGAATGCTTTCTAAGGTAGTGTTTTTCCTTTTCCACCCAGTAAATCTATGCCTGGTTGCTTAATGAGTTCCCTGCATTCTGATGTCTCTGAGAGAAGTGTTGGTCACACAGTTCCTTGGTGCTCCATTAACTGTAAACGTGGGAGGCCTTGACTGCAGTATCCCAGTGTCCTGTTTGTCTTGGAAATCCTTGCAAATCTGTCATAATCCCAGTCATTTCAAGCAATTATTCTGTGTGTTTAAGTGCTCCCCTGAAATGGGATTGTTTCCACAGCTGGGCTCAAGTGGCTTAGCTAAGTGCAGACTGTACTGCAAGTTCACCACTTCAACAAGGAGTTACCACTTGGACTTGTCCAGATTGCTGTATTTACACACAAATCAATTGCAGAAGGAGAGGTGAAAAATCCATTGAAACTGTGTGGCTGATTAAAGAACCGATCACACCAAAGTGAACATGCAAACGCTGGACTGGATTAGTTGGTTCAACAAGTTCAATTCCTTACAATTATTAACAAGTGTATAATAAATGTGTAGTACAGAAAAGTCTATAAAATTTTATTCCACATGCCTTCACAGGCCAATAAAGCATTTATAACAGTGTGTGATAAGACTTACAATAAAAAATCAATTGCCAATGCTATAGTATGGCATGCAAAGAAGACCAAAGGCTTTGCCATGACATCCTCCAGTACTCATAGGAAGCAGGCCGTGCAAAATTACGTGGACAAAAGCAAAAGTCCCACTCCAGCACTCTGCACCGCTCTGATCTGTGGAGTATCCTGAACACGAGCTGGTGAGTTCCCAGGTGGGCGAGAAGGCCAGTGGCCTCCCGGCATTTTGTGTCAGCAATAGTGTGGCCAGCAGGACCAGGGCGGTGATTGTCCCTCTGTGCTGGGCACTGGGGAGGCCACACCTCCAATCCTGTGTCCAGTTCTGGGCCCCTCAATTCAGGAAGGACATTGAGGTGCTGGAGAAGGTCCAGAGAAGGGCACTGGAGCTGGGGAAGGATCTGGAGCACAAGGCTGATGAGGAGCAGCTGAGGGAGCTGGAGGGCCCAGCCTGGAGAAAAGGAGGCTCAGGAGAGGCCTTATCACTCTTTACAACTCCCTGACAGGAGCCAGGTGGGAGTTGGTCTCTCCTCCCAGGCAGCAAGTGGCAGGGCGAGAGGAAATGGCATCAAGGTGTGCCTGGGGAGGTTCGGGTTGGACATCAGGAGGAATTTCTTCACAGAAAGGGCTGTCAAACATTTAAATGATCTGCTCAGGGCGGGTGGTGGAGTTTCCATCACTGGATGTGGCACTCAGTGCCATGGTCTAGTGACCTGGCGGTGCTCAGTCAAAGTTTGGACTTGTTGATCCTAGAGATCTTTTCCAACCTAATTGATTCTGTGATTCTGAGATCACTTATTACCTGTGTCTGTCTGTAGCAATCTGGAGTGATTCAGAGAGAGGCAAAATCTTCCTCTAAAACATCCCAGGAGACAAATTATGCTGAAGAAGGAAAGAGTTCTTTCATCACCCCCCTAGGCAGCTGGCAGAAACCCAGAAGAATGACAACAATATTATTTTTAATGATTTATTCTTCATTCTCAAACCAATGACATCACCTGAAACTGTCAGGTATTTCAGAAGAAGTTGAAAGGAATGAAGCTGACATCTAAACAGAAGTGAGAGGATAAGAGGAGTGGGGAGAGCTACATTTGACATGCAGGTCCAGATCATCTCCAGTCCTCCTCTAATATGAAAATACTATGGTCAGGTGATCCATGAAATAGGGAGGAAATAAAGGAAAGAAAAAGACAACATGCTGTCTGTTTTATGAGGAGATAAAATGACTCCATGGTTCCACAGTGGTAAGAGCATGGCATGGACATTTGAAATGTTTATATAAATGTATGTATGTTTGCAATTGCAAATATGCAACAAAGACATTTAATCAGAGCAGAGGCAGTCTCAGAAAGTTCCCATTAGTGAAGTATCTTCTGATTGCAGAGGCTTATAATGAAGTTAATGAGAATAACACTTTAATCATAGATAGCTGCTGCTGTGGAGAGTATAATAGCCACATTATTTAGGCTGGATTTTTCCTCTGACAAACACAAATTTAGATCATAATGGTCAGAGGTTTGGTTCCCAATTCTCAACTGAGTCAATTAAAAATAGAGAGAGTGGGAGAGTTCTTGCTGAGAGATGAATGGACACAAACTCCTTTGAAAGACAAATCTTTTTTGTTCACATCTCTACATATTGATTTAGGAACTTAACATTGGCTACTGAATTTAAACAAGGAGCCAAAAGATACTGTTCTGCTTTCTGAACACAGTTAATGAATTAATCTTCCCAGTACGCCCTCAAGGTAAGTAGCAATCATTATTTGAATTTTAGAAATGCAAAATCTAAGGCCAAGTAATCTCTGAAGTATCCATCAATGTGCCTGCTTCAGGATACCTGCCTTGTGGATTTCCAGGGGCTTGTTCAGCATTCTTTTGACAGAAGGCGCACGAATTAAGCCAAAGAAGAAGATCTGAAAAAACACCATAAGCACTTCCAATTTGGGTGCCAGGAGATGAAAACCTGGATATCTGTGCCCCCTGCCCTGCTACCTTGCATGATGAATAGAAGGAAGCAAGTGGCATCATTCTGAGCTGTTTGGAAGACCAAAATGTGTTGAGAGGAAGGTCCTTTATCAGTCAGAAGACCAGCCAATGTGGAAAAACTGGTGTACCCCAAATGTGAAGTTGGTGTTGGTCCTACTCACATTTATGAATCCAACCTAAAGCTGCAATATCTTCCACCAGAAATCTTCTCCAAAAAGAAATGCAACGAAGATGTTGAGCTGGTAGAAAAGGATCACCTTGCAACTGGAAACTTATTGTCTGAAAACTATAACTCTATATTCTAACTTATGTATGGTATTCAGACTTCTAGGAGTGTGGCAGCAATGGAAACTGAAGCTGTAAGAGGAAAATTTGAGGAGAAACTGAAAAAAGGTGGAAGCCCCGTGCTTACTGTCTTCCTCTTGGACGAGTCAGCAGCTGCTGCCAACACAGCCCAGAACTCACTTGAATGATGTCCATGGAATTGGGTTAAAACTCCAACAAAAAAAAACACTGGAAGGAAACATTTTCTTGCTGTTCAGAAGGTAGATAGATGGAAGACATGAAAGTGCTCATTCCTCAGCTTGTTTCAGTAGCAGCAGCTGGTGGTTTTCCCTTGCCTGAGTGATGAGGATACTGCACTGGAGTTATTTTTCCAGGGCCCCGAAATGCCTGCTAAGGTTAACAGCACTCCTTTGGTACCACAGACCATCCTAAGGACAGAAAATTTCATCCCTGTCAGATTTCATTACCTACATTTTCAAAATTATCTTTTAATAGCACACATTACAGCTGCCCACCTTCTCCACACCATACTGCAACAAAAAACACTGACAAGAATTCAAAATCTTCTTCCAGAAATATGGCACTACTTGGATGAGAGAGGTGAGCAGTGTGAAGGACTCGGTATGAAGGACTCAGTGGTCCTCCACACGTGTCGGGTTTTTGGCTTTAATTTTTGAGCTGATATCCATAAGTAAAGACCTTAATCCTGAAATTCAAGGTGAAAGTAAAACAGACACAGATTATTTTGTCAGTAGCTGCTTTAGGAATGAAGCTTGAACTTAGCGTAGTTCAAAACAAATTTATTTTCTCTACATTTCAAAAGAAAGTCAAAGAAGAAACAAACTTTCCCAAGATGATGTACTCAGAGTATCTGCAAAATGTTAAGGAGCATTTTAAGATGTCACTTTCTATCTTCAGCTACAACACACCTCTTTGCTGGTTTTGTGGCTGCTAGACTTATATGCAGAATTTCTAATCAGATTGGAAGTGTCTTGAAAATAAATGTCATTGAACTGGAATGGAAATCATAACCTTGCAAAAAGATGTGCAATTAAATGCACAGCCACGACAACCATATTTTTAGCCATTACTGGAAAAACCTCTGCTTTCTCTTTCTGAGCAGAGATCCCTTTTGATTAAGTGCCTCTTTCAGGTCAACACATCTGAGTGAAGCTTAAATTTCCATGATGAAAATATTGAAGTCCAAGGTCAGGTCTGTCTTGTCAGATGACCTCCTTAATGACTGCAGACAAGTAGCAGTGACACATTACAAACCCTGAAAGTTGGCTGAGAATATGCAGTGCTGGAGTTCTCATTATTGCTTCTCTGAGAGCAATTTTTATGACACTGATGGCAATAATATACCTTTAGGTCTATGACTGCACTATATTTTTTAATACAGTGTTATGAGGAATTTAAAATTATGAGAAGATGAGTTAATTGTTAGCCGCATATTATTTTAACCTCCCATTTTTGTGCAAGGTGCAGGTCTTACTAAAAAATCTCACCCTGGTGCTGGCCCTGAAGAACAGCACAGAGGAAGCACAACCCAGTCACATAACACAAGTCACAGAAGAAAATTAAATGTGACCACAGATATCAGTGTTGAAATGGATTTATTGGTGATGGACCTGAACTGACATTTCCCCAAGCCCACTGGGGTTTGTGAACTTGACTGGTTTGCTCGGGCAACTTTTTTTATGCAATACACTGCATGCTGTGTTTGCACCCAGGTCTGACCCAGGTGTCACTTGGTCAATAAATTTGTTTATTCTCCTAGTCTAGTTCTACGGTTGGATGCAATCAAGGGGGTGGTGGGGGGAACCCCCAAAAACCTGTGCTGTGGAGAGTCAGTCAAGTGAGCAGTGCTGCCTTCCTGGAGCAAGCTGAGCTGGCCATCAAGTGGTCGGGGGTCATATTTTGTGAGCATCCTTGAAAAGGTGAGATGGATCTGGAGGAGACAGAAGTGGTGACTGCACGCTTCAAAATGTAGTTCTCTTTAGTACAAAAATGTGATTTAGGAGGAGAAACGGGTATGACTTGATTGCAGAATAGATGTGTACAGCACAAATATCTGTGCCTTGATCACAGTGGCTTTTTTCCCCTCTTTGCTTTTTTCCATGGCCTGGATGTGTAGATCTCTCAACTCTTCAGAACCTGGTTGAGGTGCACAGTTGCCCTCTGCTCTGCTGACAGGTTTGAGGAGCCAGTGGCATCTATGGAGGGGGAAAGCCTGGACATGCAGGGGTGATAACTTCTGTCCCTACCTGAGAGAGCTGTTATTGAAGGTCACAGGAGAACAACAAAAACTTCAACTCCTCATGGCTTTCTTTATCCAGGAAGTGATTAAAAAAACTATTTTTCATCTGTAAACAGGCATTTATATCTGTATCAACATCACCAGAACAAAAGCAAATGAAATGAACTTGAAATAAGCCTCATTCAGTGTTCTGAGTGCATAAGCTCTGAAGTCTGTTGTCAATGGCCTTCCAGTTTGACAGAAACCATTGTTCTCATGCAAGTATTTAATTAACACAAGTTTCTACCAAGCTGGTGAGTCACTCCTGGCTTCTCCTTTATGATTTGTACCAGATTAAAAATGCCTCAGTAATAAACACCTGATTTTAATCTCAGCGCTGCAATAATATATTGTGAACATACATTAGAAACTATTGCACAATGTATTTATAACACCAAGCAGCTTTACAATAAATTATAGAAGAGCCCTGTCATAAAACATATAAATAATGATTCTTCAGATGAATATGCCATTGATATTTTGTCATTGTTCATTATGCTTTATAGCACAATACATGGTCATAAATATTGCTCCAAAGACTAGCACAGCACGTGACAGGTTGTACAGCAATCTCATTGATATAATTCTTTTCTTGCACATGGATTAGAAAACATTATTTAGGAGCACTTGAGCTCGCAGAAGGTCAGTCCGAATAGGGAAGTCACTCTTATGTGAGCCGGGTTTTGGGTAGATGCCTGCTGAATGGGAAATTCCTGTGGGACAAGAAACCTTTGGAAGACGTGATGTGACTGCCTGTTTTTCCCAAGCCAGATCTAATGCAGTGTTCCAATTATGTGGTAATGGTGAATGTATATCACTGAGCAGTACACATTGTACATGTTGTGTGCAACGGGCAAAGCGAAGGTCAAGGCAGCAAAGTCCCTTGGGCTTTCTGCAGGAACAGCTCTTGGCTGTTCTGTGCTGATGAAATTCCAAAGTTTTGTCACAAACAAGCAAGAGGAATGGAAAGTAGTTTCTCCAGCTTCCGAGCACTGAAGCACGCCTGTCCCCAGTATGACTCTCCCTAGGTACTGGCATGTTTTCCTTCTGGTACGGCGTGCTCTGCATTATTAAAAGGCTTCTTGTTTGACTTCATCATTAGGGTTTTATTTTACTTTTTGATTGTAGTGACTAAATATAACAATAAATGATTTAAAGAGGAGACAGAAATAAGTGTTAGAGAAAACAAACAGCCTCCCCCCTGCCAAAATGCTGAGTGGCGTAGCAGCGAATGGTTGAAAGAATCAGATTTAATTAGGGTTCCTTTCAGCACTGAAAATTCCATTTATGCACACTATTAAAATAATCTTCTGCATTAATACTAATTTACATCATCAAAATAGCACTTCATCTATTATTCATATGGCATTGTAATTTCTCCCAACTGAGAGGCTGAAGCGTGGTAAGACTCCTCTGCTAAATACTGAGCAGATATTAAGATATCAGTAATGGCTTCAATTTTCTTTCTATCACATTAGATATCCCACAGTTTCCTCTCTTCTCTTGCATATGTGCAATGACCACTGAAAAGACCATAAAAATTATTATGCTCTTTTTATTCCCCTTATGGCCAAGGGTCTCCCTGTCACAGGCATCGTGTAAAATCAGTCTCCCCTTGCCTGCTGTCCAAGTACAGTCTCATTCAGGGAGGTGCAAGAGCTGCTTAATCAAGAGAATAGCTCTTGAAGGAGAACAAATAAAAATCTCCTTTTTCTCAAGTTTGAAGGGTGATGGGAAGAATTGATGCGCTGAGTGCAGCACAGCTGGAATTTCATGCATTCTTGCCTTGGAGATGGCAAACTCTTGCTTTCTGTACAAAAACAAGTGTTGGATGCTATTCTTCAGCTTTTATTCTCTGTGCCATGTTCTCCACGTCTCTCTGTGTGTAGGATGTGGGTGCAGCTCCCTGTTCCGAGGGGGCATCATGGTCCCAGTACACGCCAGGCTGGGGCCTCTGGCTTTATGAGTTCCAGGTCCTAATGGACATCGTGATGGTTTTAGATTTCTGAGCCTGACTCTCAGTACGCTAAAAAGACAGACCAAAGCTGTCTTTGAGACTACTCTGGCAGTATAGAAGGGTCTTTCATCAGTGTAGTTTTCATCTACTTGAAATCATGATTCTCCGAAATGCTCATTTATCCATTTCTACAAGTGAAAATGAGAGCTTCTAAATCACCGGTTAAGGAGAAAATTCCCTGATAACTTGCCCATTAGGCTGAAAAAAGAGTAGATAGAGATATTTGAGCATCAAGAATTGAGCCAATTGAGCATAGGCTTATACCTTCTGCTCCAGTGGAGGGAAGGCCAGATGACCTAGCAGGACTTTTACGTTTGTTGGTGGAGTGAGTCACCCTGCTCCCACAAATTAACGTAAAGGAAGAAATAATTGTCTACAAAGACTGCTGTTAATCACTGAATAGCCAGCTGGAGGGAGGAAGGGAGGTAGGTGGGATGTAATTTTACTTTTGATCAAGAAAAAGGGCCCAAATGGAAGTTTCACGTGTCAGTTGAAGATGGGAAAAAGACCTCACATGGAACGGTGTGGTTTTGGGACTCCAGTGGCCTTTCAGCTGCTTGTTGTTTTAGAACCTGCAGCAAAGCACAGTATGACTCTGCAATGCTTAAAGAACACTAACCATGAAGGCTTGGAAATCAATAACTAAGACAAAGTAATTCCAGCCTCAATAACTTTAAATATCAGAAATGTTATAAAAGGGATTATTATTTTCCCATGAGTTGAAAGGTTTTGCTTTATTACCCTTGTAGTTTTATTAATCTCTATAAAGCTTTTTTTTGCACCTAGGCTGGTGGTATTTAATAATTCCTGTTTGTTATATTCTTGGCTTTTTAGAATACGTTAAGCACTGTAGAGGAGATGTACAGCAAAGTTTGACTGAGCTTGACTGGTCATCATGAAACTGCTTGTGGGAAGGATGCTTTGATATAGATTTAAATGTTGAGGCACTGTAAACCTCTGGAAACAGATTGAGTTTTCAATACACTTAGAAAACCATTAACTAACATGTGTTATCTATAGATTTATACCACTGATTTCATGCTGCTACATGTGATCATAATAGCATAATAAAAGATCTCTGACAGAGTCAAAATTAGGCTTTAGAGTGGATTTATTCGATTTAAATGAATATATGAGAGAAAAAAGATATGTTAATGTGCTCTGCATTATTTCTCAGTGTGAGTTCCGTGAACTTCCTGAGATCTTTGTTAAGTTACTGATGCTTGGCAATACAACAACAATGTGCACTTGCAGCCCAGAAAGCCAACTGAATCCTGGGCTGCAGCAAAAGAAGGGTGACCAGCAGGTTGTGGGAAGTGATTCTCCCCCAATGCTCTGTTCTGGTGAGACTGCACCTGGGTCCTCAGCACAGGAATGACATTGACCTACTGGAGTGAGTCCAGAAGAGACCATGAAGATGATCAGAGGGCTGAAGAACTTCTCCTTCAAAGACAGGCTGAGAGAGCTGGGGTTATTCAGTCAGGAGAAAATAAAGCTCCAGGGAGACCTTTTTGCAGCCTGCCAGCACTTAAAGGGAGTCTACAAGATTTCTGGAGAGACTTTTGGCAAGAGGATATAGTGGTGGGACAAGAGGGAATAGCTTTTAACTGAAAGAGAATAGATTTAGATTGGATATAAGGAAGAAATTCTTCCTTGTGAGGGTGGTGAGGCATGGGCACAGGCTGCCCAAAGAAGTGGATGCCCCATCCCTGGAAGAGTTCAGCACCAGGCTGGATGGGGCTTAAAGCGACCTGGTCTAGTGGAAGGTGTCCTTGCCCATGGTAGAGGCCTTGGAATGAGATGATCTTTGAGGTTCCTTCCAACCCAATCAATGCTATGCTTCTATGAATTAAATCAGGGTCCTCACAGTAAGATATCCTGCATTGGTTGATTGATTAATTTGTCTTTACAGCCAAGACCTTGTCATTCCAATAGTAAAGATAAGTAAAGGTAGAAGCCGTGTGAAATGAGTTTGGCCAAACAGCTGGGTATTTGTAGCAGGAGATATACAATTACCTTTTCCTGTAGCAGGAGATATACAATTACCTTTTCCTCAAGGTCTCAGAGGATATTTGTGGAAACCAGAAGTGGCTACTTGGGAAAGAGATCCAAATTAGATGGTAAAGATGAGTTAAGCAACCGGGTTTCACAAGGTTTGGTTGGCTCGGAGCTGTAATGACCGGACAGCAGGGAGCTGTTTGGGAAAAGCAGAGCTGCCTTTAGCAAAATGTCAATATCTGTAACAGAGAATGCTTGAACAGATGGTTAAGCTTTCCCTAGACCGTTTTCAGAACTTTCAACAGGAAGCTGAAGGACCATGACTTCACATTATACTCAAGATTCTCTGTGAAACTAAAGATTCTATTTTCCAGCCTTTCAAAAAAAAATCCAGCATCAGGTTACTAATGTAAAATAAGCCTGAACAGTGATAGGTGTCCCTATATAAACATACTGGAAACAGTAACTACGACAGAATTCATGTCTCATCATGGACATCCAAGTCATCCACTCAAGTATTAAATAGGAAAATGCTAAATTCTAGTCCTCAAACCCTAGCTACAACTCCTGAATGTCTTGCTCTTTTCCTAGTGTAGCAGCTTTTAAAGCCAGAAGAAACTATAGTAATTATCCAGTGTAAAATGCATAAACCAAGCCATAGGACATGCTTTAACTGATTCCTTTTTCAAGGCCATTAACTCTCCTTGAGTTATGATGGAGCATTCAGAAAAGCATTCAATATTTATTTAAAATTTTCCAGGGATAGAAAATCCATCATGGCTGTTGATAAGCTGTTCCGATGGTTAAGTTCCTTGCCTGTTGACAGTTCATGACTTATTTCTTGTCTGAGCTTTTTAGTCTAGGTTAGATCTTTCTGTTCGATTACCTGGGAGATAGAGGAATCTTTAATTCACTTTTCAGATCTGTATGTGATAACTGGTGGGCAGTGTAAGTTACCCACGTGACCTTTCTAATATTTTTATATCCATCCTGAAATGGATGAATAGAGATCTGAACTAGGAGAACTCCTACAGCTATGATACTTCATCAAATTGAGAGGCTGTGTATTTTCTGTTCATGCACTCAAAAATCCTCGAATTTATGTATCCAACAGTCATATTATCATTTCTGACTATGTTACACTCAGAAGTCATGATTTTTTCCAAAGTCGCTACTTTCCAAGAGGAAAGGGGCCAATACATTATTCTTTATTCTTTCATAAATAGCTTGACAGTTGATAAAAGCACACTTTTTGTGTGTCTCAGTAACCTCTCTTTTCAGTATTTTCTGCTTAGAAACCCAGCTAAATATACACTCTGTTTGCATTTTCATGTCAAAAACTATCAGTCAACGGGTTGTAAAAAGTTCAACATCTACATATTAGTTTCATATCCTCCTAGTTCTTGTACAAGTTGTTTCTGGTGTAAAGTCAAATACCATAGTGATTTCTACTGTTTTGACATTATTGTCTTTCATCCAAGCCTGCTGTCTCAAGAAAAAAAAATACGCTAGATTCTTTTAGAAAGATCTGTTGTCACACTTAGAAAAAGGTTCTTCACCCAGAGGGTGGTTGGGCACTGGAACAGGCTCCCCAGGCAAGTGGTCACAGCACCAAGCCTGGCGGAGTTCAAGGAGAGTTTGGAAAACTCTCTCAGGCACACGTTGTGACTCTTGGGGCTGTCCTGTGCAGGGGGCTGGACTCGATGACTGTTGTGGGTCCCTTCCAACTCAGATTACACTATGATTCTGTGATGGAACTCTGATTTATATATCGCCACTTAAATTCCTTATTAATCAATTCACATATTGTTCAGGCTATTTTTCCCCTCCAGGCTATTTGTCAGACAAAAATTTACTGCTGCAATTACTGTTACTCACATTTTTCTTTTAAAATATTGGGTCATAAGAATTTTACCCTCGTTCATTGGAATTTTCCCTGTATTCTAAAATATTTTTGAAAATAAATAGAACAATGCTTGGCCAAACATCTCTTTTAAGAAGGTTGGAGGCAATAAATATGAACTAACAGATTGAAAATGTTTTAATTTAGTAGCTCACATTCCAAAAATCCACCCAAACCAATAATGCTTCTACGTATATGAATAACTTGACCACTCATTTAAGCTTTTAAGTATAATAAATTTGGATAGATGAATTAACATAAGTATCACTCTTTAATGCCAAGGAAGATGGGTCATTATGGCATTAATAGTTTGTAATCATCATGGCTTAATGATCAGGTGTTCTGCTATATTTCTCTTGTATTCCTAATACTTTGTTCATGAGGAATAGGCTGCAGTTTGATATACCTTCTTACAGCAGTGATGGTGAAAAGGAACTGTGGGTTAATAAGAAATTAATAGACGTTTATGTATTTTTTCATTGTTAATGCACTTTTTATTTTATTGATCAAGTATAAATCAGAATAAAGTAAGAGAGTTTTAAATGGTAGGTGAGTGAATGTCTAGTTTGCAGGATGTACACTTTAATTCCTGAGAGAACAAGGGGAACAGAGATCAGCTGGTCTAGGCACTAGCCCGAGTTTTTAATAGTTTGTGTGTTCTAACTGCTAGGAGATGGAGGCTCAGATGCTCTTAAATGTAATATTCCTTTTTTTACTTCAGCAGATCCATTTAATCATTTGTTTTCTCTTTGGTTGCTTAGTATCTTGAAGACAGTCAGTGCCTCATATAAGCAAAGAGAGATACATCCTTGATCAGACTAGGAGAAATGTGAAACTGCATGGGAGCTCCCACATGATGTGACAGGGAATGTGTTTGCTGAAGAGAAAATAAATAGGTACTATTAGACAAGTTCCTCTGACTGATTCAGACCAACTGAGCATTTGCCCTTGATTGTGTCTTTACAAACTAGCCTTTCTTTTCCTTTCTTCTTCTACGTCTTTTCTTCTTCTTCTTCTTCTTCTTCTTCTTCTTCTTCTTCTTCTTCTTCTTCGTCTTCGTCTTCTTCTTCTTCTTCTTCTTCTTCTTCTTCTTCTTCTTCCCTTCCTTCCTTCCTTCCTTCCTTCCTTCCTTCCTTCCTTCCTTCCTTCCTTCCTTCCTTCCTTCCTTCCTTCCTTCGTTCCTTCGTTTTTTTTTCCCTTTCTCNCCTTCCTTTTTTTTTCCCTTTCTCCTTTCTCTCTTTTCTCATGGAATCACTGGTGTTGGAAGAGGCCTTTGACTATCATGTGGTCCAACTCCACAGCTCAAACAGGGCCCCCAAGATCTAGTTGCCCAGAACGGCAAATGTCCAATCAACTTTTTAATACCTCCAAGGATGGAGACTCCATAGCCTGCCTGGGCATCTTGTGCCAGTGCTCGGTCACCCTCACAGTAAAAGCTGTGTATTCTTATGTTCAGAGAGAACCTCCTGTCTTTCAATTTGTGCCCATTGCCCCTGGGTCTGACACTGGGCACCAGTGAAAAGAGCCTGGCTAAATCCTTTTTTACACCCTTCCTTCAGGTATTTATTTACATTAATAGGAAGCTTTCTCTTCTCCAGGTTAAAGAGTCACAGCTGCCTCTTCTCCTGTCTCCCTTTGCTTTTCTCTTTTTTTGGGTATTAGTATCAAAAGGACTTAAGCACAATGAATCACCTCATGTTATGGAAGAGGTCAGGTACAGAGACTGGAATTACACCTGTCAGGACTAAATTACAAAATAGTATTTACAGAGCTGTTAGAGCCTTGTGAACTTGAGACACAACACTGCTATTTCAGGTGAAAAGGGATGCATTTTCCCATCTGTTCTTTCAGTCCCAGTAGTTAAACAGATTAATTACTGGCATAATTCTAGCACATTAGGAATTGATTTGCCTGATTTATTTGTTTGTGTGTATTATTGAAGGGCTGCAATGAAGCATATAGTACTTTTAAAATAAAAAGGCCTAACCTATGAGCTCTAGAGAACATGTTTCAAATCTGCCTTAATTTACCAGACATTCACTGCCTTTGATCAGCATTTACCAGTGTTAAAAAAATTACCAGAATATGATCTGTTGCAATGATCAGAAACTCCTGAGGGCTGTAACAAGGCAGAGGGCTGTCAGACAGGTTAAAATGCAGATATTTTTCTTTCTCGGTATCACTACCTTCTAGTATCAAAACTTAACTGAGGCATACACAAAAAATAAGCAACATCTCCAGGCTATGCCGAAGACTTTACAAAGACGCATTTGAAAATACCTGTTTAAACAAAGGGACTGTCACAACATTCAGAGGGATGCAGTTGTCCCATGCCCTGGCTAATAATGTCTCATTGGGGCCCAGCCTACACTCCTAGCTGAGGAGCACACCTCTGACATCTCTTGATCTGGTTTGGGGTGAATGATTCATCCCTGTTTCTAGTTTTTCAGATCTCTTTGGAAAACTTTCTCTTGGTTCTTGCAAACCCTCAAACCCAGACAGCTATTACAGTAAAATTAGAGGATATATGTACTGATGGAATTCATAATTTACACAGTAACAATGCAGGAAATGAAGGTGTTCTTCTATGACTGTGCATATATTTATTCACCTTGAAGAGATTTACTCTGTTTCAGCACACTTGCTCAGCTCTCCCAGCGGTGATGAAAACCCTCAGCAAGGCTGTAGTATTCCAAATTGCTTTCATTGACTGAGGTCCTGTTCTTCTTTGTCTTTGAAGGAAAACATTTCCTTATAAACTCATTTTTTGCTTGGGATTCTGCTCAAGTTCAAACCTTGCCCCTTGAGCACTTTCTTTCATTCATTAAAATAATATATAATGGAGATATTACATATTCACTTGCCTTCCAGTGGGTCTTTCCTGCACATGCCTGCCTTCAGAGGTGCTGGTGTATTTTGGATATAAATATCCAGGTAGATGGATCTTCTGGAAGACTAAACAAAACTTACTAATTACAGCTAGCAGTAATACACTTTGTGAAGAAAATTCAGAATGTGCAGGGAGGTTCAAACACACTAATGGTGTCTATAAAATACTGAAAATTGTCATCCATGGAAACACTGACTGAGAAACACACTTATGAAAGCGTGCACAGGAAAACAATGTCTGCAAGTGGTTATTTTGATTATAACTCTACACTACAGAAGCTAAGTATCACTTTGCAGAGGGGCAGACACTCACTGGCCTGAAGTTGTGTCAGGAGAGGTTTAGGTTGAATACTAGAGAAAGGTTCTTCACTCAGAGGGTGGTTGGGCCCTGAACAGGCTCCCCAGGGAAGTGGTCACAGCACCAAGCCTGGCAGAGTTCGAAGAGCGTTTGGACAACGCTCTCAGGCACATGGTGGGATTCCTGGGGTGTCCTGTGCAGTGCCAGGAGTTGGACTTGGTGATTATTGAGGGTCACTTCTAACTCAGATTATATGACTCTATGATATTTTAAACATATTGAAAGAGGTAATATTTGACAGACTTTGTTACCATCAGGTGGGTGAGGCCCTGGCAGAGGTTGCCCAGAGAAGTTGGGGATGTCCCATCCCTGCAAGTGGGCAAGGCCAGATTGGATGGGGCTCTGAGCATCTTGATCTAATGAAATCCACTGTTATAAAACCCTGGCCCATGCCAGGGTAGTTGGAATGAGATGATCTTTAAAGGTCTCTTCCAACCCAAACAGTTCTATAATTCCATGAAATACAGTTTAGGTAAATTATAATGGTTTCTTCTAATACAACTGAACAGTTTCTTTCTCTTCTTCCTCATGCCCTTGCCTGACTAGTTTTTATTTTATATTTGCAAGTAATCAGTGTTTGATCTTTTTTTCCCTTCATATTCATTACTGGAAAATACTTAATCTTTAAACTCGCCACATTGGTAGAAAGAGAAATCAAAAGGCCTGAGACAAAAGACGAAGAACTCATCAAACAAAGTAACATCACTGCCAATCTGAGTTTTGGCAGCTCTCTAAGCTAAGCAAGGTTGAGCTAAACTAATACAAAATGAGAGACCACCAAAAAACCCTTGACTCATTAAGCAGCAACTCATCTGTTCAAGAAATTTAGTTCAGTTCTTCCAACACAATATCATTAGATGTCATGCTTTTTTGAGTGACTAGCTATTGGGAAATAATCATCCTCAACTCCTTGTTGCCTTTCTTTTGCGTTCATTTTTATACAAGGAAGACTTTTAGGTTCAGGAAAATTAAGAGCTGCTTCCATATCCCCAATTCAATGAGTAGCTGTTAATGTCACTACGATGTTGGAGTTTTATGTTGAGTGATTTTTACGCACCATCTCTTATTTAATCCTTATGAGTACTTCCCTTCTTAGAGAAATGGAATTCACAAGCAGAGAGTTGACATCAGCTTAAACACAAATGAAAACTTGGTTTAGAGCCACATCTTTTCTGGTGTTGAAGAAGAACTGAATTGGTCAGTATGGAATCTTTTTTAAAATGGATCACTTTTGTTGTGTTTTCCTTTTTTTTTTTCTTTATTTTTCTAGAGATGGAGCTAAAGCCAAACCACTCCTTTAAAAAATGTTGAATTTTTTTGTACTAAAACAGAAGAGCTCAGGTCACGGTTGAAACAAGAGCTGAACAAAGAGTTTCCTTGTGTGATTCCTCGTTTACAACTAAAACGGCCTCCAAAACACAAAAAATGCAGGCACATGTCAATTCTGCAAAAGCAATCAGAAATGAGAAGGGATTTTCTTTGCTCACATACCAACACAAGAAATAGAACTCATTGTGCAAAGAGAGTCTCCCTTTACCTGGTGTTCCTCTGTCAGGGACTTGCTGCCTCTCAGTAGGTTAAATAACGAAGGAACTCAAATGTGGAGAAACTTTGTTGAAAGCCTGTCAGGTGACACTGTTCACTGACATCTCTGATGTTTGGATCAGGCTCTGTGACCACGAGAGCATCCAAACTCTCCTAAAGGTTTTGGTCTGACTCAGTGGCTTCAGAGGCCCCAAGGGTGGTACAGTCTGTCTTCCCACTGATTTTTTCCAAAAAAAGTTAAAACATTGTCCTCAAACAAAATGTTTGGATATTTAAGCATCATGGTAATTGAGAGTGCCACATTCCTCAATTATTGTAGCTACTCCTGGGGAAACTTTATTAATAGGATTGAACAGTCTGTTGCACAAGGAAGCCAGCAGCATTCAAAAAAAGCCAAAAACTTTGTTCTTCTCCTCTCCTTCCTTTGTTCAAAGCTGCCAGATTGTAGTTTAGTCGGTGAATATGCACAGACTTGAAATTACCTTTCAGTTAGCATGTACGGGAATGGGAAAAATCTAATTTGCTGCCAGTATCAACAGTGTCAATAGAAAAGAGTCATCAATATGACGTGCACATGAAAAATAATTCATTTCCCTGTGTTCCCAGGTGGCTGTGGTGCAGATGCAGTGGTTGCTTGCATCCCATAATTAAGCCCGAACAGCTTTGCAATTGTATTATCTATTACATGCATTATCCTCAAATCATCTCCTTTCCTGTGTTATATCTGACTGACACCCTGTGCTGCTAAACAGCTTTGAGGATGATGGTGCAGCAGTACCAAAATGAACCTTTCATGCAGGCACTGGCATTATATATAGCCCTCTAATGGCTCTGTCTAAGCTGGGGAGAAAG
Organism: Mohoua ochrocephala; assembly: GCA_013398855.1. Classification (NCBI taxonomy): domain Eukaryota; kingdom Metazoa; phylum Chordata; class Aves; order Passeriformes; family Acanthizidae; genus Mohoua; species Mohoua ochrocephala. The sequence continues at coordinate 128,384 of VZTA01016554.1, read as the reverse complement.
AATTCAAGCGGGATGGGATGACACAGGTGGAGCCTTTTGTACAGTTGGGAACAATCTCCCCTTTAGGCTCTCTCTCCAGAACCGTTTCTGCTGGTTTTATAACAGTGGATTTCTAAACCTGTCTGACTTCCCTCCCTCCCTCTGTGTTTAGATAACAATATTTAACTTTTTATAGCACTGCAGTGGCAGGGATGAACTGTGACAATCGTTGCTGAAAATGAAGAGAAACTACAATACAGCCCTGTTCCACAGAGGATGGCTGTCAGCTCCTGAATCAGCAGTCCAGCATGTTAAACCTTCTTGTCATTCTCTTCAAAGATCTGCAGAACTTTTTGCTTCCCTACAAGTCCTCCATTGCTGGACTCTGAGTCTCTGTCACCCCCATGACCACTCTCCCTTTGCCAGTGCTTGTGGTTTTGTCAGGTTGTTGATCAAAACTCCCACTGCTGCCCATGAGCCCTACCAAATACAGGCCCTCTGTATAAATGGCCTAACTTCCACCCACATCTTAAAAACTCCTTTATGTTGTATTACTCAAAATCAAATGATTTGAACATACTCTGCCCAGGCAAAGTCTTCAAAATTTGATAAAGTAGATGATTTCTAACTGAGATATTAGATGCAGCAAGTATTTATTATTTGGTAGCAAATATACCTCATTAAAATTTGCTAGGCTGAAAAGTCTGATCCTGTTCATACTTAGTCCAAAAACCTGGCATAAAATACTGATGTCTGCTCTCAAAATAGGCTAAAACTGGCTGTGTGCCTGGGTCTCTTTCTGTCTTTTAAACTACATCCATCCTCAAATCATGAGCTCCTGGGCATAAAACACCCCCATCCTCAAACAAGTGAAAATTGGGCATAACTTTAAAGAAACTTCTGACTTTTATACAAATGATATTCCATAATGCTTTACTGCTTTAAGGGAAGACACCTGGTATTGAAAAAGAAAAAAGTAAAGAATCAGGAAATTTAGAGAAAAGGTAGAAAGTATTTGTAGCTAAGATTTGAGATGAGAGGTCACAGGGGACACGTGGAGGTCTATATGGAATGGGAGTGTTACAAAGGAGTGTTTGAGATCACTTAAAAAATCATTGGCAAAGGTATGAGAAAAAACCAGATTTAATATTAAGGGACAGCATGGCAAGATTCACTCTACTACCTACAGGACAGTTAAGGCACACAAAGGAAAAACAAACAACAAAACCAAGGTAAAATCCAGGCAATCAAAACAGAAATGACCCAAGAACTATCTAGGGGTGTGTGTATAAATGTGTTTGATTCTGTGTGTGTGATTCTGTGTGTGTTTAGGTGCCTGTGAGAAAAGCACAGTGAGAACAAGGATAAAAAGGAATGCGCCCTAAAAGATTAACAGCACTCAAACTCAACAGTACTTTAACTTAACTTATACCTTAACCCTAACAATTCAACAAAGAAACAACACTTAACTTATACCTAACTTACAGCTTAACAATTCAACAAACGAATAACACCTAACAGAACTTAACCTATGACTTTGAAGTCAAACTTAGCCATTTAACAAAAGAACAACTCTTAACAGCATTTAACTTATAAGTTATGTTGAGCTTAACAACTTAGCGAAAGAACAACACTTAGCAGCATTTAAGTAAGGTTAAGTCATAGATCACAATCTTACTTACTTACAGGCCTAACTTACTTCAATATCCAAGAAAAATAGAAGAAAGCAGTATTTCTCCCAGATTTCCTATAACATATGTTCATGTTTGTGCACAGAGACATAAAGAGTCAGTGCAAGCATGATACCTGTGAAAAATTCCCCTTGGAGGTCCGTGAAATACTCAGCTCGGATACTTTGCATCTCCTGAAGGGTGAAGGCTCTGGCCTCGAGGAGTGAGGTATCATGAGTAAGGACTCATCATTTTTCGGAGATCCTCCAAGTATAGCGAACGTGAGAGTTCACTGGCTCTGAGAGACCCCACTCAGAGGGAGGTTGCTGGTCACAGCCTGCTTTGGTTCCAGGAGAGCTCAAAGGGTCTCATTTTGGACTGCCGTTTATAGGATCACAAGAGAGGGGCTTTGGTCATAACAACGTTTCATTCTGGCCACAGTTTGGGTTGGCACTTTCTTTGAAAGCATGAGAACAGAAATGCTATGCCATTCAGGCAAGAAAAATATTTTCCAAGGCTGTTCATAAGGAAAACAATGCTCGTTAGACAGCAGCAGTTTCTGGATGTTTCTGACATGCTCGGGAAGAGCGGAGCCCAGGTGCTGTTTTTCAAGGCTGAGACCTAACAAGAATCTCTCAGACCACAGCACGGCCTGGGAAGGAGAAGTGGGGAATGCACCACGACAGGGAGTTCAGCTTGCTGCCATGGAGGAGCTGTCGTATGCCAGACGGAATAGTGGTAGCGAGGAGGAAAGGCTCTGAGTTAAAGAACTGCTGAGGCAAGTGGATGATTGATTTGGAAATCTAAAAAGAAATGATTGAGATGGAAATGGCCAGTTACAGGAAAAAATCCTGTGAGGAGGTTAGGAAAACATGGTCTCAGGTAACATTCTAAGAGAATGACAGTGACAGTCTTAATGATACGGAGATGTGCAATGAAATAAAAACCAAAACAAACAAATAAACAAAAACCAACCAAAAAAAGATCAGTATGATTGTAAATTTTGAGGAAAATGCATCAAATCTGATGATATATTTCTAGACTTAAAAGATGGGAAAAAATCCAGGATTGAAAAATTACACAGTATGAGCAGACAATGCAAATACCATAGTAATTCTGGATGATATGGAGTTAGTCTGTCTACAGCATTTTTGTGCACGTGGTTCAAACCAAATCAACATAGTTGGCAATTGCCAAAAAACCCATCTGTGTGACAGTTCCAAGGAAAGGTGGGCTATTCCAAGCTGGACTGTTCCCAGGTGTCTGATTCCATGCTTTTCTCATAGCACCACTGTGGTGAAGAGTAAGGGAGCCAAATGAGGAGCACTTGAGGTCACTTGGTCTGTTCAGCCTGGAGAAGAGAAGACTGAGGGGAGACCTCATTGCGGGCACATTTTCCTCATGAGAGAAGCAGAGGGGCAGCACTGACCTCTTCTCTCTGCCGGCAGCAACAGGACCTGAAGGAATGCCATGAAGCAGCATCAACGAAGGTTTAGGTTGGTTATTCGGAAGAGATTTTTCAGCCAGAGGATGGGTGAGCACTGGAACAGGCTCCCCTGGGAAGTGGTAACTGCACCAAGCCTGACAGAGCTCAAGAAGTGTTTAGACAGTGCTCTCAGGCACATGATGGGATTCTTGGGAATGGTCCTGTGCAGGGTAAGGAGTTGGACTCGATGAGTCTTGTGGGTGCCTTCTAACTCAGGATATAAAAAAACCCTCAATAAACCTGAGAAAAACCCCAAATGACCAATAAAATAAAATCCCCACAGATTCAAGACTTCAGCGGGAATTATACTGGAACTGTGTTACCATCTTTTGGTAATTTTTTCTTGGTTGATCCTCATCTAGTTGTTCCACGATGCCTTTGGCCCAATCCCAAAGCATGAAAAGTGAAATTGAACATTTGCATGAATTCAACAGATTTTAAGTCATACCTTCAATGTCATGAAAGAGGGATTTGGGATCACCTTCACTGTTGGTTCATGGGACGAGGCTGAGGGAATGGCAGATTTCTTGTTGTGTTCCCAAGGTCAGACTACAAGACACTTGCTCAAATTGAGGCCAAAACTTCAGTGCCAGTACTTTGGTTTCCATGCTTTTTTGTTTGTTTTATTTATTTGTTTGTTGGGTTTATTTTTCTCTCTGGATTAGAAGGATCTGCAGGAAACTTAGGACAAGTCACTAAAAAATGAAATGACTCATCCAATAAGGCAGTAAGAGATTTAATTAGATTCCAAAATGAGTAAATCTGGTTGGTTCATGGCAGTATGGAGCAGGTGCCAAGCATGACAATCATCTTTGTGGGGGTGGAAAACCCTTTCTATTGGTACAGAACAAGGAGGTTGGGGGATGGAGGGTGCCAAATATCTGTCGATAACTCTGTAGAGGGAACACATAAGGGGAGGCAGAGACACGCCATCAATAACTACAGCTCACTGTGTCTGCCGTGATCCCTGGAGCAGAAACTTGCTGTGAAAGTCCCAGCATGCAGTGTACCATGAGATCCTTCTCCAGGGCTAGTCATTTATCTTTCTCTGTGACAGCCAGGCGAAAAAGAAATGAAAATTTTTAAACAATGACAAGTGGAAAATTCAGGAAACTGGAATGTTTGACAAATATCAGTTCAAAGACATTTAATGAACTGTGATTAAATATTTAATATTTCAATTAGGACCTGAATGAAACAGAATCCGGGTCCACACAAAAGGTACCAGTGTCTTCAGTTCTGGTCCCTACCTTAACTTTTAGGTTTAATCTGTACTGTCTGTTGTGTAGGAAAGCTTCACGCTGGGTTCTGACCCGGAGGTTTGCTAACTTTGTTTTGCACATTGGTGTCAAAGGAAGTTGAAGAAGGATGGTTACATGGTGCCCTTCAGGCACTGCCTCTTGGTGGAAGGAACAGGTTTCCCATGGTTTGCTCACACTAGGTCCTTCCTGATCCCTGAAACAAGTCATGAATAAGGTACAACCTGCAGGTTGATGTCCTAGTAAAAAATAGAGTGACTAAATGGAGGCCGGCACAATGGGGACCCTGAAAAGTTCTGCAAACTGAAACACACTCTTGGTTCATTCAGTTCTTGCTTTGGTGAGAGGAGTGAATAGCTCCCCATTTCATATAGCTAAGTGAAATCTATGTTTACAGCAGGGACCACTTGAGGCCCGTCTGACTCAGAGGCTTTTGCTTCGTTCCTCTCCCTGCCGTGGCACTGAGATGCATTCCATGACCGTTTTATTTCCATTAAAGACTTGATCAGCCTTTCACTTCCTGAAACAGCTACCAGCAGTTAAAATGAAATTTCTGCACATATCACGCCTTTTAAAATTTAGTCCCGTTCAGTTTGTAATGTCTTCTTTTCTAAAAAGCTGTACTTTCAAAAATTACATATTGGAATGTGTAAGATATAAATTTATTGTAAAAGGAAAGTGATTTAAAGATTTCAGTATAATTTAATGTAATTCCAAACAATATTCTGTGTCGTTTTACCTATAATAGCTTCTTTTTGATGATGGAAAGTTTTCTGTAATTCTGTCCTACTCTCTGGCAATAATTCATATCCTGGTTGAAAGGATTTACATACCTATTACTGTAATCTTTTATATTAATAATTTGCACATCAGCTACCCAGTAATATTGTGTAGAGCTATAGTTCTCATTCTACAAAATTCTTTCCTGCCTTTTATAACTATTCAGAAACCAAAAAGCATAAAATGCGCCATTTAGAAAGGAACGTGCTGATACCCCTTACTGACTGGAGAGATTGTCATCTGGAAGTTCCCCAAAACTGACAACGACTTTAATTTCATAACACACCATTAGCCTCAACTACAAAGGTACTGAAATCAGGATGCAGATAATTTTTTCATGGAGTCAAGGATTTCAAAAAAGAGACTCTGGAATGGTTACTTGTTCGCAAATATTTTGAAAACAGTCGGAAGCTGTTTGGGGCACCTATGCTTACAAGGACAAAAGGCCAAGAAGAGGTCACTTGTCCCGCTTCTGTTGTCACTAATGAGATTTTTTTCCTCGTTGTAAATGACTTTGCACTTGCTGAAAAACAGAGTTAAAGAGGACTAATAGGCGAGCTTCTAATGAGTCACTGTCTCCACATGACCTCAGAAACTGTCAGGCACAGTGCACAATGTGTCTAGATGTTGTCTGGTGTTCTTCTTGTTTTCACTGCTGGAAAGGAGAGCAGTGTACACTGTTTAGAGATGTTCCATGCATGGTGGCTTCAAAGCAATTGTTAGAGGAACCATTTAGTTCTCCTTCCTGAAGGGATTTCTGATTGCGGACCTTGGCATCGGTGTAATAGAATTATCATTATTTGGAGAGACTGAGTACCTGGGGTGAAGGTGAAGCTTCCTTCAACTTGAAGTTCTGTGCCCTTTATGGGACTGTGTTGGTAAGTGCTGCCTAGAAATACTTGGAGAATAGCACAAATGAGCAGCTCCTCCACACGTGGTACATCAGAGTTATTAATTGTATGAGTCTGTGTCCTAGAAGTTCCTCTTCCGAGAGATTAATCAGACTGGATGAAAAAAGGAATTTTAACACTTCAAAGGGTTGTTGTCAAAGTAATAACATCATAGCCTAACCAATTAAAATCACTTGTATTTTAAATAAGTAACATCCTTCCTATAAATGGCAGCTAATTTTTGCAGTCTCTCATACTCAGTGGAAGAGAAATTCATGCCACTTTTGTAGCAATTCTGTTAAGCAGTAATTCAGATTGGCTTTATCCTTCAGGATAGAAAGGCGTTTCAAATATACAAGTGCAAAATGGAGTCAGGCCCATTACCCAAGGCGGGGGAACAGGACAACATGATACTTTTCAGAGGAGTCCTAACTTAATTTTTCCCCATTCACGTTTGTGTTCTTAGAAAGTGAGTCAAGTTATGTAGTAATCAATGAAGGGTTCAGAGTAAAATCCAATTATTGATTTTCCTGGTAGTTGAGAACATCTCCTTTTTCTTTTACCATACTTCTAATCTCACAGGCTCGGTTTTCTTCGCTTCCAGTGCTGCAGCTGCATGGAGCATAACTGGTATTTCTGATTTAATCATTCACTGTAGTGCATGAGGAGCTAAACTTATGCATTTATACCTTATTATGAGGAACAGGATCAACTGCAGGCTCACAGATTCCAGGATAAAAACATCCAAGGGAACCCTTGTATTCTGGTGGCCTGACCTGTGGTGTAGTGCACACCTATGGACCTCCCTGAATTTATCTGTGTTAGAAGAAGAAAATATAGTTTCCAGGTCGCTGTGATTTTGCTGTAAGTGCTGTATAATCCTCTGCAATTGCTATTCCAATCTTTCTGTACTAAAATTGTGGGTCTCGACCTAGCTTGGTTGTCCAACTACAGACTTTAGTCTATAACATTTGTCTGCATGAACAAAGATCTCATTATCCATGAACATGTTGAATTCCTACCCATCACTACAAGTGAGAAAGATTAGTACTCAGATGGAGAAGAGGAATATTTGAAATACTAGGCACAACTTTATTCCAATATTGCAATGAAAGTATTGTGACTCCCCAAAGCAGCCACAACTATGAATTTTACCAGGTGTTCACAAACATCTTCATTCTCAATTTTTCAGCCTAGAAGGGACAATTATGCTTTTGTAATTTGCCTATTTCCCTAAATATTGAGAATTGCAATTAAGTGATTTGTATGTACAAGAACTTTTCCATTGAATACATCCCCTCTTGAGTGAAGAAAGGGTCGAAGAGAGCCATTGGGATGCTGGGAAATGGGAAAAGTAAAGCAGAAGTCCTATGTCCTGTAACCTAAGGGTCTGGAAGTGGCTATGTGAGAGGGTAAAAAACCTAGAAAGTTCTTTAAAATGCTCCAGATATATCACTTTAAAGACTGAGGTCATTGTCAGCAGAGTAAGCCATGCTGTTGCAGCCTAGGAAACCAACCGTGTCCTGGCTGCATCCAAAGCATTGTGGGCAGCAGATGAGGGAGGGGATCCTTCCCCTCTGCTCTACTCTGGTGAGACCCCACCTGAAGGGTGGAGTGGGACTTTTGACAAGGGCGTAGAGTGATAGGACAAAGGGGAATGGCTTTAAAGTGAGAGTAGGTTTAGATCCAATATTAGGAAGAGCTTCTTCTCTGTGAGGATGGTGAGGCCCTGTCACAGGTTTTCCAGAGAAGTTGTGGCTGCCTCACCCCTGGAAGTGTCCAAGGTCAGGTTGGATGGGGCTCTGAGCAACCCGGTCTAGTGGAAGGTGTTCCTGCCCACAGCAGGGGTTTCGAATGAGAAGATCTTTAAGGTCACTTTCAACCCAAATCATTGTGTGATTCTATGATTCCCCATACAAATTCTGTTTAAAATTTACAACATTTCATGTTTTAATGAAAAATGAAAAGATAATGTGTGTATCTGGACTCTGCTTCTCTTTGATTTTGTGCTATCTTGGTTCTAAGCAGTTTTCTTCTATCAATAGAGCACCCAAGAGTTTCCAAAGGACAAGAGATACAAGACAATTAAAGCAGTAAGTGGGTGTAATACTCTCCTTCTATTTTCATGTAAAGCAGTCCTTCATTAGGATTTGAAACAAGTGAGAAGGATAGAATAGGAAAAACTGACACCCATTTATTGCCATTAGGACTATGGTAAGAGGATGAGACTGTTCTGGAGACCTGGCTACCACCAGGCACCCAAGGCTGTGCCCCAATTGCCAGCTTGTGCTTTCTAAACAGAGCAAACATGAAATGAGCCACAAAAATGTTATGTAAGGAAAGGAAAAAGTGTTGGGTCTCTGTACTGCCCAGCTGCACATCAAAACTTGTATTTTATCTTGCCAATGAAAATCAAAAATTTAAAGGGCAATAAAGATTTTTAACACCCAGAAAAAAAAGAGAATATCTGAAGACTCATGCTGGAAAGTGTTTGACTTTTATCCTGTGCCAGTTAGCAAACAGAGGACGTTATTTTAACTTATATTGAGTTTATAATTTTAAACTGCAGTAACAAAAGTATCAAATTAAAGTTCAGACAGTACTAGCTTTTGCTTTAAGGAACTTGATTGTATCTCATAATGCTCAAAATCACGTAACTTGGAAAACTGTCATCTTCAAGCACAGGGGTTTTCATAGTTTCTACAAGGCCATGAAAGCATCTATGGAAATTCCCCATAAATCATGTGAAGCCTGATATGAATCTTTCATGCTTGATGTTAGATGTTCGTCTTCTCTCCTGTGAGCTTGTGATACACATTCCTTTCTGGTGTTCAGTCCAGCAAAAGGTGATCCACTGCATGCAGGATGGTTCTGTGGATCTGGCTTAAAATACTACTGAAACATCACATCTAGACCTCCTTTAGCTGTACAAATGCTAAATGTATATTATACCTTATAAAAGGTACTATAAAAGGCAGGAGGAGCGTTACAGAAGCGTCTTTCTGCCTCTGGAGCCACACATGAGTCTTGGCCTTCACATTTTCAGATCACTATTAGGATACCACATGGTCATGGTCTTTCTCCAGAAAGCTCTGATATGTCATTTCTGGAATCAGCCAAATGTATTTATTGAATAAGCGTACGTTCCAGAATTTCAAAGACATATGGGAATAAAACAAAACCAACACAAGAAAAAAACCCCAGGAAATGCTTATTCCAAACTTCTCACAGTTGAGAAGAATGGTGTGGAAGGGAGTGTGTTTGTTTAAGAATTGTGCATTGAAGGAAAGTCCTCTCAATAGATTTTTGGGGCATTTCTCTGAAAAATACATAGGGTTGCTGCATCTCAGGGATTTCAGCTGTATTGCTGTCTAAGCAGTTTGTGGTGGAACAGATTCTGTCTGTTCCTCTCTGAGACAGCTCATGAGCCACTCTGCAGGGGGCTGGGGTGTTGCACCAATTAATTTTTGTGTAAATAGGATGAGGATCTACATTCCCTCCATGAGCTTAACGTGATGAACAAGTAAAATATAAACAAGCAACACTTCTGCAATGGCATTTTTATTTTCTTTTTCCAACCATCTGTGGTAAAGCTGGGTGGAACTCTCCTCACTAATTGCCTTTCCTTCCGAACCAAACTTACCTCCAGCTGGGAGTGCTGCAGGGGTCAACAAATCTTTAGGCACCTCACTAGAGTGAGTCTGATAGAGCACACACCAGTCTTAGTATTGAGCAGGAAATTGGATAAACAAGGAGTACTTGGGATCAATGAAAAGATTTTTCAAACTATCAAGTTACACAACAGCTTTTACTGAAGTAAGATACATGGATATATTCCCAGGAGGAGTTGCTGGGAAGTCTAAGCTAAGCAAGAAAGGGTAGATCTCTGGAGATGCCATGGAACTACTGGTGTTCCTCTGAAATCCTTAGTGATGTTGTTACCAGAAAGCAATTCTAACTACACCAAGCAGGGGTGGACAGGGAGAAGAAGTGGGACAGCATCAGTCATAGGGTTGTTGTGGTTGTTTGATGGATCTGTGAAATACTTAGCAGTGTAATGCACAGATGATCTACTTTTGACATGAAAAGGAGCCTTTTGAATGGATGAATGGCAAACCTGCTTATCTCCAATCTCGTTAACATAAACCTGAAATTTAGTAGTTGTTATCATATCTGTTCCTGTCTTTTCTCTGAGACCCTCTTGAAACCCATGTGCTGTGATGTGGAAAGGGTAGAAGGAAAGTGAAGGCCTGGCTGCAAAATAAAAACCATGCTTCACAATGTGTCAAGGATCTCATGGCTATCTTTTCTCTAGTCTTTTGAAAACCAGTCTTTTATAAATTTCTCTCGAAGGAACGTATGAAAGAGATGCATCTTAGAGTATCAGCTTGGCTACAGCAATAAATTGCAGCTTCATACACACTTATAGTGATTTTCCTACCCACCAAGCAATTAGTTATCTGGAAATGTTTCCCCTTTGTCTCACTTGTACCCTGATATGATACCTTTGTGTTTTCTCATTGACTCACAACTGAGACCTGGAAAACATTATTGAAGAGTAACTGTACAAAGAAAACCATTTAAAAAATCCTGACCTGTTCTTGCACATTCATTTATAAGTGTAAAACACTCCTTTCATCCTCCTCTGTGCTTTGTTGCCTGGAAGGTCTCCAAAGATGCCCTCTTTTGAAGAGCAAAGAGGTAATTTATTTGTTTCTCTTTGGCTTGATAGAAAACAATTAGTTATGATAGTGTGCATAGAAATTGGGTGCTGGAATTGAAATACAGGCAGGAATAAATGTAATAGCAGCAGTATTTTCCATGCATTTTTTCATTCCAAGGGAAGATTGGTTGTATTTCCGGGTGATATGTGAAATATATTAGACTCAATTCTTCTTTGTTCTCCAGTTTGAAGCATCTTCTTCTCTGTAAGGTCCATGTGAAAAGCTACAAACAGGTGTGATAAAATGTTACATCTGCTTTAAAATATTATGAATGAGTTCACTATAAGGGAAACAAAGATGAGCTCCAAAAGCTTTGCTTTCAACTCATCTTGCCATTCTGAAAATGGTTCACTCATTTGAACCCATTTTTTCATATAGGCCTTATCTCTCCTTGCACCTGCATAAAAGATGGGGTAAAATGAGACCACGTTGCACCAATTTGCATTTTAACCTCCCTCCAGGAGAGGTGACTTGGTTACATGAAATTCCATGCCATTGGCTTCACTGTTCTCAAAAAAACTCGTAATGGATCCAGATTAGAGTTTAGGGTGTATTTCAGGATAAAACATAAAGTATGGCCTATGCCTAGCATGGCGTTTTTAATTTAGAAAATGAAATAAAGAAGATAGAAAAGGCTGGGGAAGAGTTAAAAAGGGATGTTTTTCATGAAGAGAAATAATTTCTTTGTTCTCCTTAGCATTTAATTCTCCTTCTCCCTTGGGTGTGACCTCTTCCATCCTAGTATCAACAATCCACTGCATTAATATGATGTTTGCTCCCTTTTCTGGATGATTAATGAAAGTACTCAATCTTCAGTTCACTAATTAAAGTTGACCTTGATAAGGACAGCCTAGATGGACATCAGGGAATGGAAAGCAAGTAGGAAGAAATCCTACTCAGTGAGGATTTCTGGGTAGGAGAGGTTTACATGATTCAAATTGAATATTTGAAGAAAGTGCTGAAGGTCCTGAAAATTTGGTGATGTGTCACAATCCACCAGAAACCAAACAGCTCAGCCTATGTCTAGCAAAGAAGATGTGGACACACATCATGGTCCAGTGTTTACCAGACAGGAGTATCTGGGATTCCACCCCCTGAATCTGCCAGCAAAAATGATTGCAAGTTTTCCAGTAAATCTGTTTACCTAAAAGTGTGGTCTTAGAAAACACAATGCTTGTGAATAGTAATTAAAAGGTTGTTCATTTAGATGACCATATTCAGGAAAGTAAAATAGGATTTGTGAGTAAAGCAGGGTCTTTGCCTAGAAAGTCACACAATCATATTGGATTTGTCATTTGACATTTTTTCATCTGAAATTTTCATTACTTAGACACGAAAAGGTACAATTTATAATCAGAGTAAGAGTAAACAGAGCAATGCTGAAATAAAATCATTTATCTGAAGGATGCCATGAGAAAAAAAAGAATCACATTTATCAGGGATCACACTGGTGAGGAAGGATATGAGCCCTTCATCCCACTCGTTCTAGGAAAAGAGGAAATGGCCTCAAGTTGTGCCAGGAGAGGTTTAGATATTAGAAAAAACTCCTTCCCTGAAAGGTTTATCGAGCACTGGAAGCAGCTGCCCAGTCACCATTCCTGGCGGTATTTAAAAGACGTGTAGGTGTGGCACTCAGGGACATGGTTTAGTGGTAGGATAATGGTTTGACTATATGTTCTTAAAGTTTTTTCCAGCCTAAAGCATTCTATGATTCTGTGATCCTATGACTGGTATTTTTAGTCTGCTACCTGTCTCCCACAACTTTGCAAACGTTGCCTGCTGTTCTCAAAAGAAAAATTGTGTAAACAAGCTTAATATCTTGCAGCAAGTTATTAGAAGACTTGAACTCCAAAAGCCAATATATCAGCACCTGATAAGAAAGTGGACGGAGTACGTCTGGATTGAGCGATAATAATTAAAAAAGAAAATCTTAAAAATTAACCAGACGATTTTGTGGCAATGAAACAGTGCAATCAGTCTCCAGTAAAACCTCTGCAGTGTGCTGACACAGGTTCTGTAGCCTCAGGTCAGCCTTGGTTTGCTCAGTTGCAGATCCATCTGGCTAGCAAGTTTCCTAGCTTGAATCATAAATCATTAAAAAGTTATTCTGTTATTCCAAGCTCTGATGTTCCAGTTTGTTGGTGCTCTTCTCATGCAGGGGCACAGCACAGCTAAACAGGTCATTGTTTGACTTATGCAGCAATTCTGAGAGGCTGGTAAAATGTTCAGAATCACTAATGCCCATTTCGTGTCCACTGGCAATGACCTCTCTGTGAGAGGCTCAGAAAAGCACAGCTTGTGCTGAGATTTGCCACTAGGAGCAGCTGAACTCTCTGCTGTTGCTAGGTAGAAGTCATGGATGAAGGCAATGTTACCTGTTAGTTAAGCAAGAAGTGTTCAGCATGACCATATCTCTGATGTTTTATCTTTTCCACCAATCCCAATAGGCATTGCAGATGTGTGCTGGAATTTTCTGGAGACATCCTGCATTCTTGCAGCCTCCCTTTTCTGGTAAGCACTTACTGTGGCTTCCATTGTAGTGGTTCCTGTACATCAATGATATCTCCCTCCTAGAAATTCCCAGATAGATATGCAGGAATACAAGTGGGGCAAGAGAAACAGGAGCAATGACACTGTAACAGCACCATGAAAAGCAGTCTTGAATGAATGTACTGGACATCTGACCAGTGCTCATTACCAGAGAACCCGGCTACCACGTCCTAATGTTGTATTGAAGTTTCATCAAGACAACTTTAGTCCTGGGGTGGAAGATAGGGGAGGTGAGCACACAAGTTGTCATGAACATCGACCTTCACAGTGTTCTTAACTAATTTCCTAGACCTTTACTTCCAATTGTTGGTGTTAATTGATGCTGTTGCTACAGATGACTCAATGGGCTGTTGTTCAGGGCCAGCTGGCTGTGTGGGGGGAAGGAAACGTCAGGGTTGTGCATACGTCAGAGGGTAAGAAAGGTCTCATATCTTAAAAACGGGTCCAAACAAATAAGGCCCTCTACCTTCATTGGCCTGCCTGAGAAATAGGGCCGAGCTGTTTAGTGTGACTGAGATGTAGAAGGCAGCAGAAAAGCCTTGAGCATGCATCAGTAGTGCATAGTTTCCTATACAAGGGTAATGGAGGGACTTTCAGCCATGATATATTTGGAGAAGCCAGTGAGTGACTAATGGATGAGTAACTGCATGCTGGCTTAATTGCAGTGCCTGGATTTGTGCGTGTTGAGTCTTTGTGGAGACCTTTAATGTGTGCCTTCAGCTTTCAACCTACTTCTGAGCCTCCCCTTTGACTGTTCAGATCCTCCCTCTACCTCTAGTCCTCTGAAGCACATGCAAATAGCACACAGGAAATACCCCGGATCATGAGAGGGACAAGTTTGGCTACATCTGTAATATTTCTCCCAATAAAATTTATCAAGCTCCCTTCTCCTGCCTTTGTTCCAAACACACCTACATCAGCTGCATTTTGCATCGTGTCTCTGGGGCAAAGTGCATCCTTAAGTTACTCCCTTGAGATAAAGAGTGAGCAATGCCACAAAGAGAGCTGGGACTGCAGAGGAAATCTGAAAGTAAATGGAAAAAGTTAATGGGTGGTTGCAAAGCTGCAGTACCTGCTCCAAGTGTGTGACATCAGCCAGCACTGAAAAACCCCAGCTCAGAGTGGCACTGCTGTCAGCTCACGCACTTCAGAAGACCAGTTTTCTCTTGGATCATGTTTTTTAACAGTAAATCACAGTGTATGAAGCTGGCTATGCCATTAAATCAAGAGTCTGATAATCCAGCTATTCACTTAGAAGGAAACTTCCTTGATAATTAACATAAATAAAGCCTTTGAGGCTTGTAGGTGTCAGAGCCAAGGCTCGAGGGAGAAAGTGATAAAGGCAGGCAGCTATGGATGGCAAAACAGGAGGATCATTAAAGGAGTTGGAAAGAGACCTGTCATATTTAGTTTTGTTGGCAATTTGGTTATTAAAGGAATTAAAGTTTGAGGATGTTAGAGAATAAATGGCTTGTTTTCCAGTGCTGTGAAGGGAGCTGCAGACTCCAGTATGTCACACTCATCTCTTTTCAGGAATCTGGAGGAAAGGCTGTCCTGTTGGTGACTGCAGTTTGCTCACCAGGCTTCATCTTTGGAAGCAAAAAATTGTCTTATCAATGGCTCAGATTTTTTGTTCTTCCTCCATCACACTACTTCTGTGTCATAAAAATAACACCTGGGGCTAGTTCAAGAACCAATGAAATTCCCTGTTAAAGAATATGGGCAGCGATGTTTTCCTGAGGAAAAAAATGATAGAGCAGGTTATAGAGATTGATTCCACGGTGGTAGAGGGCAGTGGGGCAGTGCAGGTTTAGTGCACCCTAAGCAATGACAGGCAGAGGGGCAGTGGTCCCTCACTCAGACCTGTTGGTGTCTCCTCTCCACTTGGAAAGTGATGGTGATGTACACAGACAGGATCTGGGTGAGGTACTTGTACTCTAATTTGGGAACTTGTACTCTAAGTTTGGATGACACCAACTTGCAAGAGCAGCTCTGATCAGGAAGGATGTTTTTAAATATCTCCTGCAGCTGCAGATTTGAAGCAGCTGTTTCAGTCCCTTTGAGGACTTTTGCTCCTATATAACCCTGCCAGCATGAACACCTGAGATGATTGTTCTTTTTTGGGGTGCTTGGACATGCCACGGATAGAGAAAGGTGTTACTGTGACCTTCAAAAAACCCGTGAGAAACTCAGTAAAAATTGAGTTTGAACAAAATTCTTGTGCTTTTAAATATTGCCTGAAGATTTGTGAGCCCTAGATGGGAGATAAGAAGATATTTCCCCCCTACTTGAAATTGTAAAGCATCACCCAAGGGCGCTGGATATAGTCAAGAAATAAACCAGGCAGAGGAGTTAATGCAGCTGAATGTGATCAGCCTTAGTAGCTTGAAAGGAAACCCATGAAGGAGGGCTTCCGCTCACAGGTGTCTGACAGTTCCCAGGCTCTGTCTCATCTGGCTTTGGAATCAATTCAATTCAAGGGCAGAACTGGCACAATGTGCTTGGGAGGGCACCCAGAAGCAAACGGGCTGGTGCCAGCACCATCACCAAGGCACGGCAGGGAGGTATCAGGCTAAACTGAGACACAAGTGTAAGAATGAGGATCAGACAAGAGTTTGCCTGGCTTCTCTTTTACTTTTTTTCCCTTCCACTCCTTTGTTTTCAAAGAAATCCCAGGAATCATTTGAAAAAAAAAAAAAATCTCTTGACCTAAAATCCTCGAGAGGATTGATTTTTTTTTTTTTTCATGCTTTGAGAGAGATTTCTGGTGCTAGCAAGTGACTCATTAAACAATAGACTTCTCTCTGAAGCATTGCTGTGCCTGTGAAAGGAATAAAGGAGGGTTTTCCTAGAAAAAAGTAATTTGATTTTTTCATTCAATGTATTTTAAATTCCCTTTCTTTCCTTTTTTCTTGGTGTACTTCAAACTCTTTCCAGGGATTGCTGTACAACAGCTCCTATGGGAGAAATTAATCTTTTTTTTAAAGTCATCAGTTAATTATTTAATTTTTTAACAGTGGAAAAAACCCTTATCTTTTAGAGAGAGAATTATGCCCTTTTTTTGTGAAGCTCTTTTCTGTTAAGCCTCTGAAAACAGACAGACAATGGAAAACTTGAAACCAAAATCTTACCT
Source organism: Mohoua ochrocephala (assembly GCA_013398855.1). Lineage (NCBI taxonomy): Eukaryota > Metazoa > Chordata > Aves > Passeriformes > Acanthizidae > Mohoua > Mohoua ochrocephala. The sequence continues at coordinate 111,913 of VZTA01016554.1, read as the reverse complement.
ATGAAAGAAGAAAAAGTTTTGCAGTGTATTTCTATGTTGAATCGTCTCTATTTTGCCCTCCATGATACACATCATGGTGTGATTTTGCTTGAGACAATTTGGTTAATTCAGAGTGACAGCATCCCAGAGCTTTAATTTCAATTCATTCCTTGAAGGACTCTGGGTGACCTCTCCTTTTATGAACCTGAACTTACCTGGAGTGAAGGTCTGTCAAACTGTCCTTCTTCATCCAGCAAGAGACCTTCAAAAGGGTTTATGGCTGCTCTCCATAGTGGGAGAACTGACACCTTCATTTCGAGGTGGCTGCAACCATTAGGTAACCTTGTCAGAAAAGCCAATTAATAAATGCTCTGATAATGGTGACAAATGTTCATGTTCCACTTTTTCTGATTGCTATGGAACACTCTATGGAGACATGTCTGAAAATTGTTTTCTGTCTGAGATTTCACCCAGCCGTGGAAGCCTTTTCCAGGACAAGAGAGAATTGTTTGCAATCCTGAAACTTTAAGTACAAAAAAAAGGAGTGTACTATAAGCAGAGTGTAAGGGAAATGTCTTTTGATGGACTGAAGGGGTTATTTAATTGCTTCTTGGAAAATCCCACATCTCTTTGAGTGTGTGTCCTGTTTGAAGCATGACTTATGCTCCAAGTTTCTCAGTGTAGGAAGTTCTTGGTGTGGAAAAAGGAAGGAAAAACTTGAGTGTTAATTTCCTCCCCAGGCACTGGCTCAGGAAACAAGAGACATCATCCTCTCAAATTCTGACTGTAAAGGCACTGGTCTGATTTAGGTGGTCTAGGTCTCAAACTTTTTTTTGCTTAGTGCTTTCTACCAGCTTGATGTGTCTGAAGCCTGGACTCAGCCCATGGGAAGCATAAAGCCCAAACCCATAGGTGAGGCTTGGGCATGAAACTCAAGGCTGGCAGACACCAGACCTTGTGCAAATATTGGTGGAGAAAGTAACTGGAGGTTCAGCCCCCAAATACCATGACCCATATGGGATAGATATATAAGAACTGCTCTTCTAACTTGATGCAAAACTGTCACAGAAGGAATTTCACTGTGGGTCCCAAAATCTGTGGCAATGATGTAAAACAATAAGACAGTCCTTGCCATACAGGTTATAGGGATATGAGCGTCATCATAAATGCACAGGCAGAACATGAAACAGCATCTCCAATTGTAAAATCTCATTGCAGTTTTATTGATGCAACCTTCTCAGCTTGAAGGATGAAAAGCATATAAACGTAGAGGTGGAGGTGACTGGGCCTCAAGCAGGTGAGGAGAGAATGGGACAGGACCAGGCAGGTCACAGATGGTGAAGATCAGAAGCTTTCATGCACACAAGAAATGATTGTGGTGTGAAGTGTGCTAATTCAGAGGGACAAGTTCAGGTATGCACATAGTGAGAAAATTAAAGACACAATTCCTCATGGATCCTTTGACGCCACAAACAAAGATTTATTTTATTGCAGCCACTCTGTGTGAGTTAAATGGATTTTACTAGAAGGTCTCCAACAGGCATTCCACTCACTTTCCTCTATGCAATGAAGGACAGCGACATGAAAACCTTTGAAGGTAGATGCAGGAAAGAGATTCCCATGTGAGGTGGGAGTTTGGTTCAGAGTCATCTTTGAAATGAAAAAAGTCTTTTAAAATCTTTTAGCCAGAAAAGGCGGAGTAGAGCAAGCAAATAAATATTGATGAAGAATGAAACTGAGCATATAACACCACATTCATTAGGTTGCTCTCTCCTGAGCTTCTGGGATGTTTTATGCATTTTAAATTAACCAGTTTAGCAGAGGCCAGGTTAATTCCTACCACCTGGAAATGCGCACATATATATATATGTATCTGTTGAATGTCTTTCTGGAAGCAGGAGGTATTCATCAAGTGTATCATCAACAGTGACATAAAAAAACATGAGGAAAATAAACATACTCACATGCAGAGAGAAACGACCACCATGAGGTCTATGGGATGCATTAAGAGAACCTTATGGCAACCTTGTTATACCATTTATGTCCCAGGTCTGCAGGGAAATTAATCCATTCAAAGTTTCCTGTTGAGTTCTCTGACAATTTTTATGGCAAATTTGTGTCGAAAGAAGTTCTAAACTTTTTTTTCCACAGATATGCTTTTATTCCAGCTTTCACACTGACTCCTTCTGTTGCCTCAGGCAAATTCCATCCATTGATTAATACTCTGAGCTTTTCTAGAGTTGGTTTGCTGCCTTTGTGAAGGCTGTCATAGTTATGGAATAAAGTGGTTGGATTGTACTCAAACTGCATACAATGGAAAGTTATCCATGAGACTCCTTGTACCCACAACTGTCTTTGTTCCTTGCTAAATGAGGGGTGCACCTGCTGTTCATGTGTTAATCTCATGATCAGGGCTCCAAGCTCATATGCATTGATGCTCTCTGGGTCTCTCTGTTCCTTTGTGGGTTTCCTGGAGTTATTGGCCTGGTTGTGGCTCAGGCTTTACCTCATTTGGAGCCTGTACCAAAGTACCTTGTTTAGTTAAGGGGATTGAGTGCATCCATCTGACATCTGCACAACTGATAATACACATTTGCAGTCTGTTTTGTTCTTATCCAAGCCTAATTAAAAATTAGAAGATTTTCTGATCAGCTTTTCCGTAAGAAATAATTTGAGCTCTAGATGCAAGCTGTGACAACGTTAGAAATCCTTGAATGCTTTACCAGTTTACTGCTGGCACTCCCGTTGGCACACCAGCCCCCACATCGTTGCGAGACCAAACTGAAGTCGGTTCTGACAGAGCTCAGCTCATTGCTTTCACCTTGAAATGAAAGTCAAGTTGGAAAACTGCTGAAACCAGCTGTTTGTTGCAGCTTTTTCACAGTGCCTGATTGCTTCCTGGATGTCCGTGATGCCAGAGTTGGCACATTGGCCTGATCCCGCCTCCTCAGCATCGGGTCTGGGGGAGAGCACAGCAAAATTTAACATGAAAGAGATACCGCCACTTATGTCCTTTGATATCTCTGGCTGCTGTTTGCCTTCATTCATCTGTTTTTCAACCTTGGTGGTCTGTTTCAAGCAATGGAGCAGCCCCTAAAATTAAAGGGGACTGTTGTGTGCCCAGAATTGCTGCCCGTTGCAGTGTTATCACGGCTGGCTCTGGCACTGCTTTCAGATTCATGTAGCCTTGTCACTCTCTACAATTCCCTCAGAGGAGGTTGTAGCCAGCTGGGGGTTGGCCTCTTCTCCCAGAAAACCAGCAACAGGACAAGAGGAAATGTCCTCAGGCTGTGCCAGGGGAGGTTCAGGTTGGACATTAGGAAGAATGTCTTCACGGAGAAGGTCATCAAGCATTGGAATGAACTGCCCAGGGAAGTGGTGGGGTCACCACGGAAATGACTGGACATGTCACTTAGTGCCATGGTTTGGGCTTGATGATCCTGGAGATCTTTTCCATCCTTAGTGGCCCTGGGATTCTATGATTCTAAGGTTCTATGAAAAGCCAGGCTACACAAACCTGTAATGCACACGGCCTGTTGTTCAGTCTTGTTTCCTTCTGTTGGCATTTAGGAAGTCTATGTGCTTTCCATTAGAAAAGGAGGTGTTAGATACCAGAATGTGGGGATATCCTGCATTGTACAATCACTCTCACTTCCTCTATATTATACACAAAAAGAAATTAACCCTTTGGCATGAAATTATAATATTTAGTCACCTCAATAAGCACAGAGATCCAGCAATGTTAGAGGTACAACCAGTTAAGGATGAGATTCCAGCTGAAAGCTTCGTGTGTTTAAATCCCACTTTAATTCAGAAATGTTTCCTGACTTTCATGAATATCTGTGTTATTTATACGCTTTTGCTAAATACCATTGATGAAAACTTTTCAATCTGTGCACTGTTTGCAGACTGTTCCTTTCAAATCATCACTATTCATCATATGTGTAAGCTCACGTGGTCTGGCTCTTTGCAACCTGCTTGGATGCCTGAGATACATTCATAGGGAAATAATGAGCAGTATTTGTTCAGTGCAATCTGTTTAACATTCAGAAACGTTTTCAGATTGGGAAACAGTTCTCCAATTCACAACTGAGCAGGAGAAGAGTGAGACCTGTTGAATAGAAGAGCTCCAAGTTAGAATCTAAATTAGATTCTATTATTCTGAAATACATCCATGAATATTTTACTTAGTCAAAAGTACGCAGTAAAATATTTAAAAAGGTAGGCCTGACCCAAGACAGAAATAACTTCAATGTTCAGTATGAATAATGGCAGAGACTTGATATGGTCGGGTTTCTCTCTGCATTCATATTATGCCCTTGGACAATACCAGCATTTTTCATTGTTGCAATACCTGACACCACAGAGATGCATAATCTTTACAAGTGAAAGCGTTTGAGGACCCAAGGTCCAACAGCAACAAAACATGGGTTTCTTCTCTCAGTCGTGTTAGGTTTAACACAAAGATTAGCCTGACCACATCCAAATTTTCCCCAACTACTCTTTCACAGAATACCAGAATTAGAACCAGGTTCCTCAATTCCCAGCACCATGCTCTGAATTTGTTTTAAAAGGTACCTTCTCAAAGTTATTAATTCCAATCAAACGTAATCTAAAATATGAGGTGGTTTACTGTTTGAAATTATAAATTTTTTAAGACTTATAATGATGTAATTGAATTTTGTTAATTTTCATTATCTTTCATTCATATAATTTCATTCATAAATTGCATGAATGTTTTTGACATAATAATTTTGTAATGGCAATAATGTGAAACATCAAACACATATTTGTTTGAGGAAATTGAAATTTACTCAATTATCAAAAGAACTGCATTTATGCAGTGCTTTTGCAATTTTTTTTACCAAAAGCAGTTTGAGTAGAAATTCTACAACAAAAAAAAAAAAGGGAAAAGGATTTCAGAAGGGAAGAATTATGTTTTGACAGTTGCTTGAAAAGAAGAAAGAGATTATAGTGCCAGAAAATGAGAGTTGTGAAGTGCTGAGCTTTCAAAAATGACGTGGAAATTGTACTGAAGAGGATGATACAGAGGACAGAAGACACGTAGCTGAAGAGTGGAAGCTGGACAGAAAGGGTGCTTTGGTATGGTAATCTGTTGAAATCCTCAAGAAGTGAATCAGAGCTCTATTTGAATAGAATATGAATGACTTAGACATATCTCATGACCTACTCTCAAAAAACATAAGCAGAAACCTCCAAAACGTTCTTAACCTTTTGACACGATCAACTCCACATCGCATCTCTACTGTGAAACTTTAATGTTCTTTCAGGCTTATCTCCATCTGCAAAATGATTATGGCAAGTACCTGAACCTCTTTAGCAAGTCTTACAACAGCTCTTTTTATTTGTTCCGCCTTGTGGTTTCTGCAAGCGAAGTACGCAGTCAGCACCATTTAAGGGGGCCGTTGGAAGTCAGATGCCTTGCACTTTTTTTTGGTGGCAATAACTATATATACTCTAGTAAATAGAAGGTATAAAAGCACAAGTGTAAGTGGAAAACCTTGATCTATGCAGGCCTCTGAGAAGCATTTAGGCATTAACTCGGGAAGGAATAGTGTGGAAATCTCGCATATTCTTTCACTCTTCATTTCCTCGGTACCTAAAAATATTCCTTAGCTTCACCATTAAGCCAGGCATGATGAGGGCAAGGTAAGCCAGCATGAAAGCAGAGGTTGCTCTTCTTTTCAGAACGAAAATATCCAAATAAATCAGTATGTACTGACATACACAACCAAGGATCTGGGTTGTGTTCAAGGAAACTGTGAGCTGGGGGTGGTTTCTTGGAAGTGGAAGAGGATTTGTGTAACTTTGGGGAAGAAGTACTATTTTGGGAAGTGGCTCTTTCAGCTGCAAGGAGCACAGCATTTGGAGACTCTCATTGCTCCAATAAACCTCAATATCCAACAATTAGCAAATCCTTGTTAGGAGCTTTTTTCTCTGAATGTATTCTGCATGTTTGTGTCTTCTGTTTTATTCACGTACAAATGAAGACTACAAAGATTACTCTTTTTTTCTATTCCTTTTTTTCAGTGAAACAAGTTAATCAAATCTATTTTTAAAATTTATTTTTTCCCCATCACTGTTCCCTCTCAGCTTCAGTTGATAGCTTTCCAAGCCTGCTTTCTCATGTCCTGTAAATAAAACAAAGGGATGAGAGCTGGAATATTTCTGATGCACTTATATAAGATGCACAGGGAACAAATTCCAAAGGAGACAATCACAGATGTCCTCAGTATGGAAGACTACATTTGGCTTAAGTTCCAGAATTAATGACTGTGCAGTTAGTTATTGTTAAAATTGGATTTACTGCCAAGTTTGTTAAAAAGCACCAGTAATTAATATTGAAAATATTTTCTTCCTATATAAGCTAATGCGGTCATATCTTGGGAGTCAACTTGCATCATGATTTGATTGCTACAGCCCAGATTTTATTGGCATCTTTGGTTATTCTTTTCAAGTAATTGTCATAGTGTTTTCATTTGATCAGTTAAATTTTTAGTTACTGAAAAAAAAAAGTTATTCTGATGCCAAATAGAAGTAGCTCATGTATAACAGAAACTGATAATTTAGTGGAATGACTGTTCTGGAAGATGAGCAGAGCTTGGAGAGAAAAGCTAAGGACCATGACAGGCAAAACTGCTCTTTGGAGTACAAATGAGGCTCCTTCACCCCAGCATACTGAAAGAAATGGGACTCGGAGTTACTCAAAGAAACCTTTCCGATTAAGAGAGGAATTCATTCCACTTGAATCAGATGCTAACAAAGGAAAAAAAATGTCTCCTTTTCAAAATAGTTTCTTGGGAAATTATAGAAATTATAGAACCAGAGAATCATAGCATATTCTGAGTTGGAAAGGACCCACAAGGATCATCCAAATCCAGCTCCTGGCCCTGCACAGGACAGTCCCCAAGAGTCACAACATGTGCCTGAGAGCATTGTCCAAACGCTTCTTGAACTCTGCCAGGCTTGGTGCTGTGACCACTTCCCTGGGAAACTGCACCAGCACCCAGCCACCCTCTGGGTAAAGTGCCTTTCCCTAATATCCAGCCTAAACCTTCATTGCCAGGACTGGACTCCTCAGATTCCTATCCATGGTCACCAGAGAGGAGAGATTGGTGCTGGCCCTCCTCTTCTCCTTGTTAGAGAGCTCTTGACTGCCATGAGGACTCCCCTCAGTCTCCTCTTCTCCAGGCTGAGCAGACCAGCTGACATCAGCCACTCCTCATGCGACTTCCCCTCAAGGCCCTTCACCATATTCATAGCCCTTCTCTGTATGCTAAAGGAGATAAATGTGGTCTGCAAGGCTGTTAACAAACACTCTTGTTGGGACATACAGAGAAAGCCACAGCAGGCTTTCTTAGCCACAGGAGGACTCAACTCAACCTCAGTCAAGATTATTATGATGACAGGAACTGTAGACCCCCTTCTCCTTTCTCTGTCTGCTCTCATGAGGAAGATAAGACACTTGCCTAAAAGACACCCTTGCTATACCTGAGCAGGAGTACGTGGGATCATCAGCTTTAAACTGACGGATTTTCTATCTGGGTTTTAGTGTCTTGTTGGTTTTTTTTGTTTTGTTTTTTTTTTTTTCATTGCTGCTGTTGTTGCAAAACTGGGTGATTTTATGATTGTCTGATGTAAGGGTAAGACTCAAGTCCCAAGTCCATCACTCAGAGCCTCTGTGGTCTAATAACTCCCAAGAGTCAGCCAAAACTCTTCATTGAACCTCATCTTCTGATTTGAATTGTATAGACGTGTTTCTCTTCCTGCTAAAACTTTGATGAACTTCCTCTCAACAGCTGCGTGGAAGAAATATTTGATGGAAGGCTCGATTTCAAACTGATGCAATAGACTCCAAACTATCTTTCCAGAACCAAGGTCTTGCTAATTGCCCTGTAGCTTCTTCTTAATGTCTGCAAATAAAACATTTAAACAGGTTTCAAATTGCTTCTCTTGAAAGCTGGGTATTAATTAAGTTTGTTCCTATGAAAGCACCTTAAGCATTTTTGCCCACTCACTTTCTTATTTGTTTATGCACTTGCACCATAAAAATAATTCATTAAAAGAAAAATGGAAATCATGTTCAGAGGCAGAATAAAGTCTCCTCAGTTACTAAGCTTGAAATGCTGCCATAAAAAACAATGCTTTCTGATGAGACACATTTTGTAATGTTTAATGAAAGGTAAAATGAAGACTTAAAAAAAAATGATAGATCATAAAAAATCCCATACTTAATGCAGCACAAGGGAGAGAGATTCATGGTTCTGGTGCATGCATATTTAGGAAGGGTTTTCTGTGGCAAATCTTCTTTAACTCAATTGACTTTGCAAAATCTGTTTTAGGTGCTGAGTAGCAGCGATTCCATTTTTTTTTTTATTCTTCATATTACCACTCAATTATCTTCCTTTTGTAATTTTTACATACATATATACATGATGTGTGTGATATGTACATATGTATTTGTCATATTCAAATAGGCAGCTAGACTGAGCCTTCTCTGTTCTAGCATCCTCTAAGTTTCTACAAATGTGGTTTATTCCTTGTATTTTGGTTTTTCCTTTTGATTCTTTGTTTATTTAGATAATCACTGTGCTTTTGTTTGAGATCCTCTGAATGGGGCATCTCACAGATCCCATAGCCATGATAGGTAGAAGATGCTTGAAGACATTCAAAACTTGACTTGACATGAACAACCTGGTCTAGTCTAACCATCTTTGAGTAGGAGGTTGGATTAGGGACCTCCAGAGGTCCTTTCCAAACCAAATTACCCTGAGATTCTGTGATACTTTATTTTCTGTAGGCCAGGTGGGACAATGCTGGTATCAAGCTGTTAACAAAAGTAGATTACGTGTATGATTTAGTTTGGAAGGGAAGAACTCAGCAGCCTTTGCCCCAAATGCAAAGGAAGGCAAATCAACTCTTCTGTAGAATAGACATGAATGGATTGTCTCAATCCTTATAATTTAAAATTAATAATGATGAGATTTAAATTGTTCAAAAGATATTAAAAATGAGTGGACTTCAGAGACAACTGATTGATGATAAAAGGAGGCAATAATAAGATTATGAATACTGAAGGAGCTCTTTTTGCTCAGCAAGTCTATTGGTGAAACTGAGTGAAGTGTGAGGGTGAGATTTTTGGATCTAGGTTAGCAGACTTACCATTTGGCTGCAAAATATATATATTCAATCTTGTTTTGGATGACCAGTGACAAATTTATTCATTCTCTCTTATTCCAGTCACCAGAACAGAAAAACATTTCAACAAAAACATCTACTCAACTAAATGAATTGAGCTGTGTCACACACTGGAAAGTTTGGAGTTCCTATGTCATATATATGAACTTTTCCCTCTAGTATAGCATGTTAAAAATCCAGGTACCTTTTCTAAGTGGCTATAGGCTCCACATTAAAATTCATCTCCTAAAAATTATGGGCATAATTAATTTAAAACATTGCAAAAACATTTCTATGAATTTATCTATTAAGTAAATATGGTCTGATAGTCTCAAAGGCCAGATTCTTTCCAGAAGAGAACCTCTTTAGCCTTCAGGGAGACATTTGAGAAGTCTGGATACAGAACTATAAAGGGGAGGTAAAGATTTTTGAAGGAAATAATAGGTCTAGGAAATTAATGCAATGGAATTTGAGAACTTCATAATTTATAATTAAAAGTTATATCTTAAACTTTATAATTAAAAGAGAATCATCAGATTAAGGAGATTATTTCTGTAGCTATTCAAAGCTAATTCTTGCAGCTCATTGCTTCTGTTGTTTTCACCAAAGATAGAAAAAAATAAGATCATATCAGCAGAAATAAGTGATGACAAAATAAATGAGGTTCATTATCAAGGTAGAGGAGTATTGGAATAAAATACAAAAATATTTTCTTGTCATGAAGACTAGAAAAACTGCCATAGGATGCAATTTGGAGGAAAGTTTAGAAGTTTTAAAGGTCTGTTGTAAAACCAAGCCTTCTCAGCAGAAAACAAGAGGGAAGATGCTCACATTTAATTGGCTCACAATGACTGTGACCCACCAGAGCCAGGCTGCCAGGAGAAAACATACTGGGGTGTTTTAGGTGGGATTTCTCCACATCCACAGGGAAATTTTAGTGCCATTGTAACTGACCTGGAATACAATTTATATCTCTCACAAGCATTATTCAAGATAATTCAAGCATTATTCAAGGGCTATTAAATGCAGAATATGGTTACTAGAATGGAAGAATAGAGATACTATGTTAAAAAAAAATTATGTATATAAAAACGTCCTTTATTCTGACCAGCAAAATGAAAGCTAGAAGGGGATGTAATTATTGTTTATAAATATCTCCAAGCAGGTAAATTCCAGGAAGAGATAGAAGCCAAAGGACAAATGGAGTATAAATTGATCATAAATATGGTTAGGCAGGGAATTAGAAGTAGCCTTGGAGGAAGGATATTAATGCAGATCAGCTGTTCTCTTGGAGTAGTAGGTACAGATCACATAACTAATTTTAAGAGAGAGTTTGATAAATGCATAACTAGTGTGATATGACATGACTTCCTGTGATGATTGAGGGCTGGAACTGATTACCCAGGAGATCAGTTCCTAAGTGGATAGATAATTGGTGGAGAGAAGAGGGAATAAGCCAAGCAGCACATAGAATTGGGACCTGGATAGAGAGAAAGGCAGAGACTGGAATTCATTTACCCATTTAGAAGGCAGATATATGGTTTAAGAGACTCTTTTATGTTCACCCCGTAGACAGCACAGAGGAACCAGCACTTTCAAAGGACAATTCATCCCACCAAAACAGCAGCACATAAAATCAGGGTATTTATCCTGTGCAACCTGCCCTAGGTGAACCTGCTTAGCAAGGGGGTTGGTCTAGGTGATCTCTGAGGTCTTTTTCAACCCCAGCCATTCTGTAATTCTGTGATTCTTGGGTTCTGTGAGTTATCTTGTGAAGAGAATTATCTTTTCCTAAGTCCTTCTTTGTTGAAAATAGCAAGGACATAAAAGGCAATCTTACAAGCCTAGATTTTCAATGGCTGTAGTTAGCTGAAATGAATCTCACCATATCTAAAGGAAAATGTGTGAATAAATGGGGAGATATAGAGGGAGATGTGAGAAATTCTTCTGCAGAGATGAAAACGAGGGCAGTGATTTAACCTAATTTCTGTAGTTTTATAATAACCTTGATATTTATTCAACATATAAATTACATTTGCAAGTGATTTCCTTGGCAATAGAAGTGAATTGATAATGACAGTGTGTGCCTCAGAGAAGTCCTGTTAAAAATGTGTGTTGGAAGAGTTGGAAGGTGAAAACTTCATCTAAGTTAAGGAAAATCATTCTTTTCTAATTTTCTGTCAATGTTTCTTAAAGTTACAAAGCTGTTGCTACCTAATTTTCAATGCACTTGTTCTGAGGAGAAATGGAAGCTTATACATATATTTTAAGAAATTAAGTTTTGAACCAACTAACTGTCCTCTACCACATTTACTAGAAACCCACACTTGTTTTTTATGCTAATCTGGGTCCTGAGTTCTGTAAAATTCTGCAATTTGTCCTCTGGTGTATCCATAGAATTATGGGTTGTATTGGAAAGGATCAGCTAGTTCCAGCTTCTCTGGGATACTTGGAGGGGGTCTACAAGAGGCATGGAAAGGGACTTTTGGCATGGGTATATAGGGTAGAACAAGAGGTGATGGCTTTAAACTGAAAGAGAACAGGTTTAGATTGGACATTGGGAAAAAATTCCTTCTGTGAGCATGGTGAGACACAGAAAAATGCTGCCCAGATAAGCTGAGGATGCCTTATCCCTGGAAGTGTTGAAGGCCAGGCTGGATGGGGTTTTGAGCAACCTGCTCTAGTGGAAGGTGTCCCTGCCCATGGCAGGATGGTTGGAACTGGATGGTTTTTAAGGTCCTTTCCAATCCAAACCCTTCTACGATGATTCTATGATTCTTATAGCCCTTAACATCTCTGGTCAGAATTATTTTTATACAGGCATTACTGTTTCTAACCTAATCCCTGTTTGCTTAGAGAATTTCTCTGTATTCTTTCCAGATTATCTGTACTCATTCCAACTCTCTGCAGGCTCCCTGTTTGTGTTTAAGTTTGCTCCTCATTCATCCATGCAGGTGTCCTGGCATTTTTGTCCAACTTCTTCATTGGGATGTATTGCCCCCAAGGTTGGACAAGGTGATCCTTAAACGTTCACGAGCCTTCTTGGGCCCCTCTTCCCTCCAGAGCTTTATCCCGTGGTACTCTACTAAGCAGATTCCTGAAGAGGCCGAAGTCTGCTCCCCAGAGGTCCATGGCAGTGAGCTTGTGCACCCTCCATGCTTCCCTAAGGATCTTGAACTCCACCATTTAATGGTCACTGCAGCCAAGGCTGCCCTTGAGCTGCACATTCCCCACCAGCCCCTCCAACGTATTCCAGGAACCTCCCGCATTACTGATGCCCTGCTGTGTTCTCCCTCCAATAGATATCAGTGTTTGAAGTTCCCCATGAGGACCATGGCTTGTGAACATGAGGCTGCTGCTACATCTGCTTGATCTTTCTGGTTGGGTGTCCTGTAGCAGACCCTGCTATAATGCCACCTGTTCTTGCCCCTCCTTTAATCCTGACCTGTAGGCACTTGGTTGACTCCTCATCCATCCCCAGGTGAGGTCCATGCACTCCAGCAGGTCATTGGCATAGAGGGCAAAACTGCCTCCTCATCTCCCCTGCCTGTTCCTCCCAAAGAGCCTGTATCCTTCCATCCTAACACTCCATTGCCATAGGAGCCATCCCACCACGTCCCTGTGGTGCCAATAAGATCACAGCCCTACAGGCTTGTGCACAGCTCTAACACCTCTTGTTTATTCCCTGTGCCAACTCACTGGCTGGAGTGGCTGAAATTCCTTTGTGAGGCTCCTCAGGGGCCCTTCTGTTGACATCTCCAGTCTCTGGGCATCTCCTGCTGGCACTGGCACCCAGCTGGTGGGATGGATTGAGGTCCTTTTCCCCTGTCCTATTAGAGGCAATTACTACAATACAGAAAGTGCACTTACAACAGTGATTTGCAATTTCCTCCAAACCACACAGACATCAAAGCTTGTGAGACACATGAATGAACAATTTCAAATGCATGCCAAATTGGGCAAAAGACAAGGGGCAAGATCAATAGCAAATACCAAAGAAAAGGAAAATGTTTCTTTCTTATGTAAAGGAACAGTGATTCTTAGCAAAGATCATTAAACTTTGTATTGTTCCTGCCATGCCATGCAGATGAAAGAATTCTATTTAATTTCTGCAGGGAGTTCTTTGTCTGGGAGTATTCTTTTCTCAGCTGTGACCAAAAACCAGCTCAAAGTTACTTTGAAAATACCTGCCACACAAGCACACACATGCATGCCCTTTGTCTTTTCGCTTCTTCTAGAGGTCATGCACTTCACCTGCATCCTTCCTACCTCCCACACTGACCTTATGCAAACCATTAAAATGGAAGAACTACTGATATCTCCAGGCTGAAATACTGATATCGGCTGTTACCCTCTCCCAAGGCAGGTGCTCACAGCAGTTCTGGTCTCTTGTGTCAGGTGGCAGAAGCCAACAAATAAAACTTCTACCACTGCCTTCTATGGTTGCCCTCGCCTTGACACAAACTCCGTGTAGTCCCAGCTGAAGTGATGCAATCCCTCACGGTAGAAGTGGGCTCTTCTCACCAAGAAGGTTAAAAATCACAAACTTCATGTTCTGACCATCACAAATGATGTCTCAACTATATCACTCTTCCTTCCAGGGAAGAAAATTTGAGGATTTTGTCATTTTAGAGATGAAGGAATTGAATAGAGATGTACGAGGTACTGTCGCTGCATCCACTCCTGCCACTATTTCCATTTCCCATGCAAGCAGTAATTGAGGGACAGAATCAATATAAAACTCCTCCCTATGCCCCATGTTTCAAGCACTCAAACTACAGCAGGTAACACTCAGGGCTATCTCAGCCAGAGTTACTTGTCTTTAAAGAAGTGGATGTCCAGCTGGCTTCCCAGCAATTGGCCATTACAGTGGAATATTCACTGCATTGAATTTACTGAGCCTGGGCAAAGTTGGCTTGGTTGGGTTAGTTTGTTGGCACATTTGCATTCTGCAGCACACAGAGGTTTGTTTTAATTACTTAGAAGTGTTGCATGCACACAAATCATTACCAACCATTTGCTTGTAATGCAGACACACTAGGGGAAGAGCTTCTGCCAAGCTAGTATGACTGGGCCAGTATTTTACTGTGATTGATACCTTGCAACTGAAAAATCAGAGGGTTTTATTACTTTTTTTGATTGTTTTTGGCCTCCCAACTGCCCCTAGCATTCTGGCTTATCTATTTGACCTGAACATCTGCAACAGAATGAGAAAATGAGAGGACTCCCTTCACACAAGCCACGCTCCCTACAGCACTGGAGCTGCATTGTATTTTAAATGTTTAGAGCAAAGGAAGACATTAGGTAGAGTTACTATAAAAAAAAAAATACAGCTGGTGTTTAAAGTACTCCTAAAGCTTTGTCCAATGTTTATTAATACCTAGTTGGAGTCACAGAATATCTTAGGCTGGAAAAGACCTTTAGGAACATCAAGTCCAGCTGCTAACCCAGCACTCCCCACCCCGCCACTAAACCATGTCTGTAAGTGCCACATTTACATGCCTCCTAAATAGTTCCAGGGATGGTCACTCAACCACCTCCTTGGACAGCCTCTTCCAACGCTTGACAACACTTTCAGAGATGAAATTCTTCCCAATATCCAATCTATAGCTCCTCTGTCACAACTTGATCTCAATTCCTCTTGTCCTGTCACTTGTTACTTGGGAGAAGAGGCCAACACCCACGTGGCTACAACCTCATATCAGGGAGTTCTAGAGGGCAATAATATCCCCTCCAGCATCCTTTTCTCCAGGCTAAACACTGCCAGTTCTCTCAGCCTCTCTCTAGATCCTTCCTCAGCTCTATTGCCCTTCTTTGGACATGCTCCAGCACCTCAAAGTCTTTCTTGGACTGAAGGCGCCCAGAAGTGAACTCAGGATTTAAGATGTGGCCTCACCAATTCCAAGTCCAGGGGAGTGATCACTGGTTCTGCTGGTCCCACTGTTGCTGATACAAGCCAGGATGACATTATCCTTCTTGGCCACCTGAGAACACTGCTGGTTGGAGATACTTGTGGTTGGACAGTGCCTGGGGCAACCACCAGTAATAACTGATGTACGGAGTGAGTCTGTATTCAGACATCTCATCTGCAGTCGTGCCAGTTGTACAAACACAAAGTAAATGGTTGTGCCTACTCAGAGCCGTGTAAGTGGTTCTGACTTCTTTCTCGGTGGATGAGACATAAAAGTTGGCTGTCACAAACAGGAGGACTGGATGGAAGGGAAAAGGAAAAGCTTTTGGCTCACACAAACTGCAATAATACACCCCAGCTGTGTGCTCAGTTTTCAGTCCGTTGATAGCAGAAAGCAACACCAGCTCCAGTTTACTGCATAGACAATCTCTGATGTGACAGCCATGAATTTCACAGCCTCGTACAGCTTTTTCTCACAGCCTGCCTTTTTGTAGGATTTGTGCCACTTTGGAGAGTGGTTGAGGCCAGACTTGGTGCAGAGGCTGAGGAATGGTGTCATTTGGACTGGACCACTTCATTGTTTTCAGGGGGATGGAAATGGTCAAACTTAGCACTGCATAATGGATAACTGCAAGTCCTTGGAACTGTGGCAGCTGAGAGTGTGAATCCTTTCAATCCATTGCATTTTGGTTTTGCTAGAATCCAGGTTTGGTTAAATCACTGCGGGGTAAGAGCATGAGCAGACTGTTGCTGCAGGCAGGAAATGTGTTGTACCAAATCTGACTGGCAGAGGAGCTGCTCTGTTCTGGACCAGCAGCAGGATGATCCCTGCTGGAGGGAGGCACCCAAAGTGACTCAGGAGGTTGCGTTTGGGCAAATGAATTTTATTCTCAAAGTAACTGAGTCACAGGAAAATTCCTTGGTTTGCTTGAAGCACCCCACAGCACGTAAGACATCACGGTTGACAGGAGACATTTGACTGCCTAATGGTGGTTAGAGAGGAGCCAGAACATGGTGGGGCACGAGAATCTGGAGATGTCCTGTGTGTTATGATGTTTAATGTGATGTAAAACATGTTTCAAAATGTAAACCCTCACATGAAAACCTGATGCGTCCGGCTACTTTAGAACTTAAATCTTTAGAAGACTCATCTTTGCCTTCTCACCATATTTTAGCACTTCGAGCTTACTTTTCCTCATTGTCCCAGCAACTTTCAATGATGTGACAGGTATGAAAACTCCCAATTAATTTTAGGTAAGTCCTTCCACTAATTCCAATAAAAATGTAAATCACCATTAGCAATTTCTTTGCATGGCTGTATATGAAAAAGGAGAAGAATGGCACTGCTGTTTTAATAACCTAGAATGAAAATAAGGCCATACTATGCTGATCAGAGGTTTAAAATAAATGTACCTGCTCTAAAATCTAGGCAGCAGTTCACTGTACAAGTATGATATTTAATCACAGCAGGGTGGTCAGGCTTCTGGGGATGTTATAGCTGTGTTAAGACTAAAAATAGAGATGAGTTAGTACCAAAGTACCAACCTGCTTTTTCAATGATGTGTACTCAAATGTTAAGCACCCTAACCCAGTGCCTTAGAGACATGTGGCTTGAATATTTATTATATGCAAAGTGATAATAACGTTTCATGTAGTGAATGCCTCTGATAGAGCATTAGCTGGTGGTAGAGCTCTTGTTCACCTAGGGAAACAAACTCTTTAGATCAGTTTGAGCTGGGTTTTATACTCATGCAATCTGCCTGTCCTTGGGTGGCCTCCAAGCTGTGTGCAGAGCTTGAGGGGAGTTTGAACACTGAGCCAAGGTCAGGAGAATGGATGGAAAGCTTGGAAGAGAGAGGGGTGAGGTTGGCTGAAATCGTTCCCAAACTTGCTTTCCATCAAGCAGGGACAGGATAGCCACAATGTGCTCCTGTACAGGGAAAGCCATGCCTTTAGGCTCCCCGATCTGCCTCCTGCGGCCATTACCTCTGTGCGCAGCTTTTGGCAGGACCACAGGCTTGCAGGAGGTGCAAGATATCCTTAAGGAAAGATATCCTTAAGGACTGGAGCTGATTGCAATAAAAATCCTCCTCCAGGGAAGATGGAAGTACATTTGCCCCCTCTACTCTGAGGCAATCCTTAAACCTCTGTGTGCTCCTCTCCCCACCATGGTAGCAGAACGTTTGGGCTGCCTGACTGCAATTAGCACTTTGCTGCCAATACAAAGTGAGGAGCAGCACTTTGTTGATGGCTCATGAAATTATGTGGGATAGAGCAGAGCCATGTAGGTGGTTCTGACTGGAGCTGCCAGGACCAACTAGCAAAATGACTCTTTCTGCGGGAAATGAGGAAAGGGGGGTTTATTCCATGTTAAAAAGCAAATTACAAACCCCAAATTGCTCTTTTTTGGAGCCTTCATCTGGTATGTTCTGGTGGAAACAGAATTATACGTGTTCTGTCTGGCAAGGAACAATTTCATCTTACCACTCTACTTTTTCTGAGAGCTGGAGATAGGACCTGATTTGGGAATACCTTGAGGAAACTTCCAGGCCTTGGACATATAGTATGAGTCCCCATGTCTATGCAATGGGAAGCCCAAGGACTGTGCTTTAGTAGAAGTTTCTTACATCTTTCCAGAGGCGCTACTGGAGCCTCAGAAGGATTAATAAGACTAACTACCTGTGGGACCTGGGCTCAACACATTTATTGGGGAAGGAGCTAGCTGAATTCAATTCTGCTGTGATCATCCCCTCTTGTGTTTGCTTTGGCAGACCTTTTAGGGAACAAGCACATCACCACGTTGTTACACGATGACATTTCTCTCCTAAGGTTCTTTTAACTCAATAGTGACACTTAAGAGGCACTTTAGCACTTGCAAAGAACCACAAACATATTTAACTTGAGCCTGGTTGTCAGTTTTTCTGCCTGGTCTTTAAATGAATCTGGGTTTGTTTGTTGTTTACTACCTAATTTTTTTAATCTCTATGGTATGTCTTGTTGGGGAAAGGGAGGTTTTGTGTCTTCAATTGCATTTCAAAGTGAAGGTTCATGATCTCCAGTTGCATCATTTTTGTGCCTGTTGCTTTGTCCCATTTCTTGATGAGGACCACCCTTTAGTACCTGTAGACTGATTCTGTTTTGGTGTTTTGGGCTTGCTCCATTCTGTCCAGAATTTCCTACAGATCCTAATAAATCCCTACCCTTCTTCTCACAGCTTCTTTCAGCTTGGCATTGGGACTTTGCTTCTAATCATGCGTGTGGCTGACCCTGGGAATGGTTCAGAGGACGTTCCTGCTCTATAATTCTTACTGGCTACTCAGAGTTTGCTTTCAAAACCACATTTTCTCCCCTCCCGTAATTTGTGAGCCTTCACAGATTAAAATAGAATAGAATAGACTGTTTCACTCATAGGTGAGGGACCACAATGATCATCTAGTCCATCTGCAAATATTATCCCTGACCCAGCCTGCCTGCTAATGTAGTGAAATATACAGGAATGCATGCAGGAAAATGAAACTTCCTATCAGATTTCCACCTTTATTCTGGTTCACTGTGAGGCTTTCTGAGATGTTTTTTCAGTTTACTTGTTCCGCCCACCTCACTCCTCTCACCTCTGTGGATTGGGGCAGAGGGGAAGGGAGAGGAGTATTTTTCGTGAGTAATGAATGGTTCTGAAAACTCATCCCAGTTGGGAATGATACACCAACAGCATGCAACGTCCCAAAAGCATCACTGGAGAGACAGGAGTGCTCTAGCTGACTCTGAACTCCCCTTACAGGTGTTTAATCCTCTCTGTTGACCTGCACTGACTTGATTGCTGCCTAACTTCGATGGTTGAAAATATTCTGCTCTTGTTAAGCGTTACAATGGATGCCCAAAGTAATCATTTTATACATGGCCCTTTCTTCCACAGCAGTAAGTGGGTATTTTAGAATTCCTGTGTCTAATGGATGTTATTAGGATACCATGAAGTGCTTTGCTGCCTGTCTTAGAGGAGCTGCATAATAGTTGAGATTGATGTGTGTTGACAAAAGAGATCATACCCTGAATTATTATTCATATTACAGTGAGATGTAGAGTGCTCAGCTCCATTGTGTTAAATCATGTATGAAGTTAAAACAAGAGAAGATTGCTGCTTTTTGCAGCCTTGGAATAAAACAAGCAAAGGATACAACAAAGACAGGAGGAATGTTACCTGGTGATGATGAGATAATCGTGGTCACTGTGATTACTGGACTGTTGAAAGAATGTCCTCATTTTTCATGTCAGGAACTATTTGCAGAAATTTTGCAGTAGAGTTTTTAACATAACAAATTAAAATGGAGTTCTTCTGTACTCACAGGGAACAATTCACAAAAGGGAAGTATCTAAATTTGTTAAATAAATTATTCATTTGGAATTAATTGGCAGCCTGACTTATTCTGATGACCTTCACAGCACTGAGGTATGAACTCATAGCTCAAAGACAATCAGGAACAAATTTAGACTTAACTGAGGAACAGCATTCTCCACTTAAATGGGGTATTTCAGTGTATCTTCCAGTGTGACCTCACTCACAGCAATGTGATGTCACTGCAACTTCATTACTTTTCAAATTAACAATTTTCATGAGCAGATGAACAATAAAGACTATTTTCCTCTGGTTTAGTAAGGGGAAGTAGATTTCTTGCATTTTTACTAAGAATCAGGCCAGATTGCAATGACTGATAGGATCTCACTCAGAGGCTTTCTAGACAGTCAGGCAATTGAGACACAAATTTGTGCTTGTATTCACTTACACAGCACAATGGCTTCAGCCTTGTTTTCTTGAGAAATCAGACAGAAAATATCAAAACCTCCCCGCTATTTCTTCCAGTCCTCGTAATTTTATTCCTCTCCTGTGCAGTGTACCTGGTAGTCATTTGAGTGACTGAATTTTCTACCTTCTTTGTAAGCTCTCTTACCATGAGAAGTACAGACTTCATGCCTTGCACTCACATTTGTCCTGCGTTTTTGCGACATGCTTCTTCTCGAATTAAGTGTCTGAAGAGTAGCAATAAAGAAGAAAAGAATAAGAGGAGCATGGTCTCATCTCAAATTCTAAATAGATTTCAAAGGAAAAGGTGAATCAAGGGTGAATGAAGGGTAAATAAAGGGTGAGAAATGAAGAAAACAGTCTGGATTTGAGGTTAGGATTGTGTCAAGTCACCCAGTAGTTTTCTTATGGGAAAACTGGGCATCAACAGTGTAATGTACTTCCTAGTTTTTAAATGTAAACTAGCACTATAATCGTAGAACTGGAGATGGCTATAGTATTTAAAGAGCTTGCAGAGAACTGGTTGCAATGACAATGGTTGATGTTATCAGCAGAGTTCCTCAAAGACACATTCTGAGACTAAGCACGCTTGATCCTTTTTCAGATAGGAGAGAAGATAAGCAAGGCATGATTCAACCACTGGTTTTGGTGACAGGTCCCACTTGTTGTGCTGCTTCTGATCAGCACCAAGACAGTTGTGAAGGACTGCAGGGGGAGGCAGAACTGGGCACAAGGACTGTGTGTGTCACAGGTTATTCCATATCAATGTCAAATGTGCATTCCACAAAGCTCCTGCTTGCTGTGACCACCCCTCACCATAAGCATTCACTAACTGTAAGGGCACTGTAAAACAGAACTAGGAATTGGTAGTTATTCCTGCAACAGACCTCCACTTAGAGGTTTAGGGAACATTTCACTATGTCTGTCACTCCGAATTAATTATCTATAGCCCTTCTTTTTCTGTTCCATCCAATTAAGGGAGTCAAACAGTCCAGAAGAGAGACATGCATAGAAGGAAAATAAGCTTTCTCATTTATGTGAGAATAATACAAGAAAGTTATTAAATGTTATTTAAGTTGTGTATGCAAATGGATTGTTGCCACCACGGCTTGCATTCAAAATGGTTTGTAACAACTGTAACAACTCTCGTTTTTACCTCTCACTGATGTCTATGCTTTAATTTGACCACTTCTTTTACCTTGCCGTTACAGACCAGGTCTAGATTTTGGCCTCAAACATTCCCTGTTACAGAAAAATCTATTTAATGCTGCTATGTTTTATTAGCTCATGTGAACCATTGTATAACTGCTTCCTCGGTCTACATTAAGTGTGGGAATGTTGTATAAGTTGCACTAAAGCAGGAGCTCTGGCAAGAGTTGTCACTTCCACTAGACATTCTCTGCCTTCCCCTTGTGTAATGTGCCTCAGTCTAGTGCTTGAAGTTCAGAACAGAATAGCCGAAATAAAAGGTTTATTATAGCATTTTGGGAATTACTGCTGCTTTCTGCATCTTCAGTTCCTCCCTTTGGGCTCTTTTCCTTTTGTGCTGTTTTTCCTTTGTTGTTTGAAAGGGCTGGTGTTTACGTACACAGTCATGTCTTCTCAAGTATGCTCAGGGAAGGAACTTCCACCAGCTCCCTTGAGAGCGAGTAAGAAAAGTCCTTCTCTCCAAGCAGTGACTTTCAGAAAGCGACTGGAAATTTCCCCAATGTCACCTTGTTCATCCTTGCCCACAAGAGCTTTAATGCTGTAAAATCTGCCTCTGAAATATGACAATCCATGACTGTCTTTCTTTTTTACAGATTACCTTTTCCATAAATATTACTTCTCTTATCCCAGACCTCCCCCCATTAACAGCTATTAATGTCTTAATAACGCTGGCATTCACTAGGAAAATGCACTTCATCTTCTATCACATTCTCACATCCAGATCAGAAT
The DNA here is from genome assembly GCA_013398855.1 of Mohoua ochrocephala. Lineage (NCBI taxonomy): Eukaryota > Metazoa > Chordata > Aves > Passeriformes > Acanthizidae > Mohoua > Mohoua ochrocephala. The sequence goes on along the minus strand of VZTA01016554.1, from coordinate 90,092 downwards.
GGATCTTTTCTTTTTAGCTTCAGAGAAAAGATTTTTTTTTCCAGGAGATGCTTGCTATTCAGAGATTGTATTTCACCTTGCAATCGAAAGGGATTTAATGATCCATTTATAATAATTAGAGCTGTCGTGTTTTTTTACTTAATACATTTTGTGAATGACTAACTGCAACACCTCCCAGCTGGCCCCAGCAATGCTTGATGGGGCTCTTTGCTCCACCAGGCCTGGAAAGTTTCATAAAAAGAGTAATTTCAAATAATGAAAGTTATAAGGGTAATGAGTAAGACTTTATATGACACACCTATTCAAATCATTTGTCATGCCATGGAATTTCTGGAATAGAACTATCAGAATGAAAAGTGTTATGCTGTCTTCCACAGTTCAGTGTTTTATTTACTCTATGACCTTATTATTCAATAACATTTTAGGCCTACCAGACCTAACACAACTAGAAATTGTAGCCTCAGGCTGCATTTGCCAGTTAAATAGCATGACTGTGTTATACCAGGGGAGTCCATAATGGTATAATAGCTTCATAGCCAGACTAAAATGTAATTAATCATCTATTAAGAACTGGAAAATAACTGTAATTGGTCATCCTGTGTAGCAGGAGCTGGTTAGGCAGAGAATGAATGAGTTTAATGTTCAGTCATTTCTCTCACCACTTTACCTAAAAATCTTACTGTAGTCATTTACTCATGCATTTATTCATCTTTTCATTCATTCATTTATGCTCAGTGTCAGCTAAGCATCAGTCTCTTGATCTTGAAATCTTTGCTTTCTTTTATTTCTGGAAATTTTCAACATGTTACATAGGCTTGTACTTAAGCACTTTGATGAATGGAATAGGGAAGTGCTAATGGAAGAATAACTCTTTACCTGATTAATCACACTCTAAAATTCAAAGGAAAGAATAATTATAAAAGGATGCCAGTGTAAAATATGAATGCCAAGTGGCTTTATCAGCACCTAAGGCATGCCAAACCCTGCTGGTTGCCTTCTTGATAAAAAAAAAAAAAGTCTATTTCCTTCTTCTGGATTTCAGTAGTAATTGAATTGACAGAGTGTCAAACTTCTCTAATGATGCAAGAAACACTGGGAACTGACACATGCATTGTAAAATGTGTAGGGAATTGGATAAACTGGGGGTGAATGTGGGTTGTATGAAAAGGAGCAGTAACTTGTTTCAACAGGGAGGTTGATCCGTTTCCAGAACAGATTAGGTGATGTGTGTGTCCTCCTGCAGGAGGTTTGTGGATCTGGAGACTGAACAGATCCTTCCAAGGCCTGTCTTACCGAGAAGGAAGGGAAGGAAGTCCCGTATTTGGTCACAAAGCAGGAGTAAAACTTCAGCAGTAGCATCTTGAACACAACTGTGGAGCTGAGGTTTTAGTAGACAGAGAGAAAACTTTTCTGAGGTAAGGGACACACGTGCACCTGGACATCTGCTAGCTGTGTGGATTCTGAAGAAAGGTGTGTCCTGGAGGAATTGCCAGAGCAGATGCAAAAGTTTTCAAGAATTCAGCACAGATCTAACAAGAAAACCAACACTCAGATATTTTAATGTTGCAGTAGGTGCTCAACATGCATATTAATGTGGGGTGTCACTGGATCCTTCAGGCACCGCTGGGACACAAAGAATAACCACAATGCAAACAATGGGAGGCACCAGCAGACTTTGTTAGAATGGGGGGCAGACTTTATTAGAATTTTCAGGCACTGTCTTACACTCTGCCAGTCTTAAGCAGATGAGCATAAATTGAATTTCATGCTAACTTGCTTTGGGCAATGAGCACCCGAATTTTTAATTAATTTTTAGTGAATTAAGGTAAGGTGATTATTTTTCTTTTCAACAAAAATGTTTTGATAGCATTATTAATCTGCTCCATGGTCTGAATATATGACAGGCAATGTTGATGGTGTCATTAATGATACTGATGAAATAACTGCATGGTGGCTGTGAAGGCTGGCAAAACCACTAATAATTAAATTGTTTGGTATAGAAAAAAGTGGTAAAAACCCCAGAACTCAAGGATTTAGAAACAACTAGATGAGGATGGGAGGAAAACCACTGGAGCTGGAAAGAAGAATGAAACTTTTTACTGTGAGGGTGGTTGAATACAGGAACAGTTTGCCCAAAGAGGTGGTTGAGTCTCTATCCATGGAGATATTCAGCCCCCAACTGACCATGTCCTTGAGTGACCTGCTTTACCTGTCCCTCCTCTGAGCAGATTGATTGGACTAGATGATCTCCAGAGGTTCCTTCCACCTTCCAACTTCAACTAATCTGTGTGATTCTGTATTAAATTATGGTTGCATAGAAACCTTCACTTGTGATGTTTGCTCATTTTTCAGTGCTTGATTTAATAGCACTCTGGGTGTTTTACTGTCATGGGTATGTGTGCATGGCTAGGGATGGGGAATGTGGACATGAACACATGCATAAAAAAAATTAAAATAGGTGGTGCAGTATAACATCTGACATAAAAATTGCACATCAGGCTTGACTGCCAGCCCTGTGACGGTTAATTTTTTTTTCCACTTAGGACAGAGAGTGGGGACAACTCTGATCTAGAAGGAAGAAAACCAAGAGATTTTTTCCAAGATCTGATTTCTGACCTACAGCACAACCATGCAGAATCCTCTGAGTTTATACTGTCTATTGATAATGCCGGAAAATCAGCATGTGTGCACGGAGTAAGATATCTGCACATGAGGGAAATGCCAAAGTACCTGGTATTGACTTGATCTTCCATCCTCTGTGGATGAGAGGAGAAAGGAATCGCTCTAAAAGCCATGTTGGTCCATTCACCACATCAGGATCTGCTTGAGGAAAGGTTTTGTTTTTGACAGATGTCATGAGATAAGGGCTGAGGGGAGATGGCAGGCACTGCCCCACATATTTGTGTGTATGGTGTTTGGGTTGCTCTAGCCTGTCCTTGCATCCTCATCCAGATCCCCAGGGAACTGAGCAAACAGCTGGCTCAAAAAGGGAACTAACTAGTCAAATAATTTTTCAAAGACAGACAGCTGAGAGGATGTCCCGTAAGCTCCATCACTTTTTCTCTTCTAGAGAACCTGTTCAAATCTAGAGTGGATCAATGCTGACCAAATTGTCTTCATCTGGGGAGAAAATGAATGCATGACTAGGTCCTGTTTTAATGGAGATTCTGTGTCTCCATACAGAGATTGCTGCTCCCATCTATCATTCCTATCAATCTTTACCTGACCACAGAGAGAGATTTGGGTGCAGGGAATGTATTCATACAGTCTATGTATTTTGTTCTTTGGGATATAGAAAAAAAAGGGTAAGAAATGCATTTCCTGGAAGTAGACAAATGGCATAAAAATAGAAGAGAAGAGAAAAGAAAGGAGGGTTTATACCTTCTGATTTTTTTTCCTGTATTTTTCTGGTGAACTTTGAAAAAATGGCTGAATATTTTTCATCTTCAGAGACATGAAAAGTACTAAAAGGAATGATAAACATGTCCAGAAATAAAATTTAAAAAAAAAATAAGAAAAAGAAGCTTCAACAAAATTTAAAAAATGCGAACAAAAGTCTTGAGAATTTCAGGAGAGACTTTTAGCATTAGTATTTTTTTTAAAATTGGGGTCAAGGAAAGCAAGTATTTTTCAGGTACAGGAAAGAAATAGAACTTTAACTCATATAGATGAGAATGCTGCATGAATAAGGGACAAAAAACTGGCAGAACATGGGATCTGAGTGCCAAAGTCACAAAGGAGATAAGGAATAAACGGCAGCATCTGCAGACCGGCTCAGTGCCATAGAAAGAGAGACAATCCTGAATTTGAATGGGGAACCAGATTGCAGAAAGAGCCTCATCTGGTCTTCTGCAAACATTCAACTTTCAAAAACCAACAGAGCTGTGAGTTTCCATTTGGTTTTATTGTCATTCCCAGTGAATAGGGAGAGGGAAAATGGCAAGAGAGGGAACGAGGATGGTACAGAAAGCTTTTAGAAAGTACTTGGACAGTCCTGAGGGCTTTGGAGTCAGACGAGAAGGGAGTCTGAGAAAAAATAGAGCAAAGTATATCTTGTCAGTTGAAAGTAGCTTTCACAGAATCATAGGAGAGAGAAAGGCAGAGAGAGGAAGGATGTGCAGCTTGTTCTGGTGAAGATGTGGAGCCTAAGCTGGCTGTCTGGGAAAGCAGTGCTACCTGTTCACGATATTACAGAATTTTAGGCAGGAACAAAAACAGAAGGAATAATGTTTTCCAGCCTCAAAGAAGGCTGGGTGTCCGAAGAGAGATCTAAGGAGAGCTGTGATCTGTTATGTTGAACTAGTCATCATTAACGACCAGGCTGATTTAAAGCTGTTAGCAAGGATGTGCCCAGGAGCTAGGGTGGTGTGAAACATGAGTCGAGATTACAGTTTTCACAAAGAAAAAGGAGAATGAAACCTGATGGGACACAAATCACGGGCTGTGGAAGAGAAGCCATGGGGTGAGGACAGGGAGGGCGGACCCTGAAGCAGGAGAGGTGTCTGAAAATCCCTTGAAAGGGAGAATAGTAAAAATAAAGTAGAAGGAGTGGCTGTTTATATCAAAGGAACTTTACAATCATATATGCAGAAATGGAAAAAAATAATCTTAATTCTGTCCTTGTACAATAATCTTCCAAAATATGTAGAAAAACAATAGCATTAAAAGCAAAGAAAATGAGAAAGAGTAAAGCATGGAGTGAATATTCATTAAACGAAGAAAAAAAATCTTGTGCCATTAGAGATTTGCACAGAGTTGGGCTGTTGTCCTCCTGCTGTAGTTGCTACAGTTCTTGGACTGAAGTCCAAAACAAAAGCATAAAAGGAAGATCCAGCCAAACTACAGCTGGCAGATGATTGCATATTCCTGGCAGACTGCTGTGCCTCGCTTGCATTTTCTTTACAACCTTCACCAGCAGCTACTTCAGCCTCTCCAGTAATGAAGATGTGACTCTCTCATTTACACATATTGAAGCTGTTCCATTTTAACATAAATAATTAATTATTCATTGGAGTAGGAATTAGGAGAAAGTGTCCAGTATCCCAGGTGAATGCCCAAACTACTGCATTATGGAGAAATTCCCATTTTCTCTTGATCATTAGGTCTTAATTCAGCTATGCAAAGCAGAGCAGTGTCAACGGAAGTAAATGAAATGGCTCTGTCCCAAATAACCACACAAAGCACTGAGGAGGGCATCTCCAGAGAAGGTGAAAAGCCTATGTTCATTTGAAGCAGAGCTTTAACGCTTAAGAAGATGTAGCCACATGAGCACAGAGTTTTCTCGAGCCAAGTTTCTTCATTTACACCTGGGGCACCAATTGGTTAAATTACAAATTTGCTCATCCATAGAAAATCAAAATGTCTGTGTGAAGGGCTGCCTTCTGTCACAGAACTTGCCTTTCATTCTTAAAGAATTTCTAAGAAAAAGAGGAGAAAGCATAATTCATGGAGACTTACAAGCCACCTGCAGAAATATCAGCAACTTCTGTCTGCTGACTCTTTTTCACAAATGAAGAATATGGGCTTAAAAAAGAAACAAAATAGCAGGATATAAGTTAGTCAGGGTGATACTGCTTTAAATATCAGTGTTTCTTGTGCCAGTTGTACCTCCCAGTGCCTTGGTACATTGCCTAGAGAACTGTGAATACCTTTGCAAAAGATAGACTAAAGGGCAGAACAAATCAGGTAATTTACACATTTAGGCTAGTCAATTAAATAAGGTCATGTAAAACTTACATCAACACGCCTTTGATTAGCATTTTGAGGAGAATCAGAGGTAAAATCACTATTGCTGTGAAAGCCGACTCTTTGGGAGCATGAGTCACTGAGAGATTGGTACAGAGTGCTTCTATGGGATGGCACAGCTGAGAAAAAGGCCCTGGGGGTGCTGGTTGGCAGAGGCCGAACGTGAGCCGGCGTGTGCCCAGGTGGGGAAGGAGGCCGGTGGCCTCCTGGCCTTCTGTGTCAGCAGTAGTGTGGCCAGCAGGATCGGGGCAGTGATTGTCCCTCTGTGCTGGGCACTGGGGAGGCCTCAGCTCGAGAGCTGTGTCCAGTTCTGGGCCCCTCACTGCAAGAAAGATCTTGAAGGGATGGAGTGAGTCCAGAGAAGGGCAACAAAGCTGGGGAAGGGTCTGGAGAGTTCTATGAGGAGGAGCTGACGGAGCTGGGAGTGTTCAGTCTGAAGAAACGGAGGCTCAGGGGAGACCTTATCACCCTCTAGAACTCCCTGCAAGGAGCTGTAGCAAGGTGGGGGTGGATCTCTGTCCCAGGCAACCAGTGACAGACAGGATGAGAGGAAAAGGCCTCAAGCTGTGCCTTGGGGGAGGTTCGGTTTCGATATTAAGAAGATTTTTTTCACTGAAAGCATTGTTAAGCATTGGAACAGGGAGGCAGTGGAGTCACTATCCCTGGAAGTGTTCAAGAAACAGCTGGCATGGCATTTAATGTTATTGTTTAGTTGATGTGGTGGTGTCCAGTGAAATGTTGGCCTTGATGACCTTGGAGGCTGTTTCCAACCTTAGTAATTCTATAATTCTGTGATGGTTAAGATCAATGGCATAATTTGAATGTACCACCAGTACTTCGAGGTCTGTCAGATACCTGTGCCTTTCCTTCCCCTTTTTATCCTGGGTGAAACTGAGAGGTGCTGGATGTTTGTTGTCAGGTCTGCTTCGATTTTGCAGCTTTTGAGGAACATGAAACAAAGAAACCTGCACATTTCTATAAAATCCATCAACCAAGTTCATATTGGAATTTGTATCCCTCTTGCCTGATGATCAGGGTAGAAAAATTTTCAGAAGGTTACCTTTATTTTTTAAATGCATTTGCTGTTGCACATACCTCCCACACTTTTGTTTTCTGTTTCTCATAACAGCCTACAAAGCTTTCATCAGCCTTCCATTGCTGTGTTCATTTAGGGCTGCCCCATGTGGTGTAGATGCTTTTTTCAGACAATGCCAGTGACAAAAAAATGAGATTTGATGATGAAGGCAGTCAAGCAAAGCTTTAGCAGTAGCTTGTTACTTCTGGGTTATGGTACAAAAGAATTGATAACACACCCACGTTTTAGGATAAAAGGAATCCTTTTCTCAGAAATAAAATCACAGTGATTTTATGCATTTTACACTTACTGTTGACTTTGAATACATGATACCCAACAAAACGATCGCCCTGAACCCACTAAATGGTCATGCTGGGGGTTACAAAAATCAGTTGGTTAGGTGGTGTTGTGGGGGAAGAGAGAAACAGCTTTACCCTCTGCAAAAATGAGGATACCTGGGAGTGCTCTCTCAATATGGGAAGTCGCTTTGCAAGAGAAAATTCTTGCACACCACAGTATCAGGATATTGCTGGCTGCGTGACAAGCTTTGGAAATAGTTTTAAACATCGTCCAGAGCTGACTGCTGCATGCAAATTTATCTAATGCACGCAAGGAAATGCTGTCAAAGAGATGGCGTGTGTCCCTCTTCCGTGTCGAGCAGCATCCTACGCGCTGGTGTGGGATAAAGGAACTTTTCCACTCTGTACCGTGAGCTGGCGGGTGAAAAGGCACTTAGGCTGCCTGAAGTGAAAGGCTTTTAGTTTTCTTTTTTTCTTCATCTACTGAAGCATTTGCTAGCTTAGTCTGTTTATGGTCACACTTTCTATGAATTTTTCATTATAAACAGCTAAAGGTTTAATAAATAATTAATTGCTTCTATAAGCATCTTACAGACACAAGCACCTGGATAAGAAGCATTTTTAATTATGAAAAACTGTGGTATGGGCAACATATTGGGCTGCTGGGCTTTCTAAAAGCTAATTTCAGAATGCCTATTAAAAGATAAGTTATAAATTAACCCTTTATGTGTAATCTACAAGGAATATTTGAGTAAATTTATTTTCAAAATGAGCATTACAAGGATTTGGGGCAATTTCTATAGGTTTCTTCTTTGTCCGACCATGAAAACAGCTGTGAAGGCTCTGGTTTGTAGCCAATTTCAGATCCAAGTTGGCTGTATGAGCTCTGAGCTGCCATGGGACTGGGAGTGCTGTGAAAATTTGCATTGTAGCTCTTCGGAGTTGTACATCCTGTAGAGGTTCTGGGGGTTAAACAGCTGAGGTCTTGGTCTGGAGAGAGAGGAACAGCTCTGGTCTTCCCATGGCACTGCACCACTCAGAAAATGAGAAACGGAAACAATCCTTTACCCTGTTTGTTCTCCCTCACTGCAACCGGCTCCACTTAGTCACGCTTCTCTGTGAAACCTGGGAACTGTCCTAAATAAACAAAAATCTCGTGACAGCAAAGCAAGTGCAAAGAATTAGATCACAGGAGGAAAAAAAGAAAGTTCTCCTAGAGGAGGAACCCAAACCAATCCCAGCTAGAAGTCTGTCTCAAGAATCCTTCTGCCACAACCAAAATCTTTGATTGACATAGACTTAGACAAATGCTCAGTTCACTCCTCGATCCCGTTCAAAGGGGGATGTGGTGAACTCAGTCCAAAACAAAAGTTTGCTGCCAAACTTTTAAAAAAGTGTTTAAAAAGTAAATTATTTTCATAACGTAAATACATAGCACATCAATTACGTAAACTGAGGGTTTCACAAAATAATTTCAAAGTCTGCCTGCACTATTGTGAATCTGTTCTATAACAACCACTTGTTTCTATATCAAACCGTGAAGTTGTTTAAAACCATTTTGAAACAAAACTGTCCTGCCTGTCTCACTTACCCAAATGCATCAAACTGAAAAGCACAAAGAATACCAAACCAAACCCAACTACAGATCTAGCCCAAAATCCCTCCTGCCACAACCAAAGTCTTTGATAGACAAAGACTTAATTTAGCACTGATGCTAAGTTCACCCCCTTGCTCACACTCAGAGAGGGAATTCAGCACAGGCACACCCATGGGAAAAAGACAGTAGCTTTTTCCAGGGATTCTTTAACTCTCTGCGAGGGTGAGGAGGAACTGGCACAGGTTGTGCAGAGAAATTCCTGGAAATGTTCCAGGCCAGGCTGGATGGGGCTTTAAGCAACCTGGTCTAGAGGAAGGTGTCCCTGCCCATGGCAGGGGGGTTGGAATGAGAAGATCTTTAATGTCCCATCCAAGCCAGACAATTTTGTGATTCTCTCTCCACACTAACCCAGGGTTTCTCTCGTGTGGAACTCCTAAGATTCTATAGTTACATGGAAGGGGCAGGGATTAGAACCCCTTTCTGGTGTCCTTGATTGTGAGATCAAAGCTGTAGGTTGTGGTAAACCAAGGTGTCCTTGCACGTTTTGAGTGCCTGCAGTGGCTTCAGCCTCATCTTCTTGTGGACTGGATTTTTCTTTTATAATCAATCTCCTTCATACATTGATAAATGGAGGCTGTTTGAAAACCTAAGGAGAAAAAAGTATAAAAAAAGAGAAAAGGCTCCTCACATGTTTGAAAAATTGCTTCACAGTCCAACAGCCTCCTCTCCCTCCTCCATCCTCCTCCCATGGCTCTCAGCACATTGCCTGGCTGCATTATTCCCGGTTCAGCTCCCTGCCCCCGTGCTAGGGCCGGTCACCTTGTGCAAAGTCAAGTGGCTGCAGAAGTCACGCGAGCGGGTCAGTGCCTGGGCTCTCTGCTCTCGGGGGACGGATCCTGCACAGAGGCTTGGCTTGGGCTTGCTTGGTGTTGGAGCTTCCCTCAGCATCTCTCCTGCCTGAGCTAAAAACATGGGGCCAGATTGATGGGGGTGTCAGAAGTACATTTTCCCAGAGGTCAACTAAATCCTGGTAATGATGCAATGCTGCAGTGCACTCCTCCTAATCCAATCAAAGAGCACGCTGGTTTAGGTCTTATCAAATGAAGTTCAAGGTAAGCATGTGAAACGTGGCTGCTCCTCAGCTGCTGGCAGCTTTCCTAAAAGCTGAGAATCAGATCAGAGCAAGAAAAAAGCCTCCCATCTCCAAAAAGAAACTTTCACACAGACATACACTTGGAAAAAAGATGATACTTGAGTTCAGTTTTCTTTGCCAGGCTTCTTTGTTTTCCTTTTTCTGATTTTAAAGCCTATTTGTTCTGGGTCCAGATTATTTCTAATACTGCTGATTAATTTTGGTGCCTCATTTCATGGGTTGAAACCCACGTCTGGAGTGGGAACTCCTGATTTGTTCTCAGGCTCAGTACATTGGGAAACTCAAGACCTTTTAAAAAAAACTCATATTGAGTGTCTGTGGCAGGGCATATCACCCCTCTCCCCACCACGGGTGGCTGGTGCAGATAGGAGAGATAACCCAGGCGGGCAAGGCCCAGCAGGTATCATCTCCTGGCGCAAAAAGGTCTGCCAGCTTAACAGATGTGGGAAGAGATAAAAAACATAGGTGACCAAAAGGCCTGTTTTTACACTATAAAAGTACTACAGTTTATCACGGAGGCAGAAGTCTCTTACACACTCCTTTGGAATGTGCAAGACGAAGCTTGGACACAACTTCGTGGCTACTTTTCCAGAAACTGAGGGAAAGGATTCCATGTGTGCCCCTTCAACAATTTGGTGGTAAGAAACATTGGATCCTAAGTTATACTATTTCTTAGCTAGCTGTAAATTTCATGGTACCTTTAACCCCATGTGTATAATACTAGTATTCCCCTTTTGTCTTATTCCTGTGCAGTAATAGTCTGGTTTAAGTCTTATGTCTGTTAGTTTTGTGTCTATTAAATAAATAATCCATTCTATAATAGACCGAATCAGCCGTTATTAAAGAACTTGTGAATGAGAGTGGGTCTTGGGGTGCTGGCCACCTCAATAACTCGACTGCCTGCTGCCAGAGACCTGGGCAAAAGGCAGGGACTTAGTTAAACCCACATCATCCATTCATAACACTGTCCAAAAGTTAACATGCCAGAAAACATTGTTCATTTCTGGAACTCTTTGGTCTTTGCCTTTGAATATGGTGCTAATAACACCAAGGCTCAGGTTCAATCCCTGTCCAGGCCACTCACTTAAGAGTCGAACTCAATGATCATTGTGGGGCCCTTCCAACTCAGAATCTTCTGTGCTCTTTGCTCATTTAAGGCATTGATGTTTAAAATATTGGATCAGGGAATATAAGTCTTTGTATAATTAATCTGGTATTGAGGAAGTACTGCAATATTTCTTCTGGATAAATTTAATCCATTGAACAGTAAATGCACCGGCAAAAATTCACACAGTTATTGACCTGATTTATTCCTTATTAAATATTAATTGCAGTTTCTTCATCATATCCTATTGAAGCTGCCCAGCTGTGTGAGAGATATATACATATTTATCTTTTACATAATGCCATGCAGAGAGCACACAGAATTGATGGACACACCCGTTATTTCCTATGCAGAACACCTGAATAAAGCCAAATTAGAGGTACCTTAAAAACCTATCTGCTACCCAGTTTAACCTCACCCAAAAGAGATTTTTCTTGCTTTGGAGAGTGGCTGCCCCTCTCTTCTTTCTGCATGTTCTGGTCCCCAGTGAAACACCTTGCATTGAGGTCACTTAGTTTCTGTGGCTGAATTTTCAGAATTAGGCTTGCAGTGAGCAGGGTGTTGTGGACCTTTCTCAGGTGCTTCCAGGATATGGTCAACTCTTAATTACCTGTGAGGGGATTACTCAGGATGGATTAACTCTGCTGTGGCTGCAAACCACTGAGGCCAGACCTGCCCGAGCTGGCTCAGATCTGCAGCCAGCAGGACTGTGCTGGCTCTGTGCTGTGGCTCTTTGCGGGTCTGAGCTCCCCTGGGATGTCCAGCTGCTTCAGGAAGGTTAAGCTTTAGCCTTGTTTGGTTTCTCACTTGCGTGTTACCTTGCAGAATAAGGATACTACTGCAAATCATTGTCATGGAAATGAGTTAATAGTATTGAAATCCAGCTAAACCAAACTAATTAATACAAAACCTGCTTTGAAGGAAAATGAAGTTATAAGCTAATTATTTAGGACTTGATTCTTTCTGTTTCAGAACCCCTGACTTCAGTTTTCTCAAGCCTAATATTCTCATCTCCTGGTTTACAAGCACTTTCCAAGTTCCTGCAGTGTTTTTGCACTGGTGTGATGTATAAGAAGTGAATCAGCTCCTCTCTGATTTATTTGACATTCCCAGCTCCGCCTGAGCAAGTGTTTCTTTGGAATCTGTTTGCTCTGAGTAAACTATGCTCTTGCCAGTGTTACTGAAGGGATTTGTTGACTGGGAAATGCAGCTATTTCTTTCACACTGATTGCAACTCTTGCTAGTCACTGTTTTGAACTGTGTTTTGTTTTCTGAAGAGCTCATTACCCTGGCCAAGCCTTTTGCTTCACTCAAGTGTAGCTTGCAAGTCTGCTATGTGCATCTCAGTTATTTCATAGAATATCCTGAGCTGGAAAGGTCCAACAAGGGTAGTTGTTTGTTTTGGTTTTTTGTTAGCTTGTTATTCAATAATTTTTATTTTCTTCAGAGCTATAGAAGGGTTGACCATGGCAGCTCTGGTCATCCCAGGGCTACACCTGAATGGTCATAGAGCAGTGGATAATACGCCAACCTCCGTTGTCCATCCAGACATGATCCCTTTTGAACACATCTGGGCACTTTCATGGATGTTCCAGAGGCAACAATCATAGAATCATAGATCAGCAAGCTTGGAAAAGATGTCCAAGATCATCACGTTCAACCAACCAGACTAGATCTTCCATCTTCTGGTCTGCTGTACTCCCCCACTGCTGGAGTACTCCAGCCTCAGCCACAGGAGTCCGGGGGAACCAGGGATCAATCCTGTGGTCCATCTGAACAATGCCATGGTGGTGGCAAAGGGCAGGAAGCTGTAAAAGCAAGTGTTAATTCAGAAGTGTTAATTCACTGCTCCTTCAGAAGGGCAGTGCAAAGCACTTGTGTTAGGAAGGAGCCCCAGATTAGTCTTTGAACCAGACACTCCTCTCTTCCTTGCACGGTTAACAAAGCACAGTGTGTCCTGCTAGGAGAGGAGCTACATTAGATGCTACAATTGTTTTTATCTTTTCCTAAAATTTGACTCTATCAAGGAATGAACAAACGTGTCCCAAAATCTGAGAAATCTGAGGGGAGTTGATTTCAGTAAAGCTTGTTTGTTTGGAGCTGTCTTTTCAAGAAATGTTTTCTTTGGTGACATTTAGTTTTCTAAGTATACTCCAGAGTGAAAGATGGGATTTTTAGGGAAGGAATGCATTTAAAACTAATTTTTACCCTGATATATTCCACTGTAACATCTTTTGCCTGGTATAAGACCCAAGAGCAGGCACAGCAAGTCAGAAGCCCCCTCTCATTTTTTAGGAAATAGACATTATGGTAACACAATCTCTGGTTTGTTCTTGGGAGAAAGTAGCTGGGACAGCTTTAAAATACTGCAATAGCCATTCATGCACATGATTTAAATCAGCCCGTTCTGCTGACAAGATGAAACCCACAGGAAATGGTTTTTACTTGCTCTTTAAGTAGATAATTTGGGGAGGAGACGGGACGTGAAATAAGGGAATCTGACAGGAGCAGCAGTTGAGATGGTGACAAACTTCATAAAAAATATGTTCAGTAGGCATTCAGAAATAAGGAATTCTTTACTTACAGAATAAAGATGACATTTTCAGATAATATCCCTTGAATGCTGATTTTTGTTTAGTGTTATTTTCTGACAATTTTGTGTGTGAAAACTTCCTTACCTGCTCCCATTTTTACTAATTCTTTGAGTCACACGGTAGGAAAAAGGTGACAAGACTTGAATTCAAGGAATAAAGGATGAGTGTGGTGCAGAAATTACCCATTTCTCAAGGCCACATACAATAGATTATCCAAAAGATTAGAGGAGTATCCAAAGCATGCTGAGTGGGGAGGGGTCTGTCTTCCCTGTGCTCAGCATGCAGCTGTCCAGAGCAAGCCAGCAGAAGATGATGACAAGAGGGATTTTAAAATCCTGGCTATCCAGCGCTTGATTCAGAGCTGCACAGAGGCACCTCTGTTCCCTCTGAATCCAGCCTTCATTCATCCCTTGAAAGTGTTACAGCTCCTTCCTGGCTTTTCATTGTGCTCAGCCAGGTGATGTCTTTCTGATTTCTCCATTTTGATTTGCAGGGCTCCCTCCGAAGTGCAGACGTAGAGATTTCGGACATGAGGGAGAAAGAAGGGAAAGGACCTTTCTTCACCCAGGGATGTGGGGCTGGAAGGATATTTATTTCTACACAGGTCAGGATTAAGCACATCTTTATCTCATCAGTAATATATATCTCTCATCAGTGATATTCATCTGTCTAACCTGTTCTTTAAAAGCTCGGTAGAAGGAACTCTCCAATTTTTCTGAGGGATTTCTTCTGCCCTTCATTAGCACAATCTGTCAGTCTAATGTGAAACATTTACTCTGCAAATTTTTCTTCCTTGATAGGCCTCTTCCATAACCTTGTATGGGCTGGGAGACCATTGATATATCTCTCCCCATATCATGATTTCCTAAACAAAAGCAAGCCAGTTTTCCCACAGGCCATTTTTAAATGCTATCCTTGCTATTTTCCTCTGGACTCTCTCTAATCTTTCTACATCTTAGTGGGATGCCAAATCCTAGACACAACACTCCAGCTGAGGTCTCACCACCAAGATAAAGGAGAATAATCCTAATTACCTCCTGTGTCTTCCATATGTCAATTCAGTCAGGAACGAGATGTGCCTTTTCTGCTACAGCAGCACATTGTTGAGTCCTGTTTAGTGCTCAGCTCTCATCCTGACTTCTTTTCTGCAGCATTGCTGCTTTGCCAGTTATTTCCTATTTTACATTGTAATTCTCCTTCCTAAGCAGAACACTTATTTATTGATTTTGTTTATATCAGAGCAATTCCTCAATATGCCAAGACCACTTTTGTTTGTCATCCTGCCCTCTGGGGTCCCTGCAACACCTCTCAGCTTGGCTTTATTAGAAAATGTTATGTGTCTTTTCTATAATATCATTCAAGGTATTGAAGATAATATTGAATGAGCCACATTCATGAAAGACCCCCAGAGGACCCTTTTTTAATGCTCTCTGAGTTTGATAGCAAGCTGCAATTTACAGATGAAATGTTGGATTTACCTGAATCCAAGACATGCCTGTAATCTAAGTTTCACCCTTGTGCACAGGGTTCATTAAAGAGAAAGGTTTAATGGCTGGACAAAACTCATTAACTTCACCAGGGCAATGGCTGTTTCCTGTATACAGAGGGACAGGCAAGGGAGGTTGGGGTTTTTTTTGCACCTCCTGATCTGTCATTGGAAAGAAAGAAGTTATATGTTCTCATCCAAGGCAAAAGATGATAAATGACCCCTCTTTAATAGAGGGGTGAGGCATCTCCAACTGCCTCATATTTTTCAGTGGGAAAAGGCCAGGTTTTGTGAAGCAGCTAATGCATGGCAGCTTCATGTCCTGCTGTCTGTCCTCAAAGCAGCTAAGATAGTCTGACTAAACAAATTTTGAATGGTTGACCTTCTCAGGGCAGAAAAAATAGCACCTGGAGTGTGGATAAATATGTTTGCAATGATGAAAAACATTTTAGAAACATTCTCTGTCCCGTCTTCCTCTCAACTGCTTGTAGGGTGCTACATGAGACCGTAAGAAAGCCTCGGCGAAGTCAGCTGAGAACATATCTGCCTCTGCCTTCTCATCCAAGGCTTGTGCAACTTTGTCAAGGAGGAAATTTGGTTGATTTGACATGATATATTCTTTGCAAATCCCTGATGGTTGTTTCCTATCAAGAGGTTTTTACCAAGGTGCCTGTAGCTTGTTCAGTGACTCCTTCCAGAGGCAGCCTAAGGATAAAGGTGAGGCTGACTGGCCTCGTGGTTTTGAGTTCCCCTTTGTTTATGTTGTCTCCTTTCTCTGCTTCAGTACTCTGGCCTCTCTTGTATCTTCCTCAAGTCCTCAGAGGTAATTGTAAATGGTTCACAGATTATTTTGGTGAACTCCTTCAAATCCTTTGAATTACATGACACCTTATGAATTTGAATAACTCTATCTTATCTACATAGTCTTTAACCTACTAATTTTCTGTTTGAGCTTTGTCCTCTTATCACCTTGTTAAAATTAATTGCCTTAGGTAGCTGTTCATAATATTTTTAACATAGTCTGCAGCAAACCATTGAATTCTTCAGTCTTCTTTGGATCATGTACTATTTATTCTCCTTCCCTGTAAAGTAATGGACCAGTAATTTCCTATGGTTTTTCCTACTTTCAATGTATTTTTAAGACCTTTTCGTGTTACTCTT
The DNA here is from genome assembly GCA_013398855.1 of Mohoua ochrocephala. Classification (NCBI taxonomy): domain Eukaryota; kingdom Metazoa; phylum Chordata; class Aves; order Passeriformes; family Acanthizidae; genus Mohoua; species Mohoua ochrocephala. The sequence continues at coordinate 73,877 of VZTA01016554.1, read as the reverse complement.
TATGTTCCTTTCAACCCGCAACCCATTTAATCCCAAACCCTCACTGAGGTTTTTATCCCTCGTCCTTAATGATACACCTTTTTTTCCCCTTTTGTGTCATTATTTCTTTTTCTTAGTTTATTTTCGGGCCCTTAAAGTACTCCTGATGCAGTTGTAATGGCTTCTCACTGTGCTCTCTGTCCTGCTCCTGTATGAAGATAGGCTGCTATTGTGCCTTTAATACACTCTCTTACTGTAACTGCCGGCTCTTCTGCCCTCCTTTATCCCTTAAATTACCTTCCCAAGAGACCTTACAGATGAGTTCCCTGGGCTTGCTGAAATTTGCTATTTTTAATTTTTTTTTTTTTTTCTGAAATCCATTATCCTTACTCTTTTTTCTCCAAATCATTCCTTTTTTTTCTTAGAACAGTGATTCACAGCCCTTTCACCTTTCACCTCTCCTTTTCAGATTCTTTTCCAGTTCCTCCCTACTTGACAGAACCGAATCCAAAACACTTTGTCTCTTTATAATTTCCTTTACCTTTCGATATGTCCCTGATTCATTTCAAGGATGTTACAGATAGTTTGAAGTCACCAAGCTCTCCCAGAAAATATTTGGGCACTTGATACTTCTTATTGACACTACAAGCTCTCCTTCAGGTATTCACAGTCCACAGAAGATCCATCTCCTTCCATTCCCCCCCTCAGACTCACGTGGAGACAGCAGCACACCCACATCACTTCTAAACTTCGTGAGAAATGCACACGCTTTTGGCATAAAATACAACACCCTCTTTCCTTCCTGTCCTTCCAGAATATGCTGTCCCCACTGTAAACATATTCCAGTGTTCTTGCTTATCCCACTGAAAGAGGCCTGAAATGGGACTTTCTTGGGGTAACACCTCATGTGCAGATGTATTTGAGGTTCCAGGGCTGGAGTTAAGATGCCAAAGAATCTTACTGCCTCAGATGGTGGTCCTTTTAGCCCAATAAGCTGTATCTGTCCATGGTCATGGAAGATGCCTAATGAAAGAATACCAAAATAAAGCAGGAATATGGTGATATTGCCCCATTTCTGTGGCATTTTCCTCCACCTTCGGGCAGACTCCAGCTTGGGGTTTTCCCATGCTGCCGGTTGTATCTCTGCTTTGAGTTTAACAGGCCCTGATAGTCCTTTCTTCCACGCAGTGCCTAATTGCTTTTTGAACCTATTTATAACTTCCAGAGCATCTTATTGTGATGAATCCCATGATTTAATTATGCACTGTGTGAGCAAGCACTTCTTTGTGTAAATCTTCTGGCTGATCATTTCATTTGGTACTCAGTAGCTCTTGTGCAATGACTCCATGCTGAGTAAAATTCTGTTACAGCATCTCCACATCTCTTGCTTTTCAAGGCTAAAGACTCTGTCATGGCTCAGAGCTGTTATTTACCTTTGATCACCTCTCTTGACCTTTCCTTTAGCAATTCCTTCTGTACCTTTCTTAGATGGGATAACCAGAAACACACATGCTGCACCAGCAATACAAGTAGCAAAGGTGTTTGTTTTGGGCATTTTTTCTAGACCCACCGTGGTACTTTTTTTTTTTATTTATTGATACAGAGTTTTATTTTCCAGTTTCTCTCCCAGCATCAGAAGATCATTCTGCAATGTTTTGCAATTTTTATGACAGCATGTAATATCACATCTGCAGTAAAGTTTGTTGTCCTCTTGCTCAAGATTTTTCTTCTCTAGCCAGCCGTTGTCTCTATTGATTGTGCAGTTTTGTCTCTATTGATTATGTGGTTATTCTGGAGCCTCACATCTACTGACTTTATTATTTTTAATTTTTTTTTTTAAATCAAACAGTCTAAAAAATTGATTGGGAACAGAGGCTACTTGCAGGCACTATAGACCTGTGATCGAAATTCTTGAAGTGCTTTTCTGGAAGCCCTCAAATAATCCCCATGTGTGGCAGTGCCTCAGCCCTCTGAGGGCTGCAGTGCCTTTGTGGTCATCGGACCACTGCCACATGTGTGTGTTCCCCCCTCGTGTTTGTAGTCCCTGTTTATTGTGTATGTTCTCTGTTCAATATGTATGTCCCCTGGTAAATATTCATTATGTTCTCCAAAGTTCTGTTCACTTCGACACCCCATTGGTTCCTCCCTACCCAGTCCCTCCTTCCCCAGTTCCGATTTGTTCCCCGGTTGTCCCTCAAGTTTCCCTCTGCCCATTTGCCCTTCCCTGATTGGTTGCCCTGTTCCCCTTATAAACCCTAATTTTCAGCTTTCCCGGTGTCTTCGTCCCTGGCCCCTCCACAATGAACCGTCCTGCTGGAACCCACACGAAGACCCTTCCCTCCTCCTTTGCCTCCGGCGCCTCCCCAGCTGACACTCTGTGAGCCCCCTTCCCCACTCAGGAAGGACAGCACAGCAAGAACAGCAGCCAGCTCCTGTCAGCAGTGGCCGGCCCCTGTGGCCAGGGACGCTGCAGGACAGCCGCAGATTCCCTCCAAGAGGGGGGGCTCGAGGGAAGGGAACGCAACACCCATGTGGTAGAAGAGTATGGTTTTATGCGTGGCCAGCTCAAGGCTGGTACTTTCAGTAATCTGCAGCCTCATATACCTCTGATTTCCATAACCTGCACTTAGTGATGGAAAGGTTTTTTTTCTTTAAAAGTTCATATAGTAAGTGTTAAGGGCACTGACAACAAGGAAATTATTATCTTTGCTTTGAGGAACTGTGGCATTTTTTGCAGCTGTGATTGCAAGCAAGCGTTTAGCAAGTGGGAGGCACTACAGAGCAAGTCCCTTTATCCATCACATTACCCTAATAATTAAATTGTCAGCCAGGGAAGTCAGGCTTTAGTAGGAAAAAAAAATGCAATCAAACAGTGGCAAAAAATTTGTGACTATTCCTCCAGTTAAGCCTATAATTCTTTTTTAAAATCATTATGTTTGCATAAGGCATTGCTCAGAACACAGATTTTTTAAATGTTTTTTTAATACTTTTTATATGTTTTAAAATAACAAGAAGTTATTTAACCACTCTTCATTGTTTCTGTGACTCTGGGAAATGATTATCCTAAGAATTACTGGTACTTTCTTTACTGTGATTTATTTCCAAAATTAACTCCAGGGGTGTTTCCTAGAATCTCCAGGCACCTTTTCCTTCAGGATGTAAATCCACCTGATGGTCTGCTTCTCCTGAGGTCTCCCTGTGGGATCATTCTCCCGGGTGTTACATTACAGGGGGAAGTCACCCAGCTGCTCTAGTCCCTTTGTGGTGTGACATAAATGTCTGTCCTCCGCTATTTTTTCTAAATATTGGATTTTCCAGCATCTTTTTCCTGCTTTCTGCGTCCCAGCTTGTGGTTTAAATAACAACATACTTGTCTATGGTGAAATGGGTGGCCTGGAAAGAGCCACAGAGTCTCAGTACAAGATTGTGGAAAATGTAACAGTGGAGTGAGATATTTGTCCCTGGAAGGTGTCTATGCCCTAACTCAAAGACATCATCCCTCCAAAAGATAATTTTCTTCTCCGTCTCTCACATTAGCTTTCAGGATCTGTCTGATCTGTCCTGATAAATGTTGCCCGACTGTAAGGATGGGCTTTGGGATAAGAACAGTTTTCCTCTGGAAAAGAGACAACCCCCACCTCCGACCTTTATCTCTGATTGTTAGGGACACTGGGCACCATCATGCCTGGCCAAAAGCTCTTTAACCCAGAAGTCTCAACGGTGTATCCGATCCAGATGAAACCACTGGCCACAGAGGGCTGAATGGTGTTTGTGAATTCACCCCTGAAGAAAAAGAACAGAAGTCAGAATTACCATCGGTCCTTGAAATAGTCATGAAGAAGATGATAGCATCTGCTTCTATATTTTGACCCATATTTTTCTACACTTGGACTAATAGATGAATACAGCACACACCACGCTGTGAATAGCTGGGAAAGGCTGATTTCTTTATGTTACTACTTTCTTTAATGACTCCCTGTGGTAAACGACATTGTGGCTGTCATCGCCTTTGTCCTCTTCCAACCAGGCCCAGACAGAGAGAAATGCAAGGCTTTAGTATCCCATTACCAATTTCCTGAGCAACAGAATGCCAAGTTCCAATTTGTGTTCTAATTTTAACTACAATATAGATTTTTAAATAAGTTTCAAGCTTCCTATTAACATGATCTGTCTGCTCCTTTGGTGCTCTCTCATCCCATTCTGATCGACCCATGAATGGGCTCCCTGTATTATTCATTGTACACTAAATTAAGCTTTTAGTGTTAAAGGCTTTCAAGTGTAGCTTTCTTTCTGTAGGACTCATTACCTGTGTCAATACACAAAGCAAAAGCACTTAATAGATTTAAAACATCCAGTATCTTCCCTTTTTTACAGCTGTTATTATGACTCAGGAGCATCTGTTGTTCTGGTAATATTCCTGATTGTCTCGATATTCATTTCATTACATAGCAAGTGTGTGCTATAGAGTTCCAAAGTGTCTTTGCATCACATGAACTTTAATTAGACTTTAGTTTTTCTTAAAAAGGTTTAGGCAAATGAAAGTTATTGTGGCTGGTCATGGCTTTGTACACCTTCAGAAACTAGGAAGTTGTTTTCATCTCGTGTGGAAAAGCAGGAATAGTAGCATAGAAAAACCACAAATAATAAACCACAAAAAAAAGCAAAAATGAAATGCAGGTTTCAATGGTATACTGCTGAGTTTTGTTATGCTTTTTGAATTTAGATTTTGCGGGGAAACATTTGAATAAGTGTATAATAGATTCTTAGCTGCATTTCCCTGCACTGTTCACTGAGGCACCCCACAGAAGGTGTCACCCAGAGATGAGTGATCCCTGCCTCACTGTGGCAGGAAGAATCAGAATTATCTTGACTACATGGTTATTAACCACTCAGGCAGGACTACCTGAAAATGACTGGACAGGTTACTTCTCTCAAAGCTGTTGTTCCAAGCCTTTTCAGGGCTGTGGCTCTAGTAATACCTAACATTTTGTTTCCAGCTCCTTCAGTGTCAAAATTACATGTCCATGCTCCCAAGCTGCAATGTCCTGTCCCTTTACAATGCTACCACTGTGGGACGTACATTAAACTGAATCACTGAACCCAAAACTTTTAAAACCTTGGTCATTTTATTCAGGTAGGCTAATTACAGTGATTTGGCTTCAACACACTCCTCTGTTCCTGTTGCCCAAAGAACCAATTTCCAGCAAAGCCTCAGAAACCATTTTAGCAGCTCAGCGGAAGCTGTGGAGTTGAAAACCATCATGGGGAAGAAAAGGCCAGCAGGGCTCAAAAGGGGACTGGGAAGATGCGAACTTCTCTGCTCTGGGAAAGAAACATTAATGGAACAACACCCTCAGACGCAGCCGTGTGAGTGAGATTTTCTTCACAGGCACAGCATGCAAGGGTTATGGACATTTGGGGGTTTGCTTCGTTTTCAAAGAAAGCTGAGATACAAAAGAGCAGCTTGCAGAGCAAATGAACACGACCAGTTATCTCAGAACTTCAGTCTGCTGTGATGCAAAACTAAACCCTCCTGGGTTTTCTGCCAAGCCGCTTCACTTCTGTTAGTCCAGGAATAAACTCCTACGGTACAAATAATGGGCAGACAATGTCTTGTTTAATTGACCTTGCTGTAAATGCCAAGGAACCAAGCAGAAATTGAGCTGCTGCATATCAGAGGGGACCAGTGCATGGGAAGGGCAGAGCTGGTATTTAGACTCAAAGTATGAATGAGCAGGAAAAGTAAACCATTTTCCTCATCTCAGCTACTAATGTGAATTTCTTTTTTGTGAAAGAATGAAGGACCGTGGAAAAAAAGGTGCACTAAGGGTGTCTATGTCTTGTGGTTAAAGAACACAAATCTTCAGGTTTATGCCTCAGGGTCACAGCTTCTGTGTCTCACCAGTGGTTGTGATCAGACACTTTTGTAGTGGATTTGGTTTTTTTCAGAGAAGCACGTACAGGTTCCTTCTTCACAAAAATGGAATTTGTAATAGAGACAGACATGTCAGGGATAGCCTCCTCCCAGAAAATTCAAGTCCCTTCCATTTTTTCCAAGTTAATAGCACCTGTAAGACACTGAAATTGTTAAAACAAAGATCAACTTCCTTATTTTCTTTTTTTAAACAAATAAAACTTGGAGAAAGAAAACATTAGGGGCTTAATGACTGCATTGTTTGGGAGTTGGTAGTCAGATTCCAGGAGCTTAGATAGATGACCTCAGAGAGGAGGTGGGTGTAATGCATTCTGTAGTACTGGGTAATGTATTCTGAGCCTCTTGGCTCCAGGGGAGAGAATGTTGAAAAAACAAATCCAAAAAAAACAAACCACAACCAAAACCCAAAACGAAGATTCAGAAATAATCCTGGTTAGGGGAAGAAGTGATTTCAGCACTGTTGCTGTTGATCAGCCCCTCCCTGCTTGTCCCCATCTTCACTCCTATACCAAGGTGAAAATAAAAAATCCATAAGCCAGGAGTAGTGTCAGCGTGGAACATCTTCCAGGCTGCCTTTGTCTGCTTGCTAATAATGAAAGTCTATTTATAGCTCAGCGCAGAGCAGGGAAAGTGTGCTGTGGGTGACAATGTGATATGGATTTCACAGTCCATCAGTTTGGATTTCAAGTTTGCAGTCCTCTCTCGGACTAATTGAGAAGTCAGACACTGTTTTGGGATGTTACAGGCAATGCAAAATAGGGCGCTTGGTGCTTGTTTCGCGAGCATTTGGGGTCAGGTTGGCTGGGGCGACGTCAGAGCGCTCTCAGATCAGTCAGGCTTTTCACAGTGGCCTGAGAAAACCCATCTCACAGAGAGAGGTTTTGCATGCTGAGCATCAATGTGCTCGTGGGCTTAATATCTGTCACAGCCCATCACTCCACGTTAATAACCAGTAGAAGTCCCAGATTAGAGTGCAGCCTGGCCCTGGGACCAGGCACTGCAGACACGGTGGGAGCACAGTTACACCCGTGCAGCAGAACCCCCCGACCATCTCTCTTCCTTCTGCCCCTGCTGGACCTGACCATTTGGGCCACCAGTGCCCTATCCCCCCAGCTATTTCTGGGGTTTCACTGTGAAAATGTGCCAAACACCGAGCAACAACAAAAGGAAAAGGGGACGAGATGCTTTGGCGCAGTCCAGCTTCATCATTCCCCCTTTTCTGTACCGGCACAGTCAAAGGATGGCATCAGGACGCAAATGGGGAGGTACTGGGACAGAGATGTGGTTGCCCTCAGGGAGGAAAGGGGACATGCTGGGAGCTGGTGAGCTGCAGGTTGCACCAGTGGCACTGTCTTGAAAAACAGCTCCTGCTCCAGAAAAGTAACATTTGAAGTTGACAAAAATTGGAAAGAATAATAGAGGCACAGAGGCTGAGACATTATCCTGGCAGAGTGAGAAAGAAGACTTGTGTCTTTTCCTACTGAGTCAAGTCTGTCATTTTGATCCACTGATGAATGAATGGGTCATACCACCACCTTATAGGACCAGAAATACACTTGGCCTTCCTGTGGAGGGGCAAAAGAAATGATCCATAGGGTTTGTGCCCAATCTCATATAGGACCACAGTGAACCAGAATGTGCCCAGCCTGCTGTGACCACTGGTGTGGCCATGTGGGTGGGTCTCATCACATCTGCAGCTTCATTGCTGTGCCAGTGCCACAAGGCTGATTGATTGTACTCAGAGCAGTGCAAATGGGGCCAAATTAACAGGGAAAGTAAATACTCAGCTTGGATATTGAGAGGTCCTGAATAGCTCCCAAACTGCTGGGAGCAAGCTGCTGTCTTTTTGGGGTGTTGGGACTTGGGTGTTTCTTCTTCTACTTTCTCTTGCTACAAGTCCAGTCCTTTGGGCTAAATTCCGTCCAGTTGCCTCTTTCTAGACATGTTTTCTTTCAGTTCTGTAAGACAAGTGTCTTGATGAGACACTCCTGCCTGGTTCCTAGCCTTTTACCTTTGCCATTTCAGCTGGCAACCACACAGAAGGTGCTAAGGATCACAAGTGACAGTGCTTTTGCTTATGCCCAGGCACTCCATACCACTCAACTCTGGCAGCTCTGAGATCTGGTGTCTATGAAGTGAATGCAGTGCTTAATTTTAAGCCTACAGGTTTCAGAGCTTTAGTATTTGCTTTTCAGGTTTTTCCCTCTTGCAAGTCTGTCTGATGTTATTTTAGGCAGACCATATGCTGTCTTAGGGCACGGAAAAAGACTAAATGACCTCCTGCATTTTGCCCTTTTTTTCCAGCAAGAAAGATGATGAGAAGACTCAGTAGTTTCATATAAGAAGAATCTGTCTAAAGCACTGCAAGAACTTTATTTAAGGATTATTTCCAAACTGGTTTATTTTTCACTAGTTCTTTAAACAAGGTAGCACAAGCTCGGTTAACCATTTATGACTGCAGCAATGGCTGCTCTCAGCTTCATGGTCAACTCTTGAGGAGTTTTAGGGTCCTATGAGATCCTGAACTGAGTTTTAATGCAGCTGGATTTCGAGTCCCTGTTGTCACTTTCAACTTTCATCCTATCCCCTCGTCTGTGTTTTCAGTTAAGTTCAGAGCTTCTTCATTGGCATGTCTGGAATTCAGTCTACTTGACACAGTCCCAATATCTGATAATAAAAAACTTCTTGTCTGTGAGAAAAGCAAGAAAATTGTTGCTTAGCCTCTTGACATTCCCAGCTTTCTCCTCCTGCTCAAACACACCCACACATAGTAATTTTTCTGCTTTGGGAGGAACTGCTCTACAGCCACAAGTTACTAGTTTCATGAGTTTTTAAGGTCAATTAACTGATAAAGCCTCCCCACCTTGGATGGTATTTGATGACAAAGACCCTGACTTGCATCCATTAAGGGGAAAATTCTGGATTATCCCACATCCTTGCTGTCTACGGCTTGCCATAAAGACATTAAGAAAGGAAAAAGGAGAGCTAATTTATTCAGTGAGGTTAAAAATACACTCTTAGAAAATGTAAGAAGCAAATTCCCAAATTGTTACATGTTCTGATAAGAAGAAGTCTGAATACAGAATGTTGTCCCTTGTCAAAAGCAGTTTGCTTCTTCCCTTTTCTGGGCAGCCTTTGGCTTCTGCTTTCGCACTGGGTAAAATGAGACCTGGATCACCTGGTGATGACTGTACCATTCCCTCTCTGTTGAAGAACAAACAGCCTGCTACGAGTGAAAAGCACAGCAGCACGGGTTTATCAGCTCTAAAATGTGCAGCTAGCAGGAGCAAGGTGAGCAGCTGTATGGATTATTCCAGAACCAGGAGGATGTTGGGATCACCCCAAGCCTGTGACACTGAGAGTCAAATTTTGCCTATGTCAAGTACAAGATTCATCATTCTCATTGACTCTTCTCTGCAGTAACAACTGCTACTTGATCAAAGTAACTTGGTCTTGTTCTAAGGCATTCATAACCCTCTGCATAGGACTCTCCATAAAAACAACTGTTTGAGTGCAGCACATGATGATAAGCAGTCCTGATTCCTTTGTTCAAGCCTTGAAACTCCAGCCCATCACACTTTTCCACACAGCAACGAGTGCATCAGAGCACTTTGTGTCCCTTCTTTTGAGAGCAGCATCCAGAGAGTCTTCAGAGGCCACCGGTACCATCTGTGTGTTTTACATACAGATACCTACTCATACACAGAATTCTCTTGCACACTTTGATTTTAATTAACAGGCTGTCGCTGAGACAATCAGTCTATAGCATCAACAATTATCAGGTTAGGGCCATCAAACAGGTACAGGGCTGGGCAGTGTGAGGTACAGAAATCAAGTGTGGAGCCAGGCTGGTGCAACGACAGAGGCCAGTGAGGAACACAAATATGATAAAGGTCTCGGCAGCCACACCAGCAGGACACTGTGTTAAAAATCTCTGTTCAATAGGTCCATCATTTCCACTTTTGGAGTTATTCTGAGCTCAGACAGCTCAGACACCATGAGACACTCCAGAGCTCAAGCAAGAATTTATGGGTTCTGTAGGAGGTTGTTTCCCAGCCAAAACTATTGGTGTTGGCACACGAGGTGAGGCAAACAGAGGTGAAGGTAGTAACTTTTTGGCTTTGCCAATTTTTTTCTTCCTCTGTGTGTCTTGGAGGATGTCAGGGCCTTGTGGTTGCAATGCACGGATGGCTGGGCTGCATCATATCAAGGGTTTCTCTTGTTATAAGTAAACTCCTGCTCCTAGGAGGTTTGTCATGGGGAGGCAGAAGCATACTTGTGGGGACAAAAAATAGGCAAGCACTTCTGATGATGTTTTTGGTAAGTTTTTTGAAAGCTGTGTGTTGCACAGTTGTGTGGAAATAGTGATCTGATGTACTTAGCACAAGAACGATATGTTGGCTGAGCCCCATCAAGGATAAAATAACTTCTTTAATCTACTCAGGATCTTGCTTTTTATTGTATTTTCCAAATCTGCCAGTGGTGAGGGGTGAAGGGGAGAGAGGTGAGGGGAAACCTGAGAGAACTGGCAGTAATAACAGATCCAAGCTTTGACAGACTCTGGTGGAATAACTTAATTAACTAATGGCCTGCATAGAGCTGTAATGGGATCCGAAAACAGAAAGCTTTTAAGCAAAACTTAAAGCCAACAGCATCAATAATGGTGAGCGGAGGGCACTTTACTCCCCGTGTTTTTTCCTGTAAGAATGGTGACACAGCCCCTCACCTACTCTATCCCTAAAGGCGTTTCTCCATCTAGTGTCCCTGGGCAACAATTACAGCCAGTTTGATCCCAGTGTCCCCCTCCTGCTCCCGTGTGGTTCAGAGGTTTCCTCACAAACACACAGAAACATAGAGTAGAAAGAAAAAAGATGGCTCCATGGAGCTGGCCTGGGCTGCAGCCACCGCTGGGAATGGTTCCAGTCACTGGCTGCTCCTCTGGTGCTTGGGGTGATTTTCTTTGTCTTGTTGTTATGGAGCACATGTAAATTTCGATCTTTCACTTTTCCTCACCCCTTTGAAACTCCTGCTCTCTCAAGCCTGTATTTGGAGTTGCATCACCAAGCTGATGTGAAAGTCAGGGTTTTGGGCTGCTGAGACACCCCCTTTGCCTCCATGCATTTCTTTTCAAGGGGGATATAGTGTATGGGAACTGCCTGCTGCTCCCCAGCATATCCTGCAAACTTCCCTCAGCATTATCCCAGCCCGTGGTTGGTTTTACATGATTCATGCCCATTGCTGTGAAGACCAATGACGTGTTTTAGGCAAAATCACATCTAAATCAGGTAGGCCAGCAGAACCTGTCATGTCACCTTCAGTACTTGCCTTCTCTGCTGAGCTTTTAATGTGAGTAATTATACCATGGTCTTTATCTGCACCATTATTATTAATTTTTTGGATGAAGATGTCGTCTCTCTTCCAAGCACAGTACCCCCGAGGCCCTGCAGCATGCACATATGGCGACATATCTCTGTTCCAGCAAGGTAGGTGGTCAGGCTGTTCTTCCTCTTCTCCTTAATTTTCTCTCACATCCCTACCTCTTTTCGAAAGCTGAAAGTTCCAGGCTTCTTGTCACATTTCCCTCTCAGCACCAGCTTTTTTCTGCGAGGTCAAGAGCAGTTCATTCTGCAGGCTTGTGGGAACTTGCTGGGCATCAGCAACGGCAGTAGCAGAAAGTAAGTGTGGACAGATGGCTCTGGGCCGAATCTCCTGCCTGTCAATGGCTGGCAACTCCTCCGATTTCTGCGGTGCTTCAGGGAGGGCAGGACACTGCCAGATTCTTCGTTCAGTCTTGCTGGTTGCACCTGCCAGGAACAACATATGGTCCTTGGTACTTCCAGAGAGCGTTGGACAGGAGATGGCTGCAGGTCCCCCGCTGCCACTCGAGGCTTGTCTGGTCCTGCCGGCTGGCACCAGCTGAAACACCACACAGCAAAGTGCCTTGGACTGCCCCAAAGAGGGCATCCCACAGTCGGCCAGAAAGGCAGTGAAGTCATCAGGGAATCAAAGATACCAAGGCTTCTCTCTGTCCTACTTAACACCACTTCATCAAAGGCTTCTGGGAAGCAGGCTGTGCTTCTAATGGAAATGTGACACCTGAGGATGATGTACTTTCTCTGCCTGTAGCTGAGAAGAGGAAAGCCATGGTAGAGCATGGTCAGGGTAGTACCATTTTCTTGCAGAATGACATTCACATCCTACTTTGGGACAGGTATTCCTGTCTGTCAGCTTTACACACCAAATCAGAATATAAAAACTCTCTGTCCCCTTAGGATGCAAGAGGACTGCTAGATTGGTTCTCAATGCTTGCACCCCGGCAACGCAGCCATGCCTTGGAGGTCCAGGAGTTCCAGATCCTTACCCTGGGATATGTTAAGATAGTCTCAGCTGTGTTATAAAAACCCCATTTTAAATGTGGGAAGGCTTTGTCCCCTGGCTCTAATGGAATTGATATTCAAGGGTCTATCAGAGAGAGCAGTGAGTCCTGGACTCTTGTCTGGATCATGGCTAGACCCCTTGCATGGCTTGGCAGATGTTCTTGGAGGCTAAACTTCTGTTCATTTCGGTGCAGGGCAAAAAAGTGCTTTGCTATTCCATGAAAATGATCTGATTCTGTACTCCTCCCAGAGGAAGCATAAAGCTGCCAGATTCAGGGAATTTTGATTCCAAGTTGCATTCCACAGCTGATCACAAGACGACAATGTCCGTAACACAAGCACAAGGACAGAAACTCTGCAAGGGAGTAGCAGACTCAGAGGACAGCTCTGATGAGGTTGGTTCATATTGCACACAACCCACCAACAGCAGGAACTGAAAAGCTTCATAATGTGGGTAGGACTTGTATCAATCAGAAGTGTGACTGTGGCTCTGGGCACATACCTGAAACAGCATTTGATTGAATTGCATCAAGGAGTTTAGCACGAGGTGATTCCAGAGCCCCAGGGGGATGGAGTTATGACTACGCTGTAATTAGTACTTAAGTTAGCTGGTTTAGAGTTTGCTCACATCCCTGTCTCCTGCTGCACTCACCGTGTCTGTGTGGACTGCGTATCTCCATCAAAAGAAGTCGTGTGGCATCCTGGGATTCATCTCTCTAAAATCCACTGGGAAGAGAGTAAGATACTCTTTACATTTCTGGCTGGGAGGAACAGCGTTGTCAGTCTGATAGCTTCAGTTCTCTAGTCCTGAATCTGCTCTGTCATGTGAAGTCACTCTCTCCAAAATAGCTAAAACTCCTGATTTCCTTCCCAATTTTTGCTTAGGTTAGACAGGGCACCTGTCTTGCTGTATTGAGATGCAGAACTTAGCACAATATGGTTCAGATCTCAGGTGGATAAAGACAGTATTTCAGCATAAAGAGATGATGACAGTAATTGTGTGGATCANTGCAAGGCCCACAGCGGCAATGAGTGGGTACAGCTAGCTAGCAGAGGTCTGGCCTCGCCCGAGACCCCGTGCAGGGGCCTTGAGGAACACGCAGCAGCTTGTCCCACTCAGCACCAGAACCTGCAGGCGCAATAATTTTAAACATGTGATAGTCAATAACATTTCCACATGCCCTCGGGTTGTCATTAGGCAAACAGCTTTGAAAGCAGCAAGGAACTTAACAGTTCTAGAAAACCTGAAAATCATTAAAAAGGTTAGTAAACAGTTAATCAAAATTTCCCAATGAAAGGTGAAATGCTAACTATTTCCCCCTAATTACGCTAAAATCTTCAGAGGATTCAAATATTGGCATGACCTATAGTTTACTGAGACCCAGATGACACCCACGTACCACCTAATTAGCAATGACTTCCCACAGAAGGCACCTCTTTGAAGTATTACATTTTCCACATGCTTTTCCATATTAACACTGTAAAAATAACCTTCCCTACTTGCTACAATAGGGGATGAGTCAGACACATCATTGCAGAGCACCAGAAACCTTCCCCGACCAGAATAATCCTTGTAGCACTTGCTAATGAGTGAAAGAGGAGGGGGTCTGTTCTCCTCTCCCTGTCAATGGTAGTTAAGTGTGCGTAGGGAGGAGAGAACACAATTAAAATCGTTTGAATAATTTGCATTAAATACACATTATAATGAATACACACTAACCATCAGGGAATAATTACCTGATTTTATTAGTAACCAGGTCATGCTTTGGTCCACGGCCCTGCACCCACAAGCTATGACTTGCCTTGGTTTCCAAAAGGCAGCAATGCTTCAGAGATGTCCAGGTCGAGCCCATAGCTGCTGGGGAGAGCCAGGGCAGGCAATTAACCACCGATGTCAGACCTTAGTGTGCCCCTCAGCTCAACTCTTCCTTTTTTCTGCCCTAGTAGGAGACAAGAAAAGTGGAACTTCACAGACACAGAGGTCATGCTTTGGAGTCATTACCTTATGGAGCAGCATCTTCTTTTCCCATGCGAAGCCTACAGAAAGGAAACAGGGACTTCACTGGATTTGTCGTCTCCACAAGTTGTTCAGTTTTGTCTAGGATTTAGTCACCAATGAACAATGTGAATCAATCATTCTCATGACAGCACAGAAATACAGAGACTCTTATGCATGCTTGGGAGCAGGGGGTAAACAGGTGAAGCTGGAAGTCCCACTGCATGGGAACACACGTGTCTTTGCTGAAGGCATTTTCTTATATAAAGAAGATTGACATTTCTCGCAGGTTGATGTTCTTAGTTGCAGTTTCCAGTAAAGAAAAATCTCTCGGTGTATCAGACACTGCCTAGGGAACTAGCAGGAGAGAGAAAAGCTAAGAGTGAAGTAGGCTAATACAGAAAGAGCTTGTGCTTACCTCCCCGAGCTGTCTCCCCAAATCTGGTTAACACAGGCAATAAATAAAGCCACAGAAGAAGGCACTTCACTTACACAGCTTTTGGCTTTCTAAAGCTGCAGTCTGACAGAGAAAGTGCTTCATGTTTTTTCCACCTGCTGATCCTAGTGGCAGTACAGGACATGATACAGCAGCCAACGCAACTGGGATCCTCTGTGCAAACATTTCCCTTCTGCAGAGGACCTTGCTGAGGTGAGGTAAACACAAGCAGAAGTGAGGACTTGCACTTGATTCTGAAAGATTGTTGTCCTATAGCCTGATATAGAGTGGATTCATCTGCCTTAAATAAGATCATCACAGGTAAAACTCCACTGAAGGGGAATGGGAAGTTTGAACAACAAGATAGATGGTAGTTCACTGTGGGATCTATCCTTGCTTTCTCATGTAAAGAAACAACACATGTAGAACTCATTCCAGGATGAAAAAAAGTAAAAAAAGAAAAGGTAATTTTCCTGGGGAGTATTTTTAAAGTGCTAGACATTGGAACCCTACACACACACCATCTAAAACTTTTTAAAAATGTGCACTATTCCTCTGGTGTTGGTTGTATTTGCCTGAATTTATCTCAACCCACCAGTCCTTGCACTTTTACCCTTTCACTTCTGTCCCCCACTGCACTGAGCAGAGCACTGAGTGTCTGTGTGGGGCTCAGCTGCCCACCGAGGTTAAATCACAACATCCAATAACACAAATCTCTAGGCTGTAGAATCCTGGGCACCCCACAGCCCTTCACTCAGTTCAGGTCACAAAAGACTGGAATCCTTCAAGTGATATTTCATAGAATCACAGAATGTCTGAAATGAAGAAGGACCTCAGGAGATCTCCTCCGACTCCTCGGCTGAAGTGGAGCAGGGTGCCCAGGACTGTGTCTGATTTGGTTCTGAATATCTCTAGGGATGAAGGCTGCAGAACATCTTCAGACAGCCTGTCCCTCTTGCCTTCCAGACTGCCCTCACAGTGAATAAGTTTTCTCTTGTGTAGTCTCTTTCTGTACTGAAATGTGTATGAGCTCCTCTGTCATACAGCTGGTGAGTACCTAGATTCTTAGGGGAAATCACAGGGAAAAAACCATGTAGATCAGTAAAAAGAGATTCCTGTGCTGCTTGAAGGTTGCTTATTTTAGTCCTAAACTTGTCAATTGTTTCTCAGGTGATAAGTGGAGGTCATTTGCTCTGTCAGTTTTCTGTAGCTAGATGTGCACTCTTTTGTATGAAATAAGAGAACCTGCATTTTTAGGTAAGAATCTAATAAATCCATTATTCATAAACATTAAAAAATCATATTCTCTAGAAAAGAGTGATTTGGTAGAAATTGAATCCTACCATCAAGGATAAAAAGCTGCACATTGGTGCTGGAGCATGTTTTACCCCAAAGCAAAGCACAAGTAGAAAAAGAAACCATATTTCACCTTATATTTGAGTAGCACTTGATACTGGCAGTTGTTATAGATTTTACTTAACATGGGGGTACCATGCTGCTGTGAAAAGGAAACACAATGATTATCTAGGATTACGGATTAAAATGTACTGTTGGCTCTGGAGAGCCTGTTCCTGTCCCAGAGACAGGAAACCTCTTGGATATTTTTCAACCAGTAACTATGTTTTTTTCACTGGGCTAATACTCCTTCAACAGATTGCTCTGAGCAGAGCTGGGTTCAGCAGACCTGTTCCTGCATCTGAAAACCTTAGGACAGCGCAGTCCACTTCAGCAAACCTCCTGCAGTTTAGAGCCAGAGGTAAGGTGATAAAGGATGCATTTTTTACACTTTTTTACGTATTTGGCAAATGGATTATTGGATGTGTTATTAGTTTTGCTCTGTAGCTTGCACAGTCCTATTTTATTGAGTAATTTACATGACATATAGGAGTCATATTCCAATAGATATTATTTGGAGCTATTTTTCATGTTCTTCAATTTCCTCTTTTATCTTCCATCAGCAGAAATGCTTACACCTCTTATACACTACATCCACTCACTTATTTTAATTTACCCCTCCCTCTAAACAAAGTACTTAAAGAAAGAAACAATTGTTTTGAATAATTAGCATCGTTAATCCTTCCCTGTTCATACCTGAATTGTCACTCCAGCCCATAAAATTGCTTAGATTGCAGCTTTCATGCAGTGCATCACAAAACAGTTTACAAATAATAGCTTAATGAAACACAAGAGAGCAACAAATCATCACCAGAGCAAAAGGACATGTCATAAAATCTTTTTTGAACAATGCAAGTGATATCAAACGATTTAAAACCAGATACAGCCTGTGCTCCGTGCACTTCTCAGCAGAAGGAAATTCTGTGCATGAGGTGCATACCAAGCAAGAGCTTTTGAGCCATGCGGGTTCAAGCAAACTTTTCTGTAGCAGATTTTCCTCTGATCTATAAGGATGCTCACAGATTTAAAGAGGAAGATTGTGCTCCCATGTAGGATTTATTTTCTAAGAAATACATGATTTATTCATATCTGAATATAAACAGGATGGTAATTTAAATTTTAGGAGTATACCTAGCTAAAATCCTGATATGTGGCCTTTAGTTAACTCTGAGCTCACCCTTTCCAAAGTGGGGGAAGCAATTTTCTAGTTATGAATGTCCTGTTGGAGCCTTAATGCAAAATAATCTGGGAACTGTACATTCAAGGACATCCTACCTGAATGTGTAGTGACTTTAACCTTCAAATATATCTCTGATCTGCTAAATTTCAGGGAGTTATTTATAACCAGTGGGAGAAAGCATGAACCTCTTGTTCTTCTGGATCTTAAGAGACAAGAGATAATGCTTAAAGTGACATAAACCTTCTCTTTCTATCTGTTACCTTGTGTGAAGGCAGATATGAACCACAATCAGTCATAGATGAGTTGTCTCTTTGAGCTTCTCTGCTTTGTTCAAAGAGGTGGAAACAACCAAGGTTCAGTGACAATTACACCCTGGCAAGGCCAAAATTTCACCAGGATCCCTGATCCATTCTACTGGATAAAACGTTGATGTTGTGTATCTTTTTATGGGAAGAAACTTAAGAGAGGTTTTCGAATCTGAAAGATTTCCCCCCTGAAATAACTGAAAAATGCTTTTGATTTACAAGGCATGCTGAAAACACTTCCCAGAGGCTGCAGACTGGTATAACTGTGGACAACCTTGACAAATGGTACCACGAAGAATTGCAGTAATAGCTGTGAAAAAATGCATGGATAATGTTTCCGAGTCCCACGTTAGACATCAGTAGCCACCACCCAGCAATCTGCCTTCAATAACATAGAGGTGATGGAAGGGAGGGATGTTCAGGATGATCAGGTTGTCTTCCCCAGTCCCCGTTAGGTGTGATGGAGCCTGGCTTTCCCGGGAATGGCTGAACACCTGCCTGCCCAAGGGAAGTGGTGAATCAATTACTTATTTTGCTTTGCTTGTTCATGAGGCTTTTACTTTACCTATTAAACTCTATTTACCTCAACCCACGAGTTTTCTCACTTTTACCCTCCCGATTCTCTCCTCCATCTCGCTGTGGGGGAGTGAGGGAGCAGCTGTGAGGGGCTGAGTTGCCAGCTGGGGTTAGACCAGAACATTATGACATGTAACTGGTTCCTCATCAAAATTATGTAACTTAAATGGGAAAGCAGCAAGAGAGGGCATGGGTTCTAAGTCAAGAACATGTGGGAGTTCTGCTGCAACAGGGTTTTTTTGGTGTTCTAAAGCAATTTCTAACAGCACTATTGAACTGGAACTACTGTAGAGGAGCTGGAGTCGATTATGAAACTTGGTGCAACGGATGTCAATTTAATTGAATTTTCTGTGAAACTGGTGAACGCTTTATCAACATGCCAGGACTCAATCCTCTTCTTAAATTCCAAGGAATCATAGGACATAGAATATGCCAGAAATATGCCAGCTCAACACGTCAGTAACACAAGATGGAGGAGAGCAAGCACCTTTATAACCATGAGTGGGCTCAAGTACATTCAGCAGTGTGATATAATCTAGAGCTGGTTCTGTCCTCCAGAAGGGGTGGAGGATATGGGGGGAGCAGTGACATAACTCATATAAACAGATTTTCTACTTTTATAGTTTGCTATTATGCTCTCCACTCACACTGGGTATACTCAATAACTTTATCTACTTGAATTTCAGAAATATGGCCTCATTCCAAGCATAAAAGTAAGGTAACAGGAGATAAAAAGCATTTTAACAAAGTCAAGGACAATGAACTCAAAATGTTGATCTATGATGGGGAGAAAATTCTCCCTTTTTTTCCCTCACTTGTAATGGATTTGAGGAACACTGTATATGTGTGTCCTTCCATTGAGCACCAACCCAATTAAAACATTTTATATTCTTTTCAAATTACTTTTAAAAATATATGAGATTCAGCATTCAAAAAAAAAAAAGAAGTCCTGAAATAAAGAAAAAGAAACCCTCTTTGTAACGGAAGAGTTTAGGGAATGATTTGAAGAGTAACACACTGGAATCACAAGGGTGTGGTGTAGGCTCCTGAATCCTATCCAGCACCTGCTTTATCTCGTAACAGGAATTTGCTGGTGTTGATCCTTATCTTTTACAGGCCATGGAAAAAGAAATTAATATTGAATAAACAATTCTTGCTTTCCTCTCTGGAGCAAAAAGGCCATTGAATCTTCTGTCTGACAGTCAGGCAGCAGCAGTCTTTCCTTTCACTTGCAGTGGCTGGATGTCACATCACTTCAGGGGATTAGACTCATTATGAACTCGTACACAGAACTGAGAAAATAACCTCATCTATCATGTAACAATCCCAATAATTATCTGTGCACCCAAAGCACTTCCCTTCCACCCACTTCTGCAGATGTTTCTGCATTTGGAAATACCAGCAAATTCCTATCTTTGCACAACAACACAGGTCAGCTTAGAGCATTGGCTCATCAAGCTTAATATTATCTTTGTTTTAGGGGTCAAGTGTAGGTTCTAAGATGAAAGAGCCACAAATCACCCATATGACAACAGGGAAATTTCATTGTGCCTTCTCTACCCATTGACTTACATGTGAAAACAGGATGGGAAAGTGAAAAACATCTGGGCACTAACAAGACTCCTCTAAAGCAGGCACCATGCAACTCACTCTGCTGGCATGGCTCAGTCTCCATTGCCACTGGAATGATCCATCACCTCTGACAAGCAACTGGAAATGGGTTGGAATATTGGCATATCTGGGCTGGTTTGCTGGCATGTGACCCCCAAATACACCATTCTCCTGCTGGAAGGCCTCTCAACTATCGTGAGTTGGTACATTCCTCACCTTAAGTATAGCAAAAGCTAAAAATCAGTCAGAAAACCCTGAAATCTCCCCAAAGCTCTTACATCCAGGGAAACACTCTTTTTCTTGGGAAAGGAGTGTTTGAGCCAATAGTCCTGGCTATGTAGTTGCAGTGCTACTTTCCTGCAAAGCCTGTGGAGCGCCTTGCCAGCTGTGAAACAAATCCTGGGATGTCAGTGAAATCCTTACCCAGGCAAAGGTCTCCTTGACATCAATGGCCACTTGGTCAAAGATGACGCTTCACTGGGATATGGGTGGTGTATAAATATCTTTATTCTGCTCAAATCCAGCCACATTTGGGGTGACAATTGAGAGGGAACTCAAAATGGTGCAAATATTGATTAGGGAATAAAATTAGGAAAAAGAAAATATATATGATACTTAAAAAGCGAATGCTTATCTTCATGAAAAATCTCAGAGACTGTTTACTTGAAAATATAAATTTTTTGTTCTTTTTAACTAGCTCTTAACTAGTAAATATAGAATGATTTAAGTTTCAGAGGATTTAGACAGTCAGTTTATGCTCTTTGTGTCTGAAACATACAACCACTGTGCAAATAATTGGCAGCATACAAAAGTTTATCTGCATTAAAACCACCTGAGAATTAAAACCTTCTACACTATGAATTTCTCCAGAATTAACAATATTCATAATTCCCACTTTCCTCCTCCATCTTATTCAATGTGGAGTCTGCTGAGGCCGTCACACGTTTTTAAAATTGGTTTAGAACTGCCCTGTTAATATTCTGCCGAAAAGAGAACCCAGAATTTCATGGACTCACATCAGACGAGGTATCTTCACAAAGAACACCCCATGGACGCTGATGAAAATCAATAAACCATATTAAAATTAATAAATTGTGAAAGGCAAACAGAACCCTGTTTGTACAGTGTCTGTGTCAAGGAGACTTCTCCCAACATCTACAGCCTCTCCCGAGAGGGTTTGGCTGGGCTCATGCGGCACTTTCAGTGAGATCAGCCAGGAGTGGATAGAAAGTCTGATCTTGCCAGTAGAGGAGTCAGGGGCAGTTTTAAGTAAGCAGAATGCATTTGAATGTGGTTACATTGCTATAAGTAGGGTGGATATAGATATTCACATCTATTTGGGGAAAAAAAGACTCAGATGGGTGTTAAAAGCTACCAGTCCTGGCAATGGACATGAAATGTGTCTCGGTGCTTATTTAAAAAATATATATGGGGAAGAGAGAGAGAGTGCTATTACAGGCAGGCACTGGGGTTTTTTTTTTAGCTCTGGCATTAATTTTTCACCCTGTGTTCCTTCTTTTCAATTTCTAGAAGGAAAAGAAACAGATATAACCATGCAAATGTCCCTGTGCTCTGCCTCCGGCTATAAGCTTAAGAATTATAAGCTTGACAATGCTGAGTTGTAGACAACACCCCTTCAATACTTTCTGGCTCAGTGGCTCTGTGAAGACCTGTTTGAAGGTACAGCTCTTCAAAAAGACTCTGTGGCAGCACAACTGAAATGTTTGCTGCTAAATATAGAAATGCACTTGCTTTGAGCATGGCTGGTTTGCTTCAGGTTCACCTTTGGAGCTGCATTTATAGATACAGTATGGATTTTAAGGAGAAAAAGTGAGAGGTAGGAGCAAGAAAGCAAAGAATTAGACAGTAAGAGTGCCTGATGAGGGGAAAAAGGCTCTGACGATTAAAGCTGGGCAACAAGTCAACAATTTGATGTGGCCATAGAAAGGCAAACACATGATAAGACATGTTAGTCAGAAAAGGGGATTCACCATAGCCAAATTCAAACCCTATGACTTGAAACACTGGTGAAATACTGTCTGAAAACACTGTGTACAGGTCTCCAAACCAAATTTGAAGGAATACATGTTCAGAGCAGAAGGAGTGGAGGAATAATAGGAATTATTATGTGGGAAGGCAGGCAGAGGTCAGTGAAAGCTGGGGTTGGGGTCTGAGAGAATCAAGTCTCAGGGCAATAGTCATTGATGGAACAATCTTCTTTCAAACTGTTCCTGCCCATTTTTCCCACTGGAAAACAACCCTTTTCAGGTAGTTGCAAACAGGGGTAATATTTTCCTGTGTTATTTTTCCTTTTGAGGAAGCCTTGCACTCTCATCTGCGACTGTGTCTGGGTCTGGCAGCAGACATTTTAAGGCAGGTGAAAAAAACGAGGCTGCTTCAAGCGTTCACATTGCTCACCACTGTTTCATATCAGATCCCCTTCTTGGGCAGCAGTGCAGTTTTCAATCTGTTGAGGGGAAGGAAAAAGGATGAGACAGGTGACCTCTCAGAGAAATGAAGAACAGAATTTCTGGACCTTTTTTTCCTGTTTAATAGAGAAACCTCAACAAATCAGAGAGATGGGCAATCACCAAACATGAAGTTCAACAAGGGCAAGCGCCAGATTCTGCACCTGGGATGGGGCAGCCCTGGATGTACAGACAGAGTGGGGAACGAGAGGCTGAAAAGCAGCTGTGGGAAGGGACCCGGGGAATCCTGGTCAATGGAAAGTTGAATAGGAGTCAGCAGTGGCCTGGCAGCCAGGAGGGCCACCTGTGTCCTGGGGGCATCAGGCACAGCATCGCCAGCCAGGCAAGGGAGGGGATTGTCCTGCTCTGCTCTGATCTGCACTGGGGTGGTCTCACCTTGAATATTGTGTGAGGTTTTGGGTGCCTCAACATAAGAAAGATACCGAGCTGTTAGAGAGCATCCAAAGGAGGGTAATGAAGATGATGAAGGGCCCAGAGGTGAAGCTTTATGAAGAGCAGCTGAGGACACTTGGTCTGTTCAGCCTGGAGGAGACTTCATTGCAGTTACAACTTCCTCGTGAGGGGAAGAGGAGGAGCAGACACTGATCTCTTCTCTCTGGTGACCAGTGACATGACTTGAGGGAATGGCCTGAAGTTGTGTCACAGGAGGTTTAGGCTGGATATTAGGAAAATGTTCTTCACCCAGAGGGTGGTTGGGCACTGGAACAGGCTCTCCAGGGAAGTGGTCACAGCACCAAGCCTGACAGAGCTCAAGAAGCATTTGGACAACACTCTCAGCCACATGGTGTGACTCTTGGGATGTCCTGCGTAGGGCCAGGAGTTGGACTTGATGATCCTTGTGGGTCCTTTCCAACTTGGCATATTCTGTGTTTCTGTGACTCAGTGTTGTCCTGGGGCACAAATGGGACTGGCAGTAGAAAAACCAGATATAAGCACTTGCCTAATATCATATGGAACTGGGTTCCTGGCTCCTTTGGCAGGTATTTCCACTCAAGAGATTCAAGAGACCAATGGGACCTCACAGAGTAAAAACAATGAGCCACAAGTTTGACAGCGATCTCTGGGTTTCTGAATGTATCTCCTCTCTGGTACCACAAGCCCTTCACCCAACTCTCCTAAGCCTCTATATCCCATTTTGGATATTAATTGTGCAGAAGCAGGACCCATTCAGGGGTGCAAACCATCCTTTGCATCACAGTGCCATTTCTCACCTTGCTCTGAATCAGAGTTGACATATCATGCCTGCACCTTGCTGATGGTTTTGTGTCTCTGTGTGATATGCACTATAGCCTCCTTTAGAGCAAACTTGTGTAATTCCTGTTTACACCCACATATTCTTAAAGAGTGGTTAAAACCTCTGAATGTGCAGAGAATTTGCTATAAAAAAAGTAAATAACAGCAACTGACTCATCACCCTCTTCCCATAAAAGATGGGGGCCATCAGGTGAGGAACACGGGAAACAGAGAGAAATCAATGGGAAATGATTCTTCACGGAATGATAGGAGACCTGCACAGTTCCCTAGAAGGGGTGCTTGTGTGCAAATCTGCATGGGTTCAAGGGAAAAATGCTTGGAAGGAAGGAGAGGAGAGGAGAGAGGAGAGAGGAGAGAGGAGAGGAGAGGGGAGGGGATGAGAGGGGAGGGGNAGGGGAGGAGAGTAGAGGAGAGGACAGGACAGGAGAGGACAGGAGAGGACAGGAGAGGAGAGGACAGGAGAGGAGAGGACAGGAGAGGAGAGGAGAGGACAAAAGACTGTTAGGGTGCTAAGGGGACAGGGCATACATCCTTGCTTTGCTCTTAGCATTCTTTAGCCATCTGTTAATGAAAATTATTTTCTATGCAGATGAATCCCCCTTATCAAGGAACAGGTGGGAGCCAGGACAGTGGTGATCAGGGAATGAGGTGGATACACAGCCTCTGTGTCTGTGTGTCTGTCCTGCCACTGCTGTCTGGGCCCTTGTCATGAACAGCTTGGCTGTCCATATGTCCTTCAATTTCCTTGTGTTTCTGTGTGGAGGTTGAAATGTGACACTTCAAGTACCATTAAAGGAATATGTTTACTAAACAGTGTCATTTGTGGCTGGGTGGTTGGGTTGTTTTTTTTTTACCTTTGGTCTCTTCACTTCTTTAGCTTATTTTGGTATTTGTTATGAACAAAAAGTTCCATCACAATTAGTTGCCTTGGCTACTAATGATTTTCTTTATTCATGTATACCTCCTTGTATTTAAACAGCACCTTATCTATCTGCTTTGTGTTGCTTAATGTGACAAGGCCCTCAGCGGCAGTGGGCTGCTGGTTGCAGCTTTGATCCCACTAATGGCATCTTCAGTTTGCTCTTGGGGAGGTGGGGATGGTTTTTCTGGGAGCAACATTTAGCAGAGGGACTTGATGAGATCGCATTGAACCTCACACTCTACTGACAGCGCAGCATGGGAGGAACTGTTCTGTATGATTAAAGAAATGAGGGGAGCTGTGTCTGTGTGCAGGTGTCTGGTACCTGGGAGCTCGCAGGGTCTGGATTTCTGCCACGAGTTACAAACAACAGGAAAAGGGAGATGGTCAGCAGTGCTAGCAGCCCACAGAGCCAGCCACCCACAGTGTCTCCAAGCAGATCCTGATATCTGGATAAACCAGTGCAGTCATTTCCAAGGGGAAATCAAGTTAGCTGACAAGACATGTGCGTTCACTCTGATTAAATCCATGTCACACCGAATGTCTGTAACCAGGCCGTTGTGCCTGGGTCCTCTGGCCAGGACATTGTACTGGGGTTTTAGCAAATGATCAATTCTCTGTCTTAGAGCTGTGTACTCGAGGGAACAAATGTTAATGTCATTAATGTCCAGGTTAACTTGGTGTGACTTATGGGAAGGAAAGATCACTAAGGAGTTATGGCCTGATATTGTCAGGGGAAGAGAGACTAAGGAAAGAGTTTGTGTATTCAGGTGCCTGAAGTCGGTTTTCCACCTTGGTGAAGTGACACCGTGGCCCCAGAAGTGAGACACAGATGTTGTTCCAGCTGAAGTCAGTAGGAGCCAGAGAGCCTTGGTGCCTTAGAAAATGAAACCATTTAGTCTTAGCAGAGGGAGGTGAAAACAAATGAGACAGCATATTTTCTTCAAAACAGTACCACAAGAGTTGCTCAGCTGGTGCCTGGGACCTCCTGCCAGCAGCACCTGTGTCACCAGCTCTGTGCCTTGGCTTTGAGCAACTCCAGCTTCACATCATTTGAAGAGAAGCGTGAAAAAGCTTTCTGTGCAATTTTTGTCTGCTGGGTGAAGTTATTACCACGAGAGTAGGCAGGAGCAGTGTAAAGGCTTTCCTACCTATGTGACATTTCTGTATCACTAGTACAACTCATTCATCATGCTTAGGAAGAAACACAATGGTTTGGTGAACAGAAGCAGAGAAAAACAGAGATCTTGGAGCTGGGATGGATCTGCCCTGGCTATATATCCCTTGTTCAATCACATGTTAAACTTTTGCCCTTCGGCATTTACCTATAGCTGTGTTGAGTCTGGGTTGCCTCTGGAGACAAGGCTTTGGTCAAGGCTTGTGGCTGGTCAGAAGCATGAACGTGCAGCATGAAAACTTAGCCCTGCTGCAGTCACGAGGAGGTTTGCCATTAAGCTGAATGAATTGCACCTAAGACCGGAAGAGGGGCTGGTATGACAACGAAGACCTTTACTCAGCAGTTCCCCCATCTCATCGTCATAGCACACAGCTGAGCCCAGTGCAGGATATCATCAGGTTACCTCGTTAGCAGTTGATAAACCAGTTAGAGAGGCTCTAAAGCAGCAGCCTTTAAATTGATGCTGCTGACTGCAACCACCAGACCTTGGAGCAGGGCTTAACACTGGAGATCTACTCCTTCAGGTAAGGTCTGGTTTTCTATCTGTCCCTTCTTGTCCCCATTGGAGGTTGGAACTAGGTGATGTTTAAGTCCTTTTTTTAACCCAAACCATTTTGTGAGTCTATGATTTGGGTGCCTACAATCAGATAGGATAAAACCAGGACCAAAACATATGTCAGTCTTTGTCCTGTGGCATAAATGTGTTTCTTTTCTGAACTGCTATGAAATATAAATGTGCATAATTGCTTTTAAATAAATGTTTTTGTGCAGGTATAAAAGAAACCTTAATGCCTGCAGCATTGCACTTGTGATGAGCAGCCCTTCAATAACTAAACAATAATTTATACATGCACCCAAGGAAAGCGGGCTAGTAATAAGTTAGTGACAAGCTTTTAGGGGATTAATATATGAACATTAGGTTAAACATACTTTATTTTTAAAAACACTCAGGCTGCATCTTTCTATGGAGCATGTTATTAAAATTGACATGATTGACTATTAACTACAGTACATAAGTACACTTATGTCATAATTCATGCTTTATTATCCAACTACAGGTAAGTACATAAAAATTCAATGTACTGTATTGCATCTTATTTAGATCACTGTTCCAGTGAAATATAAAGTGTCACCAATAGATTTGCTCTAGTAGTAATTCCATAATAAATTACAAACAAACTCAATGAAGCAAATCCTCTTGCAATTTATTTAACATGATATTTTTCATTTATATTCAAGGTACATTTTTGCAAATATGCTACATCTTTCAAAGAAAAAAAACCCACCCCAACCAACCCAACACAATCTCTCAGGAGGACTGGATTAAATAGCTACTGACCTAGAACCTCTGCATTTAAATAAGCTTCAAGAGAGTGCCCTTCATCTATTGTGTTTAAAGATAAAAACTACATGAGAGCACACGTAAGAACCACCACAACAGAGGGCTGCCTGGTTCATGGCCCCAGGGAAGTTCAGAGAAAGGATATTTCAAACATAATGAGTGCCAAGGGAGTCTTTCCCTCCTGGTGTGTAGCAGTCAATAACCTGATTGACTTCATCCAGATCATTGTACTCAGCAGCTTCACGTATCTCCTGTAAATATCTGTAAACTCCACGTGGACATTTTCCCAATTTTAAGTACATCTGTGTCCCGTGGCAATAAGTTGGTCGTTTGGTTATGAGCTTTCTGAAAAAGTACCTTCATTGGTTTGCTTTAAATCAATTGCTTGAACATTTCAGGTGGTGGTTTTAATCCTTGTACATTGAACATAGTTCCAATTAATTTTCTCCTGCCCATTCATGAATGGTTTTTTTTTTTCTTCAGGTGTCATGTTTCATAGAATCATAGAAACAGAATGATTTGGGTTGGAATGGACTTTCAACAACATCTTGTTCTGACCCGTATGCCATGGGCAGGGCCACCTTCCACTAGACCAAGTTGCTCAAAGCCCCATCCAACCTGGCCTGGAACACTTCCAGGAATGGGCCATCCACAGCTTCTCTGTGAAACCTGTTCCAGTGCCGCACCACCCTCTGGGTTAAGAATTATTTCCTAATATCCAGTCTAAATCTACCATCTTTCTGTTTAAAGCCTGTCCCTCTGTCCTGTCTCTCCAGGCCCTTATTAAAAATCCCTCTCCATCTCTCTTGTGCCTCTTTATAAAGGCACTGGAATGATACTGTAAGATCTCCCCTAAACCTCTTCTTCTCCAGGCTGGACAATCCCAATTTTTCTTCTGTTAAATGTGTATGCTTGTATAATTCAAGTATTCCTCTTGCTGTCCCTGGAGTTCTTGGGAGTTTAAAGGAGATGATATGAGGGCAGATTTTGCCACTGGTTGTCCATGTAATGGTTGCAGAGCATTTACACAAAAAAACAGGTTTGCTCCAAGAAATGCTATACCAAATGAAAAGATGGCTATGGGCACAATTTTTCACCCATAAAGGGGTGATGTCTTTATCAAATTCCTGCTTTAAATATCTAGGTAACATAGTCTAGGTAAAAACACTACAGTTTGGTAGGGATTAAATGAGGCCGTGAATTTGCAAAAAATTTTCTCTAAAAACACATCAGCTGAACAAAAAATTTTACTCCCCCCTCCCCTTCCCCCAGCATCCAACAGAGGAACCTGAGAGATCAGCACCAAGAGTTCATCTTGATGTAGATGAAGCAGCAAGATGCTCTTTTGGGGCTACATTGACAAGAACCTTATAAAACACTGTCCATGAATCATCATCAGATGCAATGAATGTTTTTTGGCAACCCTGGCTGTTAGAAATAGCAATTTTTACAAAATAAATCCTGAGTTTATAACTAATGAGAAGTGCTGAACTGATCAGGTAAAGCCTGCAGTCCTGTCTGTGGCTGTTCAGATCAGCCCGTTGTAATGCAGTGCTGTTCCCTGAGATCTGTGGAAATAAAGTGCCAAAATTTCTGTTGCAAACAGGCACTTCAACTTCCTTGGTTGTCTGGAAAATCCCATTCTTGGACCTTTACAGCAGTACTACCTTTGGCTGATTTCTGCATTAAGCTGAGTGCAGAAATGAACTGTGAATGCTTGTTTGAGAATAGATGTAAAACTTGCTTCAGAAAAGTATGCAGTCAACTATTTAGTCACTTTCCTTAGAGACATACTTTTAATGTTCATTTATTTATTTTAAAAATGTTCATTTGTGTGTATACAGTAATATCATTATAATCCACTCAATTCAATTAGTAGCACCATGAAAAAGGGATGGAGGTTTTTGTTTGATTCAATTGTAAGCAAATGAAGCAGTAATAAACCCCCAATTAGTACTGAGGAAAATAGGCTGAAGGATTTTTTTCCCTAGCATTTCACTGTAAACAAAAATGTGTAGCTGGTATTCAAGAGGAAGGAAAATACAATTTGAAGATACTTTAAAACTTCAGTGATTAATGTCATGCCAAGTGACTCATTAAAATTCCCATAAAAATGTGACCATGGAAAAGAATTCTCTTCTGAAGAAAAATCAAATGTAATTAAGAAGAGAGAAAGAGAAGAACAGGGGAAGAATTGCCAGCCAAAATCAAGCTAAACTCAGCTGCCACAGAACGAGTTTCAAGGGGTACAACCAGACCCTTGCTGAGGGCATCAGGCTGGCACTCAGGAGGAGTGCACCCAGGTCCCAGTTTTGACACAAACAATTCATGTGACATCTGTCAAATTGCTTATTGGCGTCCGGTGTCTCAGGAATGAAGTGGAGATTGTGACCGTTCCCTTCTCCCACCTTTGGAAGGTCTTGCTGATTTTGATTTGCTTTTGGTGGCAAATGTGTAAGAGATTCAGGACACGAAGCTGGTAAGATTGGAAGCCCTTTCTTGTGGTTTGATGGGACAAGAAGTGGCTTGGTTGCAAGGTATCAGAGATGATAGGACCTCTTCCTGTCAACAACAGGTTTTGATCCTCAGATCCCCAAGTATCACATTCCCCACTCCTATAATCTGAGTCATATTCATATTCAATATATTCACAAACCTATCTCGTAGCATTACAGCTTGAGCTGATGCTGGGCTGCTGACTTGCACTGCTGGTTGTCCTTCAGGGCTCTCACCCCTCCCTGATGTCACCGCTGTCAGGGAGCACATGGCAGGATCAGGTTTTGTCAGGAGCCTGGCACTGATATACCCTCCTCTGAACAGTCAGATTTTTGCACTACAGCCCCCAGCAGTTGGTAGAAGATTTGACTTTAATCATGTTGTTCAGCATACATGCTAATTCGTGTCTGACTTCGGCAGGCTCTATTCTATTTTTGAACCAGGAAACATATCTTATTAAGGTGACAGGTGGTCTGGCACGGCAGAGGCAGGTCTGTTGCTTGTGGCATAAACCCCCCCCAAACAATAAAAAATTTATCTTGAGTTCAGCATTTCCTCCTTGTTTTGTGAATCCTTCAGTCTTACTATTCTGGGAAAAATAGTGATCACATTTGATTTCCCACTGGTTTGTTTTTTTTAGGTTTTTTTGTTTCTTTGTTTCTGGAGAGAAGTATAAAAATCTATTTTATAAGTGGTTTCGTGTACTGCAGATGTCCTGTGAGGATTCAGGATGGGAGAAATGCTTATAGAATGCAGATTGCAAATAGGGAGGGGAGAAAGAGAGGGACCGAGTGCTATTTATAGACTACATTCAATTCATCTGGGCTAAATATTGTGACTAATTGTGTCCAGTGGCACTGGACCTTGGCACTTGGGCTGGGAAGCCTAAACTGGGCTGTCCACAGTGCTCTTGAGCAGAGACATCACAACCTTTGTATGTCTAAACAAAGCAGCTCTCTCAGGCTGCCTGATATGGCCCCAGGACTCTCAAGCTACAGCTAACACCAGCCAAGGTCTGTTGTTGGCCACTGAGGTCAAACACATGGCACAAACCACGCTCTGAGATACGTGCCTGCCTCCAAAAAGCTGTTTCAACATGATTCTGGCTGTGATGATGCTTGCATCCTTTCTGGGCACTGGCTAGGAGAGCTTGTCACAGGCTGCAAGCCCACTGGGGTTGTGATAAATGTTGAACTGCCTGGGATGATCGGAGCGCTGAAGCGCTCCGTAATATGAAAAGTCATTTAGCTGTCAGACCAGAAGAAGTGGCAGCTTAGATACTGATCTTGAGGCCAAATATGGTTGACACAAATAACTCATGCCCCTTGTAAAGTGAAATTTTCCTTCATTAAACATAGATACATGCAGTGCAGTGTTCAGCGGTTTGCTCTTTTATATCCAGGCTCTGATTGTTTTATTTTTATCCTTTAAGAGAAATCAGATGTTAGAGAGGAAGCTATTCTTAGGCTGGCTGTGCAAGTGATCAAGCCAAGCATATCCATATAAGACAGCTGCTGGTAAATGCCAGTCTCGGGTTGTGCTTTCATTGCAGAAGCAGCAGTGTGAGCGCTGGGCATGCAGATATGGCACCCCTGGGGAATAACAGAGGAGCTGTCATCGTGCCTGTGGTTCTCATCTCAGGTCCTCGGTAGTGTAGGAGCCTCTTTATACCAGTAATTCATATGAGAAAATGAATTCCTTGATGTCAGTGCCTCCTCTGCACACCCCTACTGTGGGGGCTGGCTGCACCCGTGCTCGCCCCAAGGTGATAAATTTTGCTGGATGATGCTTCCTCAAATTAGTCAGAAGTCTCTGCTCCACAGTGCCAGGTTGGTGAGCACAGACACAACAAACAAAGTGGAGTCAGCTCTGATGGTGCTCAGGCTGTGTTCCCCACTTGCAGTTGCCTGAGTCTCATCAATGTCTGTGACATGGTGGAGACCCACTGCTCTTCTCTGCTCTCGGTAGGAGCAAAGCTCTTGGGAGCTGGTGTGGGCTGCAGACCAGAGAGGTGGGGAAATGAAGTCTGTCAGTTTGAAGGTCTGAGATGGAAGGGAAACACTCATGAAAGGGCAGGCTTATGGTAGCAATAGCTCCAGGATCCCCTGCTGCTCTGGGCTAGATGCTTCTCTGTAATGAAATATAAATACTAATTGTTCCTTTTGCCTGTTTGGGATAGACTCCATCTTTTCTCATGTGCCCATGCACTCTCTGGCCCAATGAATCTTTGTTCTCATTCTGAGATCAGGCTGGATGGGCTCTGAGCAACCTGCTCTTCTGGAAGGTGTCCCTGTCCATGGCAGGGCACTTGGAACAAGATGATTTTTAGGGCAACTTGCAAGCCAAACCATTCTAGGATTCTATCATTCCATGATTTGGGGTGTTTAAGTATTGCTGCACCAGGA
This sequence comes from Mohoua ochrocephala, assembly GCA_013398855.1. Taxonomy (NCBI): domain Eukaryota; kingdom Metazoa; phylum Chordata; class Aves; order Passeriformes; family Acanthizidae; genus Mohoua; species Mohoua ochrocephala. Next base: position 42,005 of record VZTA01016554.1, on the reverse strand, counting down.
AAAAAATCCAACAACAAACGTGAGCACATGTGCCCAGGCACTGGGAATGGGCTTTGTTCAACATCTCCTGGTGTCTGGTTGACCCACCCTGTCCCACCTCAGGGCTGTGAGAGCCAACACCTTCTGCTCATCAGTGTCCCGGGACAGTCTATCACCGTGTGCCTGGTGCAGCACAAGGGATGCTGTGGCTGGCCTGAAAGTCAGCACTGAAGCAAACAATTGGTACCAGGTCCTCAGAGTCTATAAAAATAAAGTGTTTGTTCTCTTGCTCCTGAAGAGTCACTGATGACATCATGCCCTGTTTCTGAGCTAATCATAATGAATCAAATCAGCCTAGGTGAAGGTAATTAAAAGTATTAGTGCTTCAGCAAGCCCACACAGGGCCATATAAAGAGTCTTATATATTTTCTTACTAGAATTTCCATTGCTTTGGCTGTTCTTTTTTATTAAACTCATCGTAGCAGCAAATCAGGCAGGTAAATGTGGTTGTAAATTTGCTCACAGAGACATGTTTAGCTTGTAAAATACAGGCTACTAGCTGTGAAGCTTTGCAGTATTTCAAAAACATTGTTACCTTTCATAAATTTAAGGGATTCTAGTTTTTATTGAAATCCCTTTTTTTTTTCAGCTGAAGATTTTCAGAGTCTCACTTCTATAGATTGAAATTTTCTGCTAGAAACATGCAAAAAGGGGAAGGAAATAGCATGACAAAATGGGTCAAAAAAAACCAGAATAAAGGAAAATCTGGAATAAGTTTCTCTATAGCTGAATATTTCATAATTCTTGAAAGAAATGGAATTATTGGTGAGCAGAGTCTCGTTCTTTCAGCAGATCCCTTTTGTCAGCCATTCATTGCAAATGGTTAAACTGGGTTTGACTGTGCTCCAGTAACACCTGTTTGCTTTCTGTTGCTGAGCAGTGAAATACTGGAGGTCAGAGAGTGTCCAGCAGGTAATTGCTGCTCCAAGCCCAAATTATTGATGAAATTTGCTTTAGGGGTTGAGCGAGGAGAGATCCACTGGCATCAAACATGGGGAGCAGCAGCTCTGCAGGGCTGGAAGCTCCCCAAATCTGAGTCCATAGGGCACAGCCATGGTTGCAGTGGTGTGTGAGGACAGCAGGACAGGAAATGAGTGAGGAGCCAAATCCTATGGAGGCCGATGGAGTCATGTTAGAGGGAAGAACAGAATCAATCCGCAGCGATGATGACCAATCCATTCCTACTGCTCCTCATTTACCACTGACCTTGAAAAAAAGATTTAGAAGAAAAAATATTGAAAAAAAGATTATAGAAATGACCAGGTTCCTCTAAGTTAGGTTTTTCCTTTAGGGACAGTGGCAAAAAAAAAAAAAAAATCGTGTAAAGAATTGGGTTTTCTCAAGTTGGAGAAAAAGAGTCTGAAAGTAGAAATTATTCTTGCTGCAGAAAGTAACAGAATATACTACTCCCCTTCCCAGGGGTATATAGGGCAAGAGGTAGAGGGCTTAAATCATAGAAAAAGTTTAGACGAGGAAAATTTTTTGTAACAGTAAGGATAATAAAGAACTGGGAAAGAGGGGAGTGTTTTTAAGAACCGTGTGAACAAATACTGGGTAGAAATAGCTTATGTGCACCCAATCCTGCTTTAAGGAGGAGACATGGACTATACATGAGTTTAGTTTTATTTCCTTTAGCCAAATCCTCCTAATTTGCAAAGCGATTTGGTGTTTAGCTCCAAGGATTACCTTTAAAAGTGCCAGACTAAGAAATTCTGGGCATTTTTGCTAATAGCTTCACAACTCCTGCATTAATAGGAGTTAATCATTAGTGTGTCTACTCAGCTGACAATTTACTTATTGGCTTTTGCCTCTGGAGGGTGTGATCCCATCACACACCAAGGTCTGGGTGCTGAGCATTAGTGACTTGCCAAGTCAACGAGAGTCAGGAGTCTTCAGTCGTGTGCCTGACCATGCCTTAATTTCCATTAAAATCCTTAAACACTTTATTTATGTCTAAAGATAATATAATATGAATCTCTGAAACTACTGCCCCGCTGATGACACTTTTGGGAAATTGCCAGTAGAGATGTATTCTTGCCCCTTAACTGGATACAAAATTGTTTTAGATTAAATTAAATTAACCTCAGTTTCTTCACCCTAACGAATGCTATATTTAACTTGCTTTTTATCCGTGCAGGGGCTTATCCCCATATGCGTGAGTACTGATTATTCACATGACCAGTCCTGTTGAAGTCACTGTGTGACTTGTATAAGTCTTGCTTCCAATAACAAACTTTCAAGTTCTTTTCCCTCCATTGCCTTATTTCAAAATGTGATCCTGTTTTTGGGTTCTCAGTCTACAGCTACAAGAAATATGCTGTTGATTTTCAAAGGAAGCGTTGGTCATCTCACCGGCCTTCTTCCTCCAGTGGTTGCTGGGGCTCCTTGTTTTGTGTTGGATAAAAGCCAGAGATCGTGAGTTTTTTCAGTTCCCGGGCCTTCCTGCATGGGCAAGTTCCATCTTATCTTTCAGAGAGCCTGAGTAATATCTGCCATCTCTTGATCTGTAATGAAGGGAGTTGGCAGAAATTTCTGTATTTAAGTGGATTGTCTGATTCCTCAGAGTCTGACTGTTTTGGTTTTCTCTACTTTTTTTTTTGCATGAGCCTCAATACCTAACTTCGACAGAAACTTTTAACCACAGTCGGAGGAGCTCCAGGGGTTAAACTGTGTCTTTCCATTTCCCATTGTTTTTATTTAAAGTCTTTCTGTTTTTCTGATGAGATTTCTGCTCATTAAACTCACCTCTACCACTACATTTCCCCAGTGTCTTTTACTGTCAACTCTGGAAACCACATTCACAGGTGGAAATCGTCCTCCCCCTCTATCACCATATCAGCAAGGGAAAGTGCTAACATTTTATTTACTTCCCGAACTGGCTCTTCTGTCTCGTTGAATGAAGCCTTTTTCCATCACCTCGTAACCTGCACTCTGTATTTGCATGGTTTCATATAGATAATAAAAGCACTCATCTCCATTTATCTGAGCCCTGCTGTAAATCTCCACGTGGTGGAGAGTGCAGCCTTTTGGCAGGAGCAAAAGCACAGTGCAGTTGCTCACTGGAAAAGAGCATTAACTGCTGCCCACGTGCCTGTTCAGCAGGAGCTGTTGGGAATTAGCTCATCATCCAAAGCCAACTCTGCCTTGCGCCTGAAAACCTCTGAGATTCCTGGTAAGAATCAGGGAGAAGCTGGGAATTGATTGGAGAGGTTGAAAAGAAAGCTGGAAAATGTCAGGTGATGTCTTTGGGGAGGGAAGTGTTGATTAGGAGGAGGGAGGGAAGGTTATTTATTCAGATTTTTTTCCTTTTGGTAAGAGTTTTGGTCTGGTTCCTCCCCTTCCCTCCACATATCCCCACAGACCTGAGCTGCTGCCAAACCACTTCTCCATTGCAAAGGTTCTCCACTCTTTCTGATCTAGGTGGCAAAGGCACCTAAAGCTGTCCTTAATGCCATATAAATGTAAAAAAGTGCAGTTTCTTTGCCCAACTGAAAGGCCTTTTGGCAGCCTGAAAGGCTGAGCGCTGGTCAGAGGTTTCCTCCTGCAGAGCCCTGGTCTGGTGTTGGGGCACCCTGTGCACAGAAGGCAGGAAGGTGGGGAGAAGCACTCAAAAAGTTGAAGGATTTCCCCAGTCAGAAATACGAGGTTCAGAAATGTCTAGAAGTACTGCAGACCAGGAGGGGAGATGCTGGGCCCTCATATTCAGAAGATACTCTAAGTTTGTGGTCCACAGAGGAGCCTTTCCATGGGCACAGCGTGTCCATGATCTGTTTCAGTCTCTTTGATGCTCCCAACAGTATAAAACAAAATATTATAATTATCCAAAATGTTTATCCCGTTGAACACCACAGGGTCTGGTCTAGGCCACAAGAAGTATCTGATGCACCAAACCCTTGAGTCATTCCCTATGGCTCTGTGAACTATGTTTTATGGAGTCACTGAAAAGATTTCCTAGCAGAGAATACAAATCTTCTGGCTCCCCATCCTGATTTAGCAACTCTCCATAATAACTCTTTTCTGTGTATGTTCCAGCAACCTGGGCAGGTGGAAAATTCCTGGAAAGTACAAGGTTACAGGAGCGAGGCACTTCTGTGGAAGGGACAGGAGGGTGCTGTGCCCTCCATGGGCATCTGGCACGCTCTCCTGGGTGCCAGCAGTCAGCAAAATGTGGCAGCACTGGTCTGGTTTGAAAATGTGTGCTGTGCTTTGTGTCCTACATCTCACCCAGTCACCTCTTCTTTCCTTGCCTGGGGAAAGTGTGTCAGCCACAAAATAAACGCACACACTTTTCATAGCAACCCATTTTGCATTCCTGTAGCATCCTCCAGCAATCAAAAATTCACTTCTCCAGCCATAGGGGAATATTCATTTCTGTCATGTTGCAGATGGGAAAAATGATGTGTGAAGAGGTGAAATGGAAGGCTGATCATGTGTCTTCCTCCTGCCAAGGGCTGTGCAGGGAGTTACATCTGAGCAAAGAGAAGGACCTGCTTGCCTTGCTGTGTTTGTACTCACAGCTCTTGCTCATCCTTGCTCTGGCTGCTTCTCCCTCCACTGTTGAACGTGTTTGTCTCCAGCTTTGTTTTCCTCTCCCACTTCTTCTTCCAGCCCCATGTACTGTTGCGTTAGCTGACCAGACACAAGTGGGGACTGAGTTACTGCGGTGGTGGGTGAGCTCTCAGGTATAAAAAGCTTTTCTTCATCAAGTATTGTAAATCCTTATAGGGATGTAACCCAACCCCCTGTCCCCCTCTCTCCTTATTGGCTGATTTTTGTGTAACCATGCCCCCTCAAGACCTCCTTTTTCAACCGGTCCCGAGAAGCCCTTGCCCTCTTGTCACTGGGACTCCTCCGAATAAAACACCTTTGGGATTCCCTGGCTGAGGGCCATCTCTCATCTCTAGCAGCGCCTAAACTCGTCAGCCTTCGTGGGTTTGGCTGTGTGCTCCACTGCACAGGTGAGAAGTGGTCAGCCAGCGGGTGCTGATCAGCCCTGCAGCGGCTCCTCTGAGAGAGGGACCCCTCGAACAAGCTGCTGCCAGCTCGCCCTGCCAACCACGTGTGCCTACAGGGTACCTGTACCAACTCTCACAGCATCTTCCACACAAAATTCAACTGGCCTGAACTTGTCTGCTACATCCCTTTCAAAGTTTCACATTGGTTTCCTGCATTAAATACGTGAAAAACCCCAACCAACCAAAAACAACCCCAACAAAAATGAAACCCTGTTTCTCTTTAACATCTCCCTGTCCCTGTCACTGGAACCGTTCCATTTGGTACAAAAGGAAAATCTCCAGTGGTCAGCATCACCAACAAACCCAGTGGTGTGTGCACATCCAGCTGGGTGTTCACCACCCAAATGAAGATCATGAGTGCCAGTGAAGAAGGAGTGTGACTCTATAACACCCTGGCCTGTGGTGACATTTGTCTCTTCTTCTAGATCATATTAATTATTAATTATTAATTATTAATTTACTTGAACATATAGAACAGTTTAAATCTTCCAGGCACTTTGAAAATGTTAATGCAATTAATTTGTCATTCTTCATTGCTAGAGATGCTCTTATACCTCTGGGGAAGCAGTACTTTGAATGTACCAAATGACAGGGCTGTGTTTCATTTGTTAAACAAATAAGAACTCCACAAAGGGCAGGCGTCCAGAAAAAGATGGTTTTGCCAGAGAAAAACTGTATCCCTACCCATTAGTCCCCTTCTTATGAAGAAACAGCATCTCCAGCACAGGGCCAAGCAGCAAGACTGGGAAGGTCCTCTCTGTGTGGGAAGGTGAGAGTGATCTCTGTGGCAAAGATTGTGTTACCCGCTGGTGAAAATGTTATTTAAGAGGACAACCTCTGTACTATGGACCTTGCATCTACCTGTGTACTGCAGGGCAACAGATGTGCTAAAACTCACTGCCACATCATGCTTTTCAAACCATCACTGGGAGATCTCTGCACCACTACAGCAAGTGAACACCTCAGTTACAGACCAGGACCCCTCCATGCCAGGGTTTGCAGAACTCAGACTGTCCCAGAGGGTTTACAGCAAGTGGCATTGCAGTCTGCAGGCCCTGATGTAACACTCAGCTAGATGGTTCAGGGACAGGCTTCAGCACATGGAATCTGACAGAGCTGACCCCTAAGGGTTTGGTAGGGCCCTGGATAGGCTCTGGGCACTGTGGACCTCTGATGGTTCTTTTGCACTAACCAGTGCTATGTGGCAAACACCTCTCTCCTGTTACTCCTCCACAAACCACCATAACATTACCAGCTCTATCCCATTTTGCTTTCGAGAGCTTAAAAGGTGACTACCAAGAAATATATGGTTACAGTTTTAAAATTGATGAGGTCCCCTCTAGCCTCATTGTTTTTCAGTTCACTGCTCTTACAGTCTGTAAGGCTGCAACAGTGAAAAGTAGCTATACTGTGCCTAAACTGTGGGGAAGCCTCTCTGGGTAGGCTCACCAAGGGGTTTGCTTCTGATTAAACATCTCATCAAAAGGGAACTGTATTAGCTATTCTTGAGAGACTCTGCATTAAAAAAATTTGAGCTCTCATGCAACGTCAGCTGTTTCTCCTCAGCCAACCAGTTGCTGTACCTACAGAAAAGAGATTGCAGCTCAAGCCTTCTTCAATCTAATTTTAAATTAATTGGCACATGATCCCTTGTGGTCTCCACCCAGAACCCTCTCCATATCATGTCCTAATCACTGTCTGGCTGCTACTCCCTCATCTTCATTAGAATGACACGTCACTATTCGTGCAGACCCATTCGGCCACCTTTTGCTGTCTTTGGTTCCAGGCAGTGACATTTAAGCTTTAATCCCAGAGTTAGTGGTCATTACTTTAGTCTTTAATCATCATGAGAGACTAATGAGAGGAGATAATCCTTGTATAAATCACTGTGCAACAAGAAAAGCAGTTGATTTTTTAGAAGATTTAAAACTCAGAAGACATTCTTGGTCAAATCCAGAGGTCTGTTTACAATAATTTGGACTGAGAAAGGAGGAACTCAATTTGGTGTCCTGAATCCCCATAGCTAAACAATTAGACTTTTTAGTAATACTTTGTTTTTCTATTACAGCACCTTCTACCTGAACATCTCCCAGCTTTGCACAAGGTGTCTGCTCTGGAGCCATTTACTGAAATGAGTTTTATGTTTTCCCATCCCTGACTTGATGGATGCTTCCATCCTGTTTAATATGGAAAAGCAGAGGTTCTTCAGCAGGAGCACTTGGTGACACCAGCACCCTGTACTCAGAGCCTCATGGCCAGGAGATTATTTATCATATCAGTGCATGCTGACCCCGAAGCAGCCTGGCTTCTGGCCACCCAGGCACTGCCTCTCTCCCAGTGCAGCATCCAGGGCCTGGAAGGTATTGAAGTGAGCAGCTGCCTGGCTTTTGTTGGGAAGCTCTCACCTGTGCTCACACCTTGTTTTGTGTCTCTCCTTTGGGAGAACTCAAGGTTGTTCTTGGGATTTCTGGGTGCAGGGGAGTGTGAAGAGCGCTTCACGTGCAGGAATACTCTAGATTTGATGGGATTGAGTGTGTATGCAAAGATTTTAGAGGGTCCCATCCACTGCTTTTGGTAAACTGAGGTGCACAAGAGCACGGTTCTCTGTAACTTGCCTGTGCTCAGTAGGATGTCATAGACGGCTCTGTTTTAGGCAGGCAATGGGGTTTAAAGCCATGGGCACCTCACTTCAGAAACATATTCCCATGATTCTCATGGTAGGAAAGGCAAAGGGAGCTGTGCAAATAACAGGGAGCACTTTTTGGGCCTGTTAGTCACAGGCAGTAACACTTAACCAACACTGCAGCCAAGATTTTGTCTGCTGCTCTCCCCTCCTGGCAATCCCATGCTCCTTTCATGCAGTGACCAAGCAGAAAGCCTGAAGACATCTTCTCCCTCTTTGGGAGCTGATCCTTTCTCTGCCACTATTTCTCTAGGCAGCACTCAATCCCCCTTTGCATGTCTCAGGCCTCACTGGTGTCAACATTGCATGATCTTGATGGGAAAAAGACTCTCCAGATTCCGAAGGCTGAGAATCTAATTACTTCAAAAGTGTCTTTATGCCATTATATTCCCATTAAAAAAATAATTTATCACTCTTCATTGTCCTCTTAATGATGCTTGAAAATAATGGGCTTGAATCAATACTGTGCCCAGTGTAAATGTGGTGGAAGAGCAGGGAGGATCTTAGCAAGGCTGATTGCATTTCCATTATTTTTGGCTGATTTGGTGTTTTGACAGAGTATCTGCACTCAGCACAGGCTCCTGCCTTGCAGCTTTATCCTGCTAAGGGGCTCAGTGAGCCCCAGAAGTTGCACGTCCAGTGATGCATATTGATGCACCTGGGACACTTGAGCTAAGGGCACATGCAGTGAGGAGTTCATCTGGATATATAAAAATCCTCCCTTTTCTCATCAAATCCCCTGCTGCCTTGGTTATTGGATAGATTTAAAAGCAGCAGCAGATCCTTTGAGCAGCTGTAAGGTCTGGAGCGTGGGGTTTCACACAAAGTTCATCTCCCAGTTCCCTCCACTTCTCTGTGTGCAGTGGAAGTGTCTCTAGAAGATGGTGGAGAGTCAGTGCAGAGCAGCTGCTCATGAAAACACAGGAATATTTCAGCACTCATGGCAGTTTTCAATGCTCTGATTGCTTTGGCTTTGAAACCTTCCTCTGGAGAGAGGATGAGAGAAACACAGCCCAGAGCAACTTGAACCCCACCGCAGGTCTTTGCCTGCTTGGCACCAGAATGGCTCCAGTCAGGGTCTGTGCAAGAAGTCACTAAGCACTTTTGGAGAGTATTTTGTGAAGGCACGAGAAATTACACAGATTTATTCTACTCTGGCAGTAACCCCACCTCTACATGCAACTGTACCTTTCAGAAGACTGATTAGGTTTTGCTTTACCAGTTTCTCATCCAGCCCAGTCACATCAGAGTATTTTCCTCCTCCTTTCCACGCCCTGAGCCCTCATTTTTGATACTGAGTGTGGCACTGCAATGCTAATGCTTCCCCTGATGGCAGGCTTGGAAAGAGAGGCAGCAGAAGTGGATGGTGGGGGAAAATCTGCTGGCTGAGACACCGAATAGCTTGGAATATGGAAAGACAGAGGCCTCCTGACAGCATCCTATGGGAGGGGAGGCACGGTTTTAGTTTATTGTTTACCAGACTGAGGAATAAAAGCAATATGGTCTTAACTATCTGGTCTGACCAGCCACCCTCCTTAGCTCCATCTCTGTCAGCAAGTAGAATGAGCCAAGGGCTATTTCTGGCCTTCTGGTGAGTGGCTGAGCTTTGCTTCTGTGGGTGAGCAGGGTGGCCATGTCCAAACTGCTTGTTGGAAGTACCCCTTGCTCCTGCAAGCTCCAAAGTCAGCACAGCTTACTGGGAAAGGACTGTCAAAACTGTGATGGACATCATGGCAACAGGTAAAGAGGGATGGGCAGTGTTCAAGTCTTTGCCGAGGCCATGTTCAGTTTAGCCCTGCAAATGTGAGATGGTTTGTTGGTCTTCAGCATCCTTTCTATGAGATCCAAACAAAGAGGACTTTTTTTTTTGCAAAGGAGATCATTGGTGACCTATTAACTAAAGCCTCTGACAGACACAGACCTTCACCTCACATTCAGCCTGGAGAAGGGGCCTTTGCATCATGCCCTGGTATTGCTTGTGTGTTTGGGGAAACCTCCAGATGGGTGTACCAAGAACCTTTGGGTTCAGCTATGTGGTGGTGGATAGTCTCCAAACCTGGGAGACTGTTTGGGCAATCACCCTGCAGCTGGACATGGAGAATTCGAGTGTACAGGCAGGTAATCAAGGCTCTATACTATTTTTTAACTTTTTTTTTTTTTAGATATGTGACTTCTAGTTCACATATTCATGGTTTGGTTGACCTGTTTTTGCTTAAGGAAAAGTTAAATTGAGGGTAAGTTGAACAAATTAGAGACTTTAACTTATCCCTGCTCGACTCAAGTTCTGTCCATTATGTGACCTGATGTGCTTTAGAAACCTTTCAGCTAAAATTTGGGTTTAGCAAAAGGCTTCCTAGCAACACCAAGCCAGGTAAATGACACACAGGATGCTGCTGGGGCTTTGACTCAGCCAAATGGGAGTAAATTAGTTGCCCTGCTATTCATTTGTGTCTCTTCCCCCAATTTCAGTTAATTAAATGCAGGGAGCAGTATATTTTATTTATTTATTTATTTAGTCCTTTAACACGGTTTGTCAAACATTGATAAAATCAGCTGTCTCCCATTTCATAGCTGGCTGCAAAGGAGTATTCTGTATGAGCAGACCTACTTCTTCCCACACCCACAGTTAAAAAGCAAATGAACCTATATATCCACATCTCCAAAGGGAAGGTTTTTTTCCCACGTGAAATCTGATATCCCAGATCTTAAAGCACAGCTACACTGAAGCTAGAGGAGAAATTTTAGGAGGATGATGAAATATTTATTCCAGGTTCAGACTTTAAAGTATGAGTTATGGTTTCTGGAGTGTCCAGGGATACTTTGTGATGGTGAGTATTCAGGGTAAATGGGGCAGGGATATCTGCTTCATGCTTTCATATCTTACAGCCTGATTCCTGCCTTCTTATGGGAAATGTCTTTGAGCATTATGGGAAAATGCATGTTGATGAACTTCCCAATGTATAGCCAAGCTTGTCTGCATTCTCTATTTTTTTCATTAGTCACTAACCATTTCTATTAGACATTGCATTAGCTCCCAGATCATAAATTCAGGAGAGGAGGTGGTGTCCCTCCCTTCTCTGCAGTGGGATCTAATGGCTTCTTTGCTGCAACAATAGAGAAAGCATTTAAAGTAATGTCCCTCATGGATAGTCTCCAGCACACGGAATGACTTTTTTTTTTATAGTACTCAGTATATTTAGCAATGAAGGAGAGAAAAATTGTGAGCTCTTCTTTTAGAAAGACCATGGTTTAAATAAAGCCCAAAACCATAGCTTTTTTCTCTTTTTTTTTCTTGTTCTTGTTGTGCCTTGTCACTGGAGACTGTGGAAGGCAAAAATGAGCATGTGCAGTTGGTGAGTCCTCCCTGTCCTGTGCACAGCTTAACCTCACCCTAAAAAACACCTCTGCAGCATCACCTGCCTTCAGCAGATCCTGTGACTGCTGTACAGAGCTGCTGTTGTTTCTGGCTGGAGTCACACTTCTGATGTCTCTGTGAACAGCAAAGCAAATACATATGGGAACAGCAATGTACAGAATCCCTTCCCTGCCATGTTAAAGCAGTGGGAGCAGAGAAGGTAAAATATTTAGACTCCAGATGTCTTTATTTGCCAAAATAAAAATTCTTGCTGTAAAATATCTATAAAATGTAATTAAAATTGCCAATTATTTTTCTCACTGTTGCTAACATTTCTGGCAAAATTGAGTCACTCAGTGCTGCCAAATATAGCATTCCAGGTGTAAAACACTCTCAGATGTTCATGACATTTTGCACGTAAATACTGAGTCATTGAGAATGATCTGGTACTATCCATATGCCTGATACAGAAATACTGCCATGAGTGGGAGATCAGTATATACACACAGCAGGATAATGTTTGAGAATGAAAAAAATATGTTTCGGCATATTTTCTAATAGATACTGGACTTTTCACGTATTGATACTTCTGCTTTCAAGACGATTTTACAGAAGAGGGTGACCACAACATCCATCCCCTTAGTTACTGCTGCATCTCTGAATACCAAGGTGGAGATTTCTTTCTCATTGTGTTTCCTTTTTCTAGGGTTTTTTTTTAATGTAGCCTGTGTGAGGGACTTGCAAACCTGAACTGTAGATGACATCTGAATATACAGATGGTAACAGCCCAGTGCCTGGTACCTTTCTCTTCCAGTCACCTTTTCAATCTGCCTTTTGGCTGCTGCTGCTGCTGCTCTGCACCAGGCAGCAATACAGGCTGCATTTTCGGGCATCATAATTTCCTGGAAAAACTGATGTGTTTCTGGAAAGCTATGGGAATGGTGCACCCTGCAATCATGCTTGTCCTGGAGAGAGGCAGTGCTTGCTGGAACGTAAGCCACTGAGCTAAGATGAATAATTTCTGCCTGACAGAAATGAGTCTCCTCACCAGTTGCAGGAGGAAAAAACATCCTCCCTTGCCACAAGTGTGTGAGCTTGCTGTCAGGCTTGTGCTGGGCCATACACAGAGGGCAGTCAGGTCCTGTGCTTCAGTGAGGCCCTCATGGGCCTTGGAGAGAGCTCAGGCACCTGCACTGCCTTCTTGGCACTCCTCTGTCTTCCTTTTTCCATGTGATGGTCAAACCTGCCATGCTCTCTCCCACTCTCCTATTCCTCTCTCATTTGAACCAGTGACAACATTTAATCTGCAGACTTTGTCTTGCTCAATAAAGCAGTGGATGGCCAGGTACATTACACCTGTTTCGAATGGAAAAAAAGGGCTTAACTTCTTGTTTCCCTCCCTGTCAAGGGAAATACACTGAATTGTGCTAATGCAACATCACTGACCCGCTTGCTGTACAGTTTTCTTTGCTTTCTCTCTGCTTTCTTTCACCACAGGGCGTTTCTTCTTGTTACCATCTTTTGCATTGCGTTGTTTACTCTGCGTCTCCACATCACTTCTCCTTCCACCAATTCCTTCTTGTTTTTTACTCAGTTTCACTTTCTGTTTATTCCTCTTCTTCTTTCCCCTGCTCATGCATTTCCCTGATGTCTTACCATGTCCATCCTCTTGCCTGTGCTGTAAAGAAGAGTCAGGCCAAGAGACAACTTCACTGGTGCTATCAGGAGTTCATTAAATTGTAGTAAGGATGATAGAGTCTGTATGAAAGACCATTAAACTGGAAATGTGATTTTCACATTTTGGATGAAACATGGGAGCACCCCCATTTCCCTGTTCAGTTCTGTGTTCTCACCTGTCTAACTCAACAAAGTTAATTGGTTAGAGACCAGGCTTGAAATTAATTTATAAAATAAGTAGAATAAGAAGGGATGGATGAGATGAATTCACCTTTCCACACTGCAGAAAAATGAAAGAAATTTTTACCACTATTAGCAGAAATTTGTGTGACATCTTAGATGAATCTTAGCTTGTAATCCACTGCCTTCTGAGGCAACTTGTGTAAGAACTCCACTGTCCTTCATGTTAAAAAATTTGTTTCCTGTTTTCCCTTTTCTTTTAGCTGGTCTGTCCCTCTGCTGAAAACCACTCAGGTTTTCTTTCCCTCCACGGACACTGAGAACAGTGAATCAGAATTGTCTTGATATCATACTTTTAGACATTTGAAGGTGATTAACACGCGGCCACAGACCCACACACCAAATGATTTCATTCTTTCTTCATCATCCATATTTTCATCACCTGAATCACTCCTGTTGCTCTGGGCTCCCTCCAAATCATCAAATTCTTTACCACGGAGCAGTGCTGAGCACTGGACACAGTTCTCTTGCTGGGCTCTCCACCCTGTCAGGTTCAGGGAATAATTCCCCCAGAGGCCCTAAGTAAATGATGGTGTATAAGAAGTCCCTGAGTGCCGTGTGCCTTGTTTGCAGCAGTTCCACAGGGTTTGAGTACGGAATACAGGCACTGTGAAATCTGTTTCTGTATGCGATGCTCTGGCTTCTCCACAGCAGCTCCCTGCAGGGACTCTCCAGGCCTGCATTAACAGCAAGTGCCTGATTTCATTCAAAAGTGAAATTGTGAACAAAGGCGGAATTCAGCCCAGATGAAGTCCTACCTTGTTGGGCCCACAGACAGGTGTCTGCCTGTCAGCAGAGTGTCTTAATTTAGCCACTCCAGAGGTATGGCAAGGTTTGAGTGCCTAAGGAAAGCCATCCAGGACTGCTGAAGCTGCCCAGGGAGTATCAACTCACCTCTGGCCACCAGTCCCAGCAGGCAGGATTTTCATTAGGTTCTGTATCGTGTCTCTGGGTATAGCTGAGATGAACCCTGGTGTCTGCTGTAGGGTGAGCTGAATCTCTTGCCAGGAGCCACGGACTGTGTTGACTAAGGAGCCTAGAATCCTGTGGAGGTGTTTCTGCCACTGTGAAAGTTAAATTTCTAAGATTACATTAAATTTATCTGATGGAGGTAGCACACTCCCTGCCTGAAGCCTGCCTCCCTTTGAGATGCCCTTGATTCCCCTGCCTGGCAACAGCAATATGCAGTTTACAGATCACAGGGCATCACCCAAATGGTAAAAATGTGCACAACCCCGGGGGCAATGAGTAATTCCCCCATTTTCTCTGCTCTGTCACTATATTGGTTGGTTCTCCACAGGGTACCCAGAGCTCAGCTCCATTGTCCACACGTGGATGATAAGTGTGGTTTGAGCTGCCTCTGGATGTTTTCCTGTCTAGGAATATGTGCATGCTGCTTCTCTGTGCACAAGGAAATGTTTTCCTTCCAAGAAATGCATCTGTTTCAGAGTTATTTATTATGCTGAGGCTGTATCATTCCCTTGGCACCACTGACTGGGTAAACAGGTAGATCTCAAGGAAGCAGCACCGGTACTTTAAGCACCATTACATTAACTCAGAACTGCAATAAACTGGGAAATTAGGCTACAAATTTTAAAAGAAAAAAAAAATCATTAAAATTTAAACTAAATGAAAAAGTTACAGTCTACTCAGAGAAGGTTGCTGAAAGTCATGTAGCTACATTTCTACAATGTGAGAAGCAGGAGAAGTTACAACTTTAACAATGATGGTGGAGCACAGCTGTGAGAAATGACAAAGATTTGTGCTTCTCCCTGCTAAGTAACGTCGTCCTGTCTTTGGCTGGGTGGAAACAATCTGTTTTTGACAAATCAGTGTTGGATGTTTCTTTGTCACTTTCCTTGAGGTACCTATGTATCAACTGTTTCTTTATTTGGTCCATTTTCTTTCCAAGCATCAAAGTTAGGATGACTCATCTGGAATTCACCTTTCTTTCTGTGACAGCACTGTTTGCCCTTTTTTTCCTCTCCTGCTAATTTTCCTCCCCAAGATTTTAAAGACAACCTCTTATCATGATGCAGTGATTCCTTTTGGTAGTTACTGATGTACCCTGCAGCGCAGCTCATCAGTCCCCCCTGGCTTGCAGGCACCTAACTTACTTAAATATTATTTAACTTATGCTGATCTGCTATTCTTTCTATGCACCATTTATGTCAATTAAGCTGATAATCTAATTGTAGATAGTTTTGGGGTTTTTTTCCCCTTTTCTCCAGTCTGGTTGAAGCAAAAAGGCACTGTACCAAGTAAGAAAGATAAAGCCACCACACAGATTAAGCAGCTCAGGTACGTGGTTAAGGAGTTACATAGGAACAGCTGGTCATGAATTACAGGGAGAAATTCTCCCCAGCCTAGACAGCTCCATTCAGCTGGAAAGCGTTACTCTTCCAGAGCTAAAAATGACATAAAAATCAAAGGGGGTCTAAAATTTTAACAGTGCTTGGAGGGAAGGGAGGAGCTTGGGTAAGTAAGGCTAATGTGATTTAGTAAAAGGCTGACAGTTTCCCTGTCGCACAGAAAGTCAGGGAGACAAAGGTGTGGTGACAGAGTGAGATTTCTACCTCTGAAGGATGAAAGGATGCGAATTTATGAATGTGAACTTAATACCCTTGCACTTAGGCTGACTGTGGTTGTCACACTTTGTTCTGAAAGCTTTGTACCTTAAAGGAATAAGAAAATAATGTTTTGTGCTGAAAGCAGTTGCTTTTGTCACTGCAGATCTATGCAGCCATAGGCAGCTAAAAGGCAATTTTACAGGGTCCAAGTACTTGATGGACCTATTTAAGCAGACAAAATGAGAACTTGCAGGCTCTGAGGAAGATTTTGGGCTGGAGAAGGATATCCAGAAAAGCAATGCCATTGGTTTTTTGGGAGCAGGAGATGGGCAAGGAGTCAAGCCCTTCACACACTTACCGTGACACTGAAATCCAGGGACAGCTCAGCTAAGAGCTTAGACTGATAAGATTTCATATGTGTAGGGTGAGTTTTCGTGTAATGGACACTCTTTATGCAAGAAAGGCAGAAACAGTGACCTTGCATCACTCTCTCTAATCTTACATAGTTATTAGAAGATGAAATCACAGAATCACAAAATGGTTTGAGTTGGAAGGGACCGAAAGGATCATCCAGTTCCAAAAATCCACAGTTGCCCAATTGTGTTTTTCTTCAATGTGGATCACTCTATTAGACACTAGATTGAATTCCTGTGCTGGTTTTAAAACAAACCACTGAGAGACTCCAAGTCAGAAATACAATTTAATAGGAAAAAATAAAATAAATTAAATAGTACGAAAAGAAGCCACTGACAGAGTCAGAATACAACCTGACACCCTGCCAGTCAGGGTGTTGGTAGCAGTCCAATAAAATGGTGGCTGCAGTCCTCCTGGAGTGATGGTTCTGTTGAAGCAGTGATCCTGTAGAAAAAGGGTCTGGTCTTCACCTGAAGATCCAGTGGTAGCTCTTGTCCTCTGCAAATCCGGTAGGGAGGGCTACCTGTGGTGTTGGAAAGCTCAGCTTATATCCAGGATGGAATGCTTGGTTCCTCCCTCTGGGTGGAGCATCTCACAATGGGATAATGTGTGAGACTGGATGGCCCATGAACAGAAGATATCCCCTAAAGGGAGGAGGGGTCATGGGAGAGATAAGGAACCCTGCCCCACCTGGTTTCAACAGCTGGCCCATTAACAGGAGATAGTCCGGAGGGAGGAGGCAAGGAACACCACCCCACCTGGTTCCAACAGCTCATGAAGATGGTAACAGAATACACTGCAGCCCAGGACAATTCCTCGTTAAGATATTTGAAAACTGATTCATTTGTTTCATAAAGACTCAGAGGTAATACTGAGGAAAGTTGTTCTTGAGGCTGGGATATCTCTCTGTATCTTTGATAATCCCTTTATTTACACTGTGGACTTCTTGGGGCAGAGACTATCTAGGTGTAAACAAAAAAGGATAGCAGTTATGGTCCTGGAAAATAATAACTTTTTTTTAAAAAAAAAAATTTAAATATTTTCATAATCAATTAGTACACATCAGGTTTCAGAAGATAATTTGCCTATTTTTGAGCCTGGTTCATTATATGACATTATATGAATTTGCTGTCCTTGTACTATGAGTCCTCAGTGCAACAGCCTCGTCTTAAATCCTACAGAGCTTATAAACTCTTCAGTGCAAGGGAGACTTTTATTAGACACATATAAACCAGAAAACATTCTACTGGAGCCAAGAACTTCCTCTCCTTACTTCATTATATAAACAGCAACAATAATAATGATGAATTGACTAAGGACTGTACAACGGAAAGTAACTCAGACTCACAGGTTGAACCTAAAACTGAAAAAATGAATTTGATTATCAGCACAAACTCCTTACAAAGACACTGATCAGGATGTGTCACAGTCTCCCAGGAAAAGCATTAAACCAGCTGTCATTTGTGTTCTTTTTGGTCAGATTGGATAATATTCTGTGTGGAACAATCAATCCTGTATTAGTCCAATGGGAATGAACAGTGATTTTCATCTATAATTTCAATTTCAAAGATGGATGGAGGGTATTTCTTTGTATAGAAAGTGCAGAAGTTTGTGAAGGGATTTTTATACATCTCCTGAGACAGCACAGATTTGGCTGGAATTAGAAGAGCAGAGGGCAGGGGCAGGAGGGAAAAAATGATGGAGACACCAAGAGCTCTTTATATTCAACTACAACTGGATCAGTTGTTGGTCTACTGTTGTCCTGATAACAGAATCAGGTTGGTAAGGGATCAGATCTTGGCTATTTTGTCTAAACAATGTGAAAAACAACAAGTAATGCAGAATGAATGCAGAGGCTCAGGCTGAAGGAAACAGAGGAGACAGAAAAACAAGTAGTCTGGCCAAGAATGTAAATTGGATGAGAAAAAATAGGCAAAACCCAGTTTCAACTACACTCAGGCAAAGGAGAAAACAGGTGAGAAACACAATCACATTGAGGTAAAGCTCTAGAAGCCTAAAGCAGCCCTGCTGGAGGTGTTGAGACCATCAGGAAGAGAAAAGCTGCAATATGGATTTCTCAGGTCTTTTGAGATGGGCACAGAGAAGCTGTGCCCTATTTACCTGGAAGTTAACCCAGCCATTCTAGTGGAGTAAAAAAGTATTGATGAAGAAGGTGGATGTCTGGTTGTGAGGACCAGAGTACAATTAATAAGAATGAATGCACTTTTCATCTCCGGAACATGGAGAAGTTTGTTTGTGCCTGTTGATGAACAGCTATGGCTTCAGATCTGACCAAAGATCAGTCGTGGATGCATCTTGTAGATGTTCAGCTAGTCCAACCCTCCACAAAAGATAAGGAAAACAGCCCCAGAAGGTAACTGCCATCAAAGAAGGTGTGTTTGAGATAGTACTACGAAAGAACAAAATATCTGGATGTCAAACATAGGGCATGTTATAAATCCTCAAGGATCCCCACAGTGATTTAACTGCTGTTTGCACACTCATCAATGATGACTTTGGAGGGGAGTGTTTTCTGTGCCAGCTCATACAGTCCCAGAGCCCTCCTCTGTGTGAGAAATTTGGAAGAGGATGGGTGCTTGCGAGTACTCTCAGTGTGAATATTGATAAAGCACTCAGATGTAAAGGATGAGGGTTCAGCTTCAGTCCAGTGTGCCCTAGAGGCCACCAAACAGCATTTGAACTGGTAAATTGCAGGAAACAGGAGAAAGTTGGAACAAGTGGGCATCTGCTTGTGCTTGTTAGCTGGTTTACTTAATAAGGACATAGATGCTCTTCTTCCCCTAATTAACTTAGCTTGAGTGCGATATCTTAATATTTACATTAAGGATAATTAGCAGCAAGTAATAATTTCAAAAGACAGCACAGTAACATGGCAAACAGAAGAAGGCCAAATTTTTACATCCTTTTGCTTTCTCAAAACACAGAACGTGATGTGGTCCAGTGAGCCCACTGAAGGGGAAACTGTCATCTCTAAAATGAGACATCACTACACCAGTTAAAGCAGCACTGTAGGAGAATGAAAGCCTGGGGACACCAGCCCATCTCCTGAGTATATCACATACACTGTACCAGCCATCAGAGAGTCCTGCAGGCATTTTGATTGCAAATGACAGCCTTCTTTTAGGGTAGGGAGGAAGTTATCCAGAGATATGTTACCAGAGTGCAATATGAGATCAGAAGTCACAGCACAGAAGATCAGAGTGACATCGTGTCAGAAGGCTCTGGGCTTGGCAGGGTCTCAGTCAGTCCTTATGCAAAGGGGAACAGCAAGGTCATGCCCCACACCAAAGGATGAGTGAAGACCTTCAGGGATTCAGAAAGCTGTTGACTCTCCTTCTACATTCTGCATGTATCCACACAAGAACGTATGAAACTAAATATTAGCACTGTCCTCAAGCATGCAAGGCACTGCTTTATGGAAGGATTTCTGTGGCCAAACTGCACAGCAGCCTGACCAGTGCCCTGGAGCTCTGAGCTGAGCTGTGCTGTGAGTCAGTACAGGGATGTGGATGCAGCCCTGAGCAATCTGCTCTAGCCGACCCTGCCTGGAGCAACGAGGTTGGAGCTGATGATCTCTAGGGGTCCTGTGATTCTGTAATTCTGGGTACTTTCATCAAAAAGTTTCAGGAAACTTCTAAATCACAAGCTTGGTTTGATTTATTATTTATGTATTTGTTTGTGTGGTTTGATCTGTGGCATGGGAAGTCTCATTTAAGGATTTTTTTTTATACCTTGACTTTCCTCTGATATAAACAGAAAAAAAGTACCAAGAACTTGGTACTAGGTCCAGGAAATCAAATTTAATTTTTGGAGTTCGAGAAGTGTTTGGAAAATACTCTTGGGTACATGGTGTGACTCTTGGGGATGATCCTGTGCAGGGCTGGGAGCTGGACTTGATCCTTGTGGGTCCCTTCCAACTCAGCTTGTGCTTTGATTCTGTGATTCTGTGAAATCATATGCAGCTAGTGAGCCAAAGTATGTGATGTTTAATTAACCTTTCAGTTCAGGGAGGAGTTTCTTGGTCAAAGACTTTGGGAGCTCTTCTGTGTAACACTTTCAAATTTATGAATAGAAATTAAAGAAACTGCTGAAAAGTCAGTGTCTGCTTCATGGCAGCCTGCACCCACACAAAGACTGGAGTACCGTAGTGAGACAGAAACAGACAGAAGCAAGAGTTAGTTAAGAGGATTATGAGGTGAAGTGTTCTTTTATTAGGTTTGTAATACAAGGAAAGGTATAATTTACAAGGGCATGTAGTGACAGGAAAAGGGGGAATGGTTTAAACTGAAAAAAGGTAGGTTCAGATTAGAGATGAGGAAGAAATTCTTTGCTGTGAGGGTGATGAGGCACTGGAACAGGTTGCCTGTAGAAGCTGTAGATGCCCCTTGAAGTGTTCAAGGCCAGGTTGGATGGGGCTTGGAGGAACCTGGCCTAGTGGAAGGTGTCTCTGCCCACGGCAGAGGGTTGGAACAACAGGATCTTTGAAGTCCCTTCCAACCCAAACCATTCCATGGTTTTGTGATTCTATGATTTACTGACACACAGAAATTCAGGACGAACCACAGAATTGTATTTCAGTGAGAGGCAAGTGGTTACACAGGAAGCTGAGATCAATGCTAAAAGTACAAGAAAGCATGGCAGTGTAACATAAAACTCTGGCAAACCAACCTTATGATTAGTCCATTAGGTTAGAGAGGGTCCTTTGCAGTGATTAAAGGCTGCAGATAAACACTTGGAAGGTGGGGGAGATTTTAAAATCCTCCTGCTGATCCTGTGAGTGGGAGCTAAGCAGCAAGAGAGCAGCCAAGGAGCAGCCACCTGATGTGAATTCAGGGATGCTTTGGTACCACAGCTGAGCTGATGGGAGCTGCCAGGGCTTATCAGATGGTTGGAGCCTACAAGTGGCAACATCCCAAGAAATGTCTTCTTCTAGAGGTTCCTGTGACAGGTCTTGACATATGTAGAGCAGGGACACTTTGCAGCCCGCTAACTCTGATTTCTGCTGATACAAGTTAAAGCATAGGCTTTGAACTGACTTTGCCATCAAGGCTTAGTCAGTCCAGACTGATGGCTAGTCTTGTCTTGCCCAGGCTGAGTGGATTTTAACTTTGTTTTTTTAACAATGGCACTTGTCTAGCAGTCAGGTAAATATGGCCTATGTCTATTTCGGATCAGCTTCAGTTCACAGTGATAGCAAAGGGTTACAGTGCAGATTCAACAGCCTGTAAGTTTGAAATAAAATGTGGTGTGAAAGATTACAGGCATGGGATGATAACAGAGATCCCAAACTGTAAGCACAAATCTTAAAGATCAGCCAGTGGTCACTGCAGAAATGCAGCCCTATGTTGCTCAGGTAAAGGCTAATTTTGGAGATAACAAAAAAAGAAAAGCTGCATAATTAGAAGAAAGAATGTGTTAAGAAAAGGTATAAAAATAAACCCAAGCAGACCCTAAACTGAGGAAGAGCAAAGTATCAGCATCAATCTCACACACCTCTCAAAGGAGAAAGTGAAGAAAACCCCATCACAAATATTATACTGCCTGTGACAGACATCTCAGGATACTGGCAACATGTCACAACCCATCTCCTATTCTTCCTGAGTAAGGATGAGAGGGTCAGCCATAGGAGCCAGACAGGCATTGAAAGAATGAGCACAGATATTAAAAAATTGGAGTTTTGGTTTGGTTTAAATGATGAAAATTTTGACTGGATTAACAATGTTCATATAGCTCCATGTCTGTGTGAGGTACGTTCCCTCCTTGCCCATAGCAAGATTCTGAGTGTGACAGCTTAGAAGTCCATCATCAATCTACAAAAAGTACTGGTGAGCATTCTGGTTCTTTCTTGTCCAGTTACCTGGGCCTCACACCAGAGACATGTGAGTTAAGAAGTGGTCTGGAGGGAGACTGTATGGGAGATTAAATCTGATCTGTCTGTTCTGAGGAGCGAGGATATATTGTGTGAAGTCTTAGCCAGCAAAAATTTACCTGTGCAGACACTCTGTTGATATTTCTGGCTACCTTCCTGTTTAATTTATTATTTACCATAAAAGTGTGAACTTTAGCCAAGGAGAGTGCACTTGACTCTGCTTTTCCTCTTCACACCTGCTTTCAAACTTCCCAGCTTCTGGCTGCAGCAACATTTAGGCAGGAGCAAAATTTTTAAAAAAGAAAGAATAAGTCCCCCTTCCTTGTGCAAGCAGTTCATGAAGTCAAGCCCGCATAAACAACTGTCCTTGACTGGAAAAGAAAATTTGTGTATGTATCATCATTTGCTAACATAATTATTGTACACAGGTGCAAGAGGTCATCTAGACTTCTTTTGTCCAGACGGTAACAAATCTGTAATTTAGCATGCAGTGTGCAACAGATGCAGCTGAAATTATTTCTCATTTTCATGATAATAGAGGACTCTGATCAGATTTGCCACTGATGTCTATAAAGGTGCAAATGAAGGCAGAAAACAGAAGAGATCTGCTCTGAAGAGCCTCTGCTTGCATAAGGATGTTGTTCGAAGGCAGTGAGACTTGAAAGTGTCTCTGAAAATTACGCACGGTTTTCTCTCTTGTATGAAAGCAGCCCATAAGCTGATTAACCCCATCTCCATTGGATTTCCGTCTTCAGAGGAATTTGTCTTTTGCTATTCCTTTATTCCTCGCATATGCTTTAGTACAAGATTGTGTATAGTGTTTCTTTTGAAAAGCTGAAATATTTTATTTTTTCTTTCTTACTTCTCTTACAAAAGCCTATTTTCCCCCCACGTAATCTTTCGAGAGCCATACCCACTTGTGCCTGAGGCAATTTCTGAATATTTAGTTTTCAAAGACAGGTGAAAAACCAGGACAGAGCACCGGCTTGAGACCCCGAAGTGTGTCTGAGCTCTCGTTGCTCTGTGCGTGTCCACACGAGCATGAGCAAGAGTGTGATGCTGTCTCCTGAGGGAGTGAGTTTGCTGTTGATGTTTTTGAAACAACTGAGAGGAGTCAGCACGAATGACATAACCAAGGGATCATAGAATGATTTGGGTTGGAAGGGATCTTCAAGTTCCTCTCATTCCAACCCTTCTGCCATGGGCAGGGACGCCTTCCACTAAACCAGGTTGCTCCTGGCTTTGAACAATTCCAGGGATGGGGCATCCACAATTTCTTTGGGCAACTTGTGCCTTACCACCCTCACAGAAAAGAATTTCTTCCTAATATCTTGGCTGGACCCAAACCAGCACATATCTAATCTAAACCTCTCCCCCTTGTCTGTCATTATCTGCCCATGTAAAAAGGTAAATCCTTCAGTAACCCTCTGCACTGACTCAGAGATGCTGACTGCTGTTTCCACAATGCTTTTCAGACATTTTTAAGCCTGTGTTTTAAAAAAAGAGGTAATTTTATTATACACATCCATGTTGATCTACACATTCATGTTAATTTACACAAGCTGGGGTTCCCAAAAAGTTTTGGTGAAAACGTATTGGCATATCTTGATTATTTTTGTTTGACTCCCAATCCAGAGAGTCCATTCCAAGCTTTGATTTGGAAGGATTTTAAACATCAATGCATAATGTCGAATTGCTTACTTCGCCCCCTGAGCTGCTCTCATTAGAAAGAACAATTGATTAAAATAACTGCTTAGGCATTTCAATCTTTCTTTTTGCTATTGAAAACTCCCGACCTCAGCAATTCCCTGCCAAACTGTAAGCACATATCTCTCATCTGTTCACTTCAGTGCAACTTAGTGAAGTCTGGACAAAAAACAGAAAAACTCATCAGGGATGAAAAAGTACATAATTTTAAATGAAAATATAAATCAATAGCCCATTTTCACAGGGGCTGAAGGACTTGCCTTATGGACTGTTGTCTGTGGAAAGGACCCTGGCACAGCAAATAGAAAGTCCTGTAGCAAAGAACATACTCTCTTAAACAGCCCGTTTCCATAGTGCTGTGCTCAGCTCAAATCATCATGTTAACAGCAAAATGCAGTATTTTATTTGATCTTTATTTCTGGAAAAGTCATATATCCTGGTTTTGTTGCTTTTTTAAAGTGACGCTGGGACTGCTGAATCTTTACAGCCATTAAGCATCACAGTCTGGAAGGATCTGTTAAAGCATAGCGTGGGAAGTCGTTCTTGTCCTTCTGGGAGAGCAAAGCCTGGGAGCCTTCAGGAGCATCAGCTCCTCTTTGGAGGCAGGGCTGGCCCAGGATTGCGTTTTCCAAGGTTACAATGAGCCATCCAGCTCAATAAGGATAAAATAATAATAATAATAATAATAATAATAACAACAACAATAACAACAATAACAACAACAATAGTAAAACAAAGCAAAGAAAAATGCTTTTGTGACAAGAAAGAAGCAGAGTCCAAAGGGTTAGAAACACACAGTCCATACCAGCAGGAAGGTGGCATCAGCTGGGCTGCCCAAATGGATGCAATTAACCTCCTGTGGAGACTGGAGTGGATCGCCTCCCCTCTGCTGCCTCCACACCCTCCCCCCAACCCTGCATTTTCTATTTGGGTTGTAAATGTTTGTAAATGTTGTTTGGTGGTATTTAGACTGCGCCCAGCACGACGGGGCCCAGGAGCTTTAGGGAAGTCCTGGTGGCCAACCTGACCACAGGAAGGTTGGGAGTTGCATGCACTGATCCTGCATCAGCCAACAGCTGGACATTCAGGTTCTGAAACTGTTCTTGCTCTTCGTGTTTGGGTGTGTGAACCAGATGAAGTTGGCCTTTAGGAGCTGGTACTGTTGTGAATTTTTCATTCCTGAATGAAAATGTCCAAGAACAAAACTGTCATTAGCCCTGATTTTCCCAGATTGATATGCAGACAGAAGGAACATGCACTTAAGCAAGAGTCATATTTGAGGAATATTTTGGGTCCTGTCTGTGCTGTCCCACATTGTTTGAGTGATATGGTTTACTGTGGCTACTGCTGAAAGTCAAGGCTCATCTGCTGCTACTCAGAGATGCTTGCAGCTACTCTGGCTTCCGTACCTGTGGCAGAGTAATCTTCCTACCCAGTGATAGATGGGAAAGGTGGATACCACAGCAGGAGTGATGCGTGATAAATAGAGTGATCCTCTATTTATTTGCAGGGAAGGTGACTGACTTTTCAGAATAAATAGCATATAAAGAAAATGTTGGATATTCATTTATCTCCTCGTAAAACACTCCTCTACAAAAACAATAAAATCTCTTCAGATTAAGATTGTGGACTCTTCAAACCAGAAGAGAGAGGGCACTGGTCTGCCAGTGGCATCAGTGACAGCAGACATCATCCTTGGCTGTATAACTGAATTCTCTCCATGTACAGTCCCATTGTGATCAGCAATCCAGGCCTGGCAGGTTCCACTTTGAAGAGCTGGCTTCAGTTTGGAAAAAAAGTGTACCCAAGCATATTTAATTTATTAGTGTCTATTCAGCCTGATTAAATTCCAGAATGTTTCTGAAGTTCTCATGTTTCCTTGCTGGATGTCTGGTAGTGAATTTATCTGTTTCTGCTGGTGCTGATAAAAGCCCAGCTCCTGTAGCTGTTCAAGACAGAAACAAAAATAAATAGGCTCAGAAACCACTCTAAGGCTAGACCCACTGGTTGACAGCAGTTGTGAATAGGTTTGCTTGCCACAATAGCATGGCTTAGAAAAACATTGGAGACAAGACTGCTGCAAACATGACATTCATCAGTACATCTGAGGAGAGGCTGGAAATAAACACTGACGTTGCTGAGCATCTGTCAGTGGATACGTGGAGGCGTGGGCCAAATGGGAAACATCTGCATCTTCTCCAAATGAGGATCAGTGGAAAAAATTTTAAAAAAATTCTGAAGATCAGGCTTTTCTTTTTTAAAGACTCATGGGTGTGAGGCAGCACAGACCAAAGCATCTGTGTGCTGTCAGGAGATCCATGTAATTCTGATGACCTTGACATGGGACTGTGTTATGGGAAAGCAAAGCCTGGAGGTGGCAGGACATGGGAAGAGGACAATGCATAAGTGACACTGAGGGGTAGTTAAGCAGCACCAAGTAAACACAGCCAAACAATACAGCAAACTGAGGCTGGTTTAAGAGCTTGGAAGGATCAGCCTAAACTCAGGTGCCCATCTTGCTGCAGCAGTGCTATCAAGTAACAGCAGGGATTCACGTCATGCCTTCAACTGGTGCTTTGTAAGGACTGCTGGTGGTGAAAGACGAATGATATAAGAAAAGGTTTTGCAGAATGAATCACAGAGAACAGTAAATACTCTACAGAGTCTGATAAGTAGGAAACAGCAAGGTCTTGCAGAACAGTTTTGAAACAAGTGAAGAGATAACATGAACAGAGACCTTGAATTAGACACTAGATGCTGTGTTTGGCAATCTACCATAAGTTTTATGCAAGTTAGACAAATCAGCAAAAAATGTGTCCTTTAGATGGACTTAGCTCATTCTAATGTGAAAACCACACCTCTAGAGCTCAGTCTATCCACCTCCAAGACCCTGACCCACTGAACATGTAGAATAAACTTAAAATGCATTGTGTATCTCTGTTAACTAATTTAGCCCCTACCCGCATTCCTGCCATCCCCCAGATGTCATAGGCTAGGTGATCCCGTGGCTTTCACTGCTCACTCGCATTGCCTTGCTCCCTTTAGGCACAGAGCTGGGAGGGCTGTCAATGGAATTAGGGCTGTTAAAACTTGCTGCACCTTCAGTATGATCTTAGAGAACTTCTTAAACTCCATGCAATGGATGTTCATAATGTATCTGAGAGAGTAAGGTTTGCTAAGGCTTGAAGCACCTCTCTCTCAACATTCCTCACTGAAGGCTATCAGATTTCCCGGGACTTAGGCCCCCTCATCCTTCACTGAAATTTGGATATAACATAAATGACTGGGCTTTCAGAACCCAAACGTGCCCAGAAACCCCATCACTGGTTCTGCAAAAAATCAGACAGTTTCTACTCAGCTGTTGAAACACAAATGTGGGGGCATAATTTTAGGAATCAACACCTTAATTGCAGGGCATGCAAGATGTGAGGATTTCAGGGCCATGTTCCCCTGTAAAAAGAGAGCGAAGACAAGGTAAAGGACAAAGGAGGGCACAGAAGAGAAGCAAGAAGAATGAAAGGATGAAAAAAGTACATGATGGAGAAAGGTTGAGGAGGGGGATTCTCTAAAGATGTGCACTTAAAGTAAGGATACTCCTCTCTTTAAAGGAGTGAGAAGAATACAACAGATTCACATGTGCTTTTTTTGGCACAGGAATCTGTTCAGCCCCTAAGTGCCTGCAGTAATGCTGACCATAATCTCCCACTTATCTCTCCGTAAGATTTCTAAGCCTTTCAGTCCTCCTGAGCAAGCAAGGCACCTGGTCCCTGCGTTCCCTGCCACAGCAGGTTGAGTATTGCCGAGTAAATCCATCTCATCAGGAGGAGGAGGAGGAGACGCTTTTGGGAATGATAAAACAACGAGCAAAGCAAGAGCTGCCAGGGCGGCTGGTAAGTGTGGAAGTGATGAGCTTCTTATTGATTGCACAGGAGTCTTGCTTGGAGAGATGGCTGGAAATTTTTACCTTTGAAAACATTACTCTGAGAAAGCTGAGAAGACAGCAGGAGCCAGTGCTGATAAGAGGGTTCAGTGCAGAGCATGGGTGGAATGAGGATATTAATAAGTAATAGGATTCAACTTGGGAGCTAATGAAATAAAAAAGACATTTTCTAGTTGGGGCATCTCACAGGCACTTGATTGCTCTAGCAATGGCAATGGAGAGATTAGGAACAATGAACTGCACAGCGAAAAAGGGCTGAAAATCCCTCCTCATGGAAGCATCTAGTTAAAAGAATGGCTAAAACAGAACAGTTTTCTAGAAGAGATGTATTTCAAGATGTTTAACAGGGGCTGTGAACAGGAATCTGCGATCTTTGGAGCATGTAAAAATTGAAAATTGTGCTGGCAAAAAAAGATGCCAGATAAGTTTGCAATCTCAATCCTTCTGGTTATTACGAACAGCGTGACAATTTCACGCAGCTGGAAACTGAATGTTTAGGCTCTACAAATTTCTCCATCTGCAGGGACTGTCTCCTGTTATACAGTATGATTTTTCAGCCTTTGGCATCTTTCTCTGAAGGACCACTTGGTATCATCTTTAGAGGAAGAGGCCTGTAGCTGTGAAAGGAAAGTACTTCCCCTCAACTTCATTGAATCCCAACAAAGCTGAAGGAGGGTAGACTTAGGCTGGATATCAGGAAGATTAGATATTAGGAGAAATTCTTTGCTGTAAAGGTTGTGAGATACAGGAACAGGTCACTCAGAGGTTGTGGACTCCCCTTATCCCTGGAAGTGTTCAAGGCCAGGCTGGATGGGGCTCTGAACAACCTGGTCTAGTGGAAGGTGTCTTTGCCCATGGCAGGGGGTTGGAACAAGATGATCTTTGAAGTCCTTTCTATCACAATCTATGAATGTCTAGTCTTCCTACTCAGTCCTCTAGGATGGTTGCAAAACTGAGGAGAGCTCTAATAAACTCTATATCTCTTAGAGGTGGTGGAAGTACAACTGTCCTGTATTCTTTCTCACTACATTTCCTTGGGATTTTTCTATAAGTAAAGCATGCTTATAGCTTTTCACTATGTATTTGTCTTGAGATCTCCAGTATCTGCTGATAGATTAGAAAATTGCTACTAAAATAGATCATCTTATCCCATCACGTATGTAACTCTAAAGCCAAGCTGCTAATAACAACCACCATCAGATTTTCACTGTCAGGGAAAGGATTCAGGAGGAGTTTAAACCTGATTTGCCTAATTTCCTTAAGGAGATCTCCAAGATCCATGAATTGAACAAGGAAATTAATGGGAAGCAGATGAGAATACTGGTCTTATTTCTACAACGTGAAAATGCAGATAAGGAGGAAAATCCCACAAGAAGGTGATTACTTACAGGGACTTTGTAAACTTGAGGTCCTACTGGGTGGTTTTCCAAATGAGGAAGGCATTTCAAGTACTTATTGGAGTAATGAGGAAAGAGCTGGCATTTCTATTCTAATTTCAGTCATGCTGCTTCCCCAGCGACTGGGAGAGCACTTACAAAACTGTGAGAGGCCTGAGGCACAATGCTGAGAGGGAACCTGTGTGTGGCAGAGGGCGTAGGGCACGTTCTCTACCTGAACTACACAAACCTTCCACAGCTCCTGAGCATAAAGCAGCTCTTCAGGACTGTGCTGTGAGATGAAATCTGTACATGTGGGATGTGGGGTGCTGGTGGCTTCGCAGATGTGTGGTACCATCTGAATTCTTGGATTATCCAAAGCAGATTGGCTGTGGTGCTGCTATCACAACATAGCCAATGATGATGGTGTTCTGGGAATGTTTTCTCACAAACTGACAGAATTAAGATCATTAGACAAGAACGGCTTCTGCCATGATCCACACACATATTTTTCAGTCAGCATCTTATTTTTATGAGATGATGGTTTGAAGTTAGCCTTAAGAACACGGAGATATTTATTTAGTCTGCTAGCAATATGGGAACCACATCAAGAGATGTTAAGTCTCCTTATGCTCCTGAGTCTGAGCATTTGGAGATTAAGAGTTGATATCTGCTAATTCCTTCCACTTTTTTTTTTTTTTAATCTGCCATGAGGGAGTGGACCAAATGTCCTTCAAGGCACCAAGAGGGCTTGATTTTTAATTATTTAAAGCAAGTAATAGCTGTGGCTTAAGCCCAACATTGGTCTGGTATGGCAAGAGGAACTAAAATCCCTGTGTTTAGTATAGCGTTTATACACGCCTCCAGTACACAAGGTGTTGTTCGTTGCCCTAAAATGGCTGAAGATCACCTTGAATCATGCTGACAACCTTCCCTGATTCCCCTGAATGCCTTCATCCTTGCTCCAACCACTCCTGGGAAGGAGATGCTTAAAAACAACCCTGACCAGGGACTTGACTGAGGATAACAAGATACACATTGTACCAACTATTTAATCGAGACGGCAAAGCTCATACGGTCGAGCTGCCAGAGGAGATGTCTAGACAGTGTAGTGGGCTGGGCAGGATAGGAAATGAGTAATAATTCAGACCTGAAGTTTAAGGATGGAAATTATCAAGGTAATTAATGGCAGTAGCCATGGAGAAATGCCTCCCTGTCATATGGTATGCAGCTTCTCAGGTGAGGAGCTCAGCCAGGGGATACTGTGCAGGGCCATGAAGGAGACAGAGACCAGAAGGAGGACTCTGTTACTTGATCAGAGGATAATGTCAGGAAACAAATATTGTTTCAGTGAGGCCTCCTTTTCACAGGAATTATGTCCCTTCCTGGCTCACTCTAGGCTTCTCCATGACTCTATTCTTTTCTACCAGAAACGCAATTATCAGGAAGGACAGCCAGCACATGACTCCAGTGAGAGTGGGCTCTTTCCCCTGAAGATGTTCCTAGAGATGGGGAATGAACAGCCACTGCTCCTCCAGAGCTGGTGGCCTGCCATGCCTGTTCACATGGGGCTCTGAGCAAGCTGCTCTAGAGAAAAGTGTCCCTGCCCATGGCAGGGGGTTGAAACTAGAAGATCTTTAAGGTCCTTTCCAACACAAACCATTCTGTGATTCTATGATTGTGTGATTCTGTGTATTTGTGCTTTTATCTCCCTTTCTGAGTTACTGATTGAATGTGCTAATAGCATCTAAAGCTATCTAGAGGAGCTAGATAGCTATTTAGTTATTATTCAAGCCTATGAGAAAGGAAAGAAAATGTATCTGAAGATGATTAGAGAGCTCTCCTTCTGCCCCCTGACCCGCTAAGAATCTGCCGTTAATAGCTTTAACTTCCCTTCCCATTATGCTCTGATAGGATTTGCCTTTCAAAGCACTCTGACGAGATAAGACAGTAGGCTGCTGAATGAGAATAAGCAATACAGGCACACAAAAGATGTGTGGGTGTGCCAAGACACACCACCTCGATGGCTAAGGTAGCCCACTGTACCTCTCATCAGAGAAAACAAACACCAAAAGCATTCCAAGTCTTGCAGGGAGAAATTGCCTCCTTCTCCAGTAAATTGCAGGGCTCAGGAGCAGAAGCTGTGGTGAGACAAAGCAAGGAGAGCCACAGATCTGAGGAGATGGACTCCAGGCCCATGAGCTAAGAACAAGCTGAGGCGCTAAACAGTGCCAAGAGCAAGCATCTGAGTCTTTGGGAGATAGTGCTGGTTTGGGTGACTTTTTGAAGCTGAAAATAAAACTGTTGGTATAGACAGAGATATTTTTAACAGATCAAAGATGTTCATCCTACTGAAGATAATGAGTGCACAGTTCTACTGATGAGGAAAACCCTCCGTTTTTCCAGAAAATCAGGAGGAAACAAGACTCCACTAACACTTGAATTTGAGGCCTTGCATGGAATTTTGAACAGGGACAGGCTTCATATTCACTTTTCTCCACTTTTAAGACTGCTTCAATGGACTGTTTGCACATATGTAGTGAGTGAGCTTCATTGGATCCTCAGCTGAGGGACATATGCAATGCCCGAGAGGAATGTGTGTGGGAGGTACCCTTGTTCCTCAGCCACACATAAAATGGGGTGAAGACTACGTACCACTTGTAGACTTGTCCTGGTGAATTTGAAACAACCCCCGTCTTGATTCTGCCTCTGCTGAAATCAAGGGCAGTACCATCACTGGTTATAAAAGGGAGCAGAATCAAGTCCTTCTGGGATCTGGAAGGATTTCCCAGGGTGTAGCTCTGTGTTGCAGTATAGACATCTGACTTTGGATAATACTGAAGATTTCCTTGCTGGTTTACTGCTAAAACCCACCAAAGTGAACAGAAAGATTTCCACTGGGAGGTGAATTTCTGAACACAAGGGCAGAACAAAAACAAATTTTTATGAGAGTCTTCAAACCTATGGATAATACAATTACTTTGATTGGTGGTATGGACCATACTGGAGAAGGTCTAACTTTAAATTATGCTCTCCAGGAGAGCTGAAATTGTCTCCATGACCAGCTCACATAGCAGAAAAGGTCCTTGTGAATTCGAGGGACAGCAGCTTACCTGGAGAAGCACACAGCTGCCTTAGTCCTGGCATTGTGCTGGAAAGCTGCTTTTTTTCCAGGCTTTGCTTGTCCTGTGCAGTGAGATATGCTCAACTTCCATGAGAAAAGCTGTTTTCTTTTCCATCCATCCTAAGTCCTGAGTGCAAAGCAATGGTAATAAGTAGGAGAAAAATAAATAAATTAGTGGGAGATGAGTACAGTCACCAAAATTCCTATGGAGCTGGCAGGACTAGATTCAGAAATTCCATGATGAAATGAGTAGATCTTCCTCCCACATGAACACTTGGACTAATGGGGGCATCTGCAATTAAGGGTGTCCTACTCATTGGCAAGGTCACATTGGAATGTCACCAACACATAAAAATAAAAATTCAGATGCTCCCAGGCTTGGTGGATTAGGTGCTCCTTATTCCAATAACATGGTTCCTTATAAGTCAGGAGACAGAGGGGTGAGCGAGTGCTGTAGCAGCAAGGAGCTTTTGTCTGGTTTAAAGTTGGTTGTCTTTTGGCCAGGAGTTGAACACACAGAGTGAAGCAAAGGGTCTTCCAAATTAAGTAAAGTCAGCTTCCAAATTAAGTAAGGTCAGCTGCTAAATGTTGAATCAAAAAAGCAGCTCTTGGCTGATGGACTAGAAAAGGCTTGAAAGCACAAGTCACAAGTGCCAAGATCTCATGCCTCATGGTTCAGAAGAAATAAAAACTGCTGCTCTACGGTATTCAATGGTACATTAAGTGTATCCAGGACAGCACCAGTGATCCATGGGGGCAGCATCAGCACATTCTGCATGGGATATTCTAAGATTTCCTAAAACAGGACCGGTTGCAATTATTGCAACAACAGCTCTTTGACGTGTCAAAGAGAGGGCAGAAGAAATGCAGTGAAGGATCCACTGAGTCTTCAGTGACCTTTTAGTAATAAGCTAGGTAGCATAATACAGCTTAGATCCCTGGGCTCCAAAGGATGGGGCAACAATTGCTTGGTGAAATTTGATTAGATTAGAGATTTATTGGATTTTACAAACCCACCAGTATCCAAGCCAGATATCTCCGCAGAGGTATTTGTACCCACAAAGATGCATGGGTAAACAAAAAACCAAACAACATAACACAACGACTCTCTCTTTTTCTTCATGTTGGGATCAGAAAGTGGTACAAGGTCCTGAAATCTGATCCAAGAGGCTCTCAAAAGCTCCTGCACTTCCCAAAAATACTGGCTGAATGTTGTGCCTGAAAGAAGACCAGAAAGGCAGTAAGCCCCCATGAACTCTGTATGCCACTGGGACAAAATTTTGAAAGGGTTTTTAGCTCCTCATTGCACAGTGCTTGGCCCATAACAGGAGCATCTGGTTGGAGCCCTGAGTGAAATGCAGTTATTAGGCTAAGTTTAATTATTGCATCTCTACCCCCACCAGGGAACCTACCTGGTTTTATTATGGACTCTAAGATGCAGGTGACACAAAATTGCCCAGCTGTCTGTAGATGCCATAAGGAACAAAGAGGATAAGAATTTAATCCTCAGTAGTTCACAGATAAACTATCTCCCGTTTTCTTCACCTGAGACAAATTGATTGGGGAAGCTACTGCAGCATAACTTGTCTGCCGAAGCTCTCCCTGTATGCTTGAACCACTCCAGAAATCTCATCAATAGAGAGACATGAAAAAAGACTTATCTTTGTGTTTGGATTATCTTCTCCAGATCAGAGAAACAGCCTGAAATTGCTGTTTTGCTTGATTCCATTTGAATCTTTAGAAAGCTGCTTTACCCCACAGATCCAAAGTGGAATCTCTTTTGTGGCAAATGTGAAGTGAAATAATGCTAAGGGCAGTCAGACCCAGTGAAGTCATTAAATCTTCTATACCCCAATTCAGCCTGATTTTGAGAGGTTTAAATGATGCACAGCAGGTAATCCCGTCCTTTAAATCAAAGGAAATACTTTCATTCACTCTAAATCATAGTGTCTGGGAAGACTGGGATCTACCTGCTTAGCATTTTTGAAGGGATGCTCTCTTGCCAGAGAGGTTTTTTTTATTAGTTGTGGATAATTTTTTGTGGTTTTGTTCAGTGAACAATGGTTCAGATTTTGGCAATGTCACCATGTAATGATGCTTTATTTGATTGAGTAGACTTGAATGGACTTTGCTCCTATGGTAACAAACTTCTAGCTGGAATTGTTCTTAGCTTTTTGAAGGTGCCATTAACCATTGTTCCCAGTGGCCTGGTTCTCTCTGTGACTTTGGCTTTCCAGCTCTGGATCTCAAAACTGTCAAGGTTACACTGGGCAAAGGGAAAGAGCGTGAGTGACTGGGAAAATGAGAGCGAGCCTTTTTCCCTCTTTTCCCTAATCCTGGACTAGACTGAAGCAACCCCAGCAGTAAGAGGCTGCTGCAAATTCTGCCAGCCTCAATGGCTCCTTGTGGAGGGCGGTGTCAGCACGATCCTTTCTGCCCCACCCTGGTTCCTCTCTGTGGCACCGTGCCCTGAGCTCCGCGGTGAGCAGAGCTCTCACCGTGCCAGCTGCTGCTGGGATCTCCGGCTGCTTTTCACAGACTTTATCTCTGTGCCTACATCAGCCAGCCAGGTGGAGTTACAGCTAAGATTTTGGCAGTATATGCAACTCTGAGGCTGTGTTTAAGGTCACATTTCTGTAGCTGTGCTTGCCTTCATTTAATCTTGTTTGCTCTGACGTCAATGCAAATGCAGCAGCAAGCCCAGGCTGTTAGATGCTCTCTCTATTATTATGGTTTTTTCTCTCTTCCATCACTGCTGGCTTCTTAAGATTGAGTTAAAATTACTGTGGGGAGGGGTGGGTTGTTTTAACAGTGCAGCAGCTATTGTGTTGGCATATTCTATCCAAATACAGAGTATCTGCACTTAATAATTCTGTTCAATTGATTCTCATTGTAACAGCCAAAAAGCTGAGTTCACTGTGAGCTGCATGTGCCTGTATCCTGGTGTGATTCAGCCCTGAATGCTTATGTATTAGTCCTGCCTATTTTATACATAAACAATTTATTACCTTCATATGAATTAAATTTTCATGACATAGATTAATGAATTCTGCCCACCATCTGGAACGTCCTACAGCAGTCTCCAAATGGCGCAGGGATCCACATGGCATTGAGATGTAGCCCTTCCCAGATCAGAGCACAGGAACTGAACAACACTGCAGCACTTTAGGACCACTGGGCAGAGTGGAATTACACCAAACACTTGTCCTGCTGAAGACAGAGGTAAATTTAGGTTGAAAGAGGTTATAGCAATTTTCTCGAGCACTGCAGCAGATTTAACAGACTCCCAATTCCTAAAAGATATCTAAAGGACATCCCTTGATTGTGAGGCTCAGAGACATTCAGTGACTTGCTCTGGCTGTGGACTAAGTCCATACAAAAAGTAGAACAGTTCCTACATTCTCTGCCCGCCCACTGCAATCTCTCTAAAGCAGCCTCTGTTTGAAGAGCGAAAGGCAGAAGAGCCAGATAATAGGCTTGAGGATAAAAAAAGTGACATCAAAATCCTTCAACATCCATGTCATTAGTGGATCAGAGGATGGGCTGTCGTTGATTCTTCTGGCTTTAAATGCTACAGCATTCAACAAGGAAATGGTAAGTTTTCAGGGAATTGGAAAGCTGCAGCCTTTCAGGTCATGTTTAATCATTTTTTCATGAAGAATCTCTATTTGTAAGATCCCTGCTGTCAAAGCATCAGTGGATTAGCAGGACTAGCAGGTAATTCTGCTTTAACATCAATACTGGTATAACACTATATGCTACCCACAGTTTAATAGGAACTTGTGAAAAATGTATTTAAGGAGTGACAGTCTGAAGTCAGTAATAGCTATAGAATATGGGTAAGAAAATTATCACAAAGGGCAGAATTCAGAGCCCGTCCCAGCCATTAAAGAGCTGGAGTGTGCTTTGCAGGCTCCAGATCACTGCTGGCTCCCTGGTCTGAGCTTCCCTCCTTTACCTTTAGCCACAAAATCATTGAACTGGGACAATTTCTTCCGGAAGAGGAGCCACCCCACAATCTGAGGTGATGTCTGGAATACCTGCTTTCAGAGGCTGAGAGCTGGTCATTCTCCAGTCCTGGAGTGGAGGGTGCCTCAGGCATCCACCTCAGACTGGATTCTATCAGCTGAAGAAGGCAGAGCTGGCTCCTGTCCATTGTTACAGCCTTCAAATAGCTCCCAAATACCTCCACAAAGCCTCTCCTATTATAGAGAATCCACAGTTCTGATGAAATTAAACCTGGAGCAACCCAGTGGGAGCATGTCCCAAGGAAAACATGAGATAATCCTGGGCTAGAAACAACCTCAAATCCTTCTGCTAGAGATGTGGAGATAAAAACATGTTGCAGCAAGGTAAGAAAGTGAGAGGGGAGCCTTTAGCCTTATAACTGGACATTCTGGAAGATTTTGGCAGTGAAGCAAATTGTATTAAATTGTCCTTGTCAAAGGGTGCATCCAAAGCTGCCCTTACTACCAGACCATGCAGTTAAGTAATTTTTTCACTTCTGGCCTAATTGGCCAAAGAAAACAAAAAAGAGCAATTCTGGCAGGAGAAATGACCCCCCAGGTCTGTGGAGGGATAGGATATGTGGGTTTGAGGGTCTCTGTTTGAAGAAGTGACTTTTCTAGCCCT
Organism: Mohoua ochrocephala; assembly: GCA_013398855.1. Taxonomy (NCBI): domain Eukaryota; kingdom Metazoa; phylum Chordata; class Aves; order Passeriformes; family Acanthizidae; genus Mohoua; species Mohoua ochrocephala. Next base: position 5,343 of record VZTA01016554.1, on the reverse strand, counting down.
TATGTTTTAAGAAAAGTAGAGGCACTGCTGACACCTCCTTTTCAGAAGACAGGGATGTTCATTCTTCTGTTCTAAATGAAATATTGCCTGGGAGAGCTGAGAAAAGGTGCTTGTCTCCCTGGGTGTTTCTGAGTGCAGTGGATGCGTGGCACCCAGAGAACAGGCAGATTGAATGATGGCCGAGTTTTGCTCTCTCTGACTCCCAGGTGCTGGCCTCTGTTATCAGTGGGATAGGGCAGGGCACCACATTAATTCCTAGGCAGGAGCTTCCACCGCAGCAGATCGCTCCATCGCTCTGGATTTTACAGTGCCAGGCTCTAAATTAAGAAAAAAACAGCAAGGGAAGAGCTCAATCTCCTTGTCTGCAGGTTCTGCCTGTGCTGTGATCTTTGTGGGCACGTAACGTAAGCAGGAGCTGGTAGTTAGCAGGAGATGCTGCATTTTTCATTTCTGCTTCTCTTCCCTCACAGCAGTGAGAAGACTTAGGCTTGTGCTGTGATGTCAGACACACACCCTGGTCAGCAGTGGTCCAGCTGCATGTAGAGGCCTTTATTTCTCATACAGTCTTGTTGAGATGGCAGGGATTTGCAGGTGCTCAGAACTTTGGGAAATCAATCTCCTTATTCTAACAATTGGCACTAAGATTTTTGAAGCTGAAGCTGGAATTTTGAGTTACAGTCGAGATCCTTAAATAAGTTGGCTGAATTTAAGGAGTAAAATCCAGTGCTACTGTTGAAAAAGAGGTCATTTATTTATATCTTAAATCTGGATTTAGAAGTCTAATATTAGTTGCTCATTTTTTATAAATCTTTGTCTTGATCTAAATAAGGAACAATGTCCCTATTTAGATGTGGAAGTTGGAAAAGTTAGTTTACATGACTGACTTGTCATTAGGACTGGAGTTCTGCACTTCGCCTTCTTTCCTGCAATATTGCAAATCCCCATAAAGAAGCTTCCCAAGATGGAGGTTGCTCAGTAAAGCTTGGGAGGCATATAGGAGGTCTGGAGACTCCATGGTTTGGAAATTGAGTGTGCCTGCAAGGGACAGTCTGCTGTGGGTTCCTTAGAATTCAAACCGGTCTCCTCATGAATTCAGGGAGGAGCTACTAAAGTAATGATAATATTAGGAATAAGAGTGTTCTAAATTGTATAAAATCTGATGATTCCTCTTAGGATCCTCCAAATTCTGTGAACAAATTTTAAATGTTTTCACAAAGCATTCCTTCGGATTAATGATTGCAAATGCTAGGTTATGCCCCAAACCTTCATTCACTCACAAAATAAAACCCATAATGCAAGAACAGCTCCTCTACAAGCAAAACTTGTACTTGACATAGTTTTCAAGTGATTATAGATTCTTTCGGTCTTTGACTATTCAACAGGTACCACCTTTTACAGAGCACCTGTTTTCTGAAAATTAAGTTATCTGGAATTGAACCTATTTTGGAAACTAATGTAACTTCATTTCAAACTAATGTAAATTCCTGTTGCTGGGTAGCTTATACTCTCTCGTGCCCTATGGTTCAGGAGATGGGGTCAGTACAAATTTACAGGTGAAAAACACACTCAGGGAGGGACAAAACGTCTTCCCTGCTATCCCATGAGCAGCTTGTGGTGGAAAAGGGATTTGAAACACATTCCCTGATAATGACCTGGTTTTCAGACCACTTAAATGTCATTTCTTTGTTCTGTTTTGAAACTCTTCTTGCTGCCACTGCTGTTTTAAGATACCAATGGTGCAAAGGGAGTTGTGGCAGTAGGACACACGATCTCTGGATCCTCCACTGAGGAAACACAGCAGGAATTTATTTGTATGGAGCCCCTGTACTCAGTCCACCTTGGTACCTGTTTGTTTTGGGATCCAAGACAGCCAGGTGTGATGTTAGCACTGTGCTCAGTACTGATGATTGTGAACATGGTTATGTTTTATCTTTCTCAGTCCGGTGGACCCTCTGACCTCCTCAGAATCACTGGCTCACAGACAATATAACTTAAATTTTTCTAGCACAGCAAACGATGATGTAAGCCCCTGACATTGCAGGTGTGATAATTATGCCATCTGACAAACTGCAAGGCTGATATTTAAAGCTTTTCTGGGTGTTATTCAAGTGCTGGCTCTGTTTTCTGCATTGTTCATTCATGGTGACCTGAGCTATTTACTGTACATACACAATCTGCAGTGGAAGCAAAGCCATTCATCCCTAGATGTTTAAACTGAATTGTTTCTCTCCCCTGATGAATGACAGCATGTGTAATGGATCTCCACATGCCAGAGGGGTTTTCAGTGGCAGAGCTTCAGGCATCACATGGAGAATTAAGACGCACTGAAGGCTTGGTGTTTATTTTAGAACTGAACTAAAATAAAATCCACTCTGGGAGAAGCTTTCAGCCAGATAAGCTGGAGGATTTGATCTGTGAACTTCCTTTCTTAGGTATTTCTGTCCTCCCCTTTGAACTGCAGCAATCAGTTGGTACACGTGATGATGGGAAGGAAAAGCATCAGAGTTGTGTAACATCTGCTTATCACTACAGATTATCCTGTAGCAATGAGATTAAAGCTTTTTGTTATGTAGGAAGAGTTTGGGATTTAGAGTGGTGGTTTTGTGTGTGTGTGTGCGTGCTTGCTTTTTTTTTCTTTTAACTCTTATGAAATGCATTATGAATTTGGTTTCATTGATCAAGGAGAGGAAACCTCACGAGGGTGACTAAGAAAACAGGGATTTTTAAAGGAAGCAAAGATCATAGAATCAGAGAATGTTTTGGGTTGGAAGTGACCTTCAAGATAAGATAATTCCAACCCCCCTGCCATGGGTAACCACACCTTCCACTAGACCAGATTGCTCAAAGCTCCATGCAACCTGACCTTGAACACTTTCAGATTTTCAAAGGATTCCCTTCAATCACGATGTATCTGTAATCATATATGCAACCAAATATTACCTCCTGGCAAGTGCATCCACAACAGGACTGAATTGGTGAAGCATTTTGGAGCCATACGGGGAAGTGACGTGCATGAAATAGTGGTTTGGATCTCGAGCCCTGCAGAGCTTTGTGGCAGCACAACAACCTGCTGCTTTTCCCTGCTGACAGATTGACTTCCTGGCTAAAGTCCAGCTGGTTGTCAGGTTATCTAAACACATGCTATGTGCTTGGCTCACTTTGGCTCCCCGTTTCTGCCAGGTGCATGCCAATAGGACACCTCAGGGTGCCTGAGGCTGCTTTGTATCTGTCTGATTTTGTCAGATGCAGAACAGCAGAGGTGAGGACCAATACTGGAAAGGAACCTCAGCTCAAGGCCTTCTCTCGATCCATTCATCAAGCTGATGAACAAGGTTTCTGTAAGACTCTTCCAAATCTCACTTTCAGCCTATAATCAAGTGTTTATTGCCCTGCAATGAGCAGACTCCTGAAATAAAAATGAATTTAAAATAATAGAAGCACCTCTCTCTGAGTACCATCCAGTCTAAAATGGCCTTAGAGGGACATCAGATTCCTGTTTATAGTGGACACCAAGTTTCCTAGATCTGAAACCACTCCATGCCAATTTGCCACTGGGCATACAATAAATTTAGTTAAATAGTGGTGACATACTGTGACCCTTCTATTTCTGCTGTCCCATTACTGTGCAGTTTATATCAGAAGGATCAGCAAGCTGGGACTGGGAAAAAAAGTGTTTAAATTACATGAAGGTTGTGGTTTCTAAATAAAGGCTGGTGGTCCCTTTGATAATACTGCTATCATAATACTTTGATCCAGAGATCCTGAAGCAGTCATTCTTTACATGGGTCTCTCATTGACTGCAAAGGGAATTTTGGGCACAGAGCAATTACCCACACAAGATTGGGCCAATTAGTTAATTAAATTTTAAGTGGGAGTATATACATAGCAGATGGACATTTCTGGAAGGTACTGAGTGTGCATGGGAACAGAAGATGCAGCTTATCTTGCACATTAGCCTTGGATGGGGTTTAAGTGTATTAACATTAGGACTCCAATCGGATTTAGGTGGTGTGTGAGATTTCTCCAAGCCTTCTTAACTTGTCTCAATTTTCCTCAGAAGAGTGCAACAGAGAATGAACCAATCACTTGGTCACTCTTGTCTGAAACCAGCATGAGAACAAAAAATGGTAATTGGGTAGAAAGATACATTGTCTAGGCAGGTTGTTCTATAGGCTTGGCCAGGCTAGGTGGCTGGGTTTTAGATGGGTACTAGATTTTTAAAGGCAAATAAAAGTCTTTTTAACTAAAATCTTTTCCAAAATGACAATACGTTGTTACTACATTGCTTACCTTTTCTTCACTTCCACTGCCATACCTCCTTTTGCATTAGAACTGTCATTCTGTCCCGGTGCTTTATATGCCTACATTTTAGGACAAGGGTTTATTTATGTTTATTTTATTTCACTTCACATTTACAGAGCCATGGGCAGCCTTAAGTGTTTTCCCGGAAAACAGAAAGTCACAGAAAGGGCAAGACAAGTACAATTTTTATTTACAATGATACTAAGCTTGGATACTTAAATCAAAAAAAAAAAAAAAAAAAAAAAACACCAATAACAGTGAACAGGAATTACCAATACAGACTTAATTAGATGAGATGAAAGGAGCTCATGTTCTCTGTTTATCAGAGGAAAAGCAGGTTAATACTATAATTTAATAAAATATCTTTGTGGTAATTAGGCCTAAAAGTCTGAGATATAGCCAATCATATTGGTTTTGTCTGTCCCATAAAATGTATAGTCAGTACAGAAACCAGAGTGGGAATGGAAAAGGTACCTTAGGGAAGAGGACTTCCTTGTTTGGGCATAAGCAGGAACAGAGCCCATCTCCTGATGCTGCCCATGAGCTGTCATTGCCTATGCAGGACTGGAAAGCTGAACATCAGAGGCCTGTTTACCGTGAGATTCTTGTATTACTGACAATAATGATTATTGATTATTGATTCTTATATTTCCCAACCATGACATAACGTTTCTCTGAACAAGGGCAAATAAATAGCTCCAGGTTTGCCACATCTGCCATTTAGCAGTGTCTTTAGTTAATACCCCAGACGCACTGTTTTTGAAACTGAACAATATCCACAGTATTCTGAACAGCATCTTGGCATGTTTCAGGGTATTTTCCGTCGACACAAGCAAAATCATTATCAGTTTGATAGTCTATTATTTATGGAAAAGTACCTTGTGAAACTAGGCAGAATTTTGGTGGAAACGAAGATACTTTCCCTACCCTATAAAGCTCATGTCAGTATATGCAAAAGTCCACATCACAGAATGTCAGAGGAAAAGAGAAGGACCCATGCCTGAGCCTCAGCTAGGAGCTTCCCCAAATTAACATATATTC